>OW026358.1:73423348-73435848 GCA_932273835.1 Sarcophaga variegata
AAAAAAACTTTAATAAGACTTTCTAGAACATGACCATGAATTAAAATAATTGAAATAAGCGGGAACCCCTGTATATCATACGCATATATAATTGGTTATTACAACCCTTCAGGTGACTTCCTCTCAGCACATTTTTAGCAAAATCTCTACAAGTGAATAAAATTGTCATGAAAAGTTTCCCAAAAATCTGCCGGTCGAAGTCAAATTTAAACTGTAGGTCCCGCAACTCTTATAAGATATGGGAAGTTTCGATATACTGTGTGTATCGGTTAAATTGCAGAACTTTAGGGAAAAAGTTTCCATGTTGACAATTTACGATGTCATTTTGAAAATTGTCGCCAGAAATTCCATTATGAATTAAAAAATTGCTTCAAAATATTCGAATGTCTGCTCAATCATTCATCTTCTATTTTGGTTAGAATGTTCCTCTCACGTACAATAACAACATGTTTAAAAATAAATTTTTTTCCCATGGAGTTTAATTGGATTAAACAAATTCTCTTTTGTTTGTTCGGCTATATATTTGCTTATTTGACTAATTGACACACAGGAAAAATGTTGATCACTGTATGCCACTCTTTAATCCTGTGAAAGAGTTCAAGGTTGTCAGAAGTTGTTATACTTTGTTGTATTGTATAAATGATAAAAGAAAAATTAATTGTTTTATATAAAAAAGTCAAAATGATAACTCTAAAAGCTATCCGTACAGTAATGAACATTTAAATTGAATGATTCGAAATATATTCTGATAACGAGGATGCAATTTCTTTTAAACGATTTCTCAAAGAAACGGCCAGATTTGTGGGAGAAATGTATTTCTGATATTTTGGTGAATGGACATTACTACGATCAATACTTCAATATTAATTTCTATGCACAAAAGTCTTATTTCGGAATAGGCTACGTTCGAGTAAATGGATAGGAAGCCTACATATAAATGCATTGAGCTGTTTGAGCAAAACTTTACAGTAAACACATGTGAATGACAGAGCAAGTATAATGAAAAACATGGCAGTTTATTGACTACAAACTAAATGTTATGCTTTGTCCATGTGTAATTGAAATGCTATGTCAATGGTAGAATTTTTAAAGCGAAATAGATGAACAATTCGAAGAAGTTAGGAAACAGATTTTTAGAAAGTAGCGAGGATTCATACACTGATCGATTCAAACAGCATACGAGTCCTAAGTTTCACTTTCTATTTCTAATAAGGCACCTCTTATAATTATTTCAGATCTTTTTAAGCTTTCGTCTGAATCTCTTTCTTTTTCTCTTTAACAATGTTCAAATGTTTCAGATGAAGTCAATGAAACTAAAAAAGGCATGTTTGCTGAGGTTAGTGACTAATATTTGTATAGGGAACTGTAGATCCCTCAAACTAGACTTAGATATAATGACAGCGCATCATTAAAGTACATACCTTGGCGCATTTCAGTTGCTAGGCAAAGAATTCTCTTTACTGATAACTCACAGCATTCTGAAGTTTGCCATTGCCCTGGGTTTGGGCTTGGGTTAGACATTTTACAGATACATTGATAGATTAAGACCATTCTTAGCACTCTACCTCCTCTTTATGATAGCAATATGTGTATTAAAATAATTTGTTTTTCTTTAAATACACACATAAGAAGAAATATTTTTTTCATATTTTCGTTTTGATGTCTGACCTGGGGTTTGAAACGTGGCCAACACACTACCTACGACGACTTCATCAGTCAATCTTCATTTATTCGCACAAAAAAGGGATAAGGCAGATCTGGTCCGATGTGGATATATACAGAACAAAATTTAAGTTAAACCTGACCATGTTAGTTACCCCATAGTTACAATGGACACTAACCGTGTCCGAATAACAGTTGTGTCAAATATTAATTAACGTCACCAAATTTACTCTCAATCCAGCGGGTAATATCTGGGAGAAATTTTGCCGTCCATCTACCACATGTTTCAGTGTTCCATTTCTCCAGCCAGTGTTGTATGATTCGTTTTCTGGCATCGTCGACATTTACTGTCTCTCCGTGCATGTTTTTAGTCTCCCACATCCTCTTCCGCTGGCTTGCCTGTACACCCATAGGTATTACACCACTGATTTCTAGTACTGCTAACTTGGACAGTCTACATATATGCTGATGCCACCCTAAGTGCAGCGGTTCGCTGTACCGATGATAAAATTTTCATTCTACAGTCAGCTTTTAATGCCTCTGGCTAGATCTCAATGCCGTAAAGCAGAATATAGTCCGTAGTTGCCATCATCAATCTGCGTCTGCTTTGTATAGGACCGCCAATATTGGCCATAAGCTTACTAAATAAGGAGGTAACCTTAGCGGCTGTGGTTGCAGCATCTTGGATGTGAGCCAAGAACGTCAGTTTAGTGTCCAGTCGAATCCCAAGATAGTTGACTACTTTCTTCGTCGTCAAAGTGGTGTCGCATATCTTAATGTCAATTTCCAGCGGTATACGCTTCATAATAAGAAGTATCAACTCAGTTTTCTCCGTTGCGAGTTTGAGTACTCTGTCCTCAACCCACGACTTCGTTCTTATTATCACCTGGTTGGCCTTTCTTCTAGCCTCCTCGACATTTCGAGCCACAATTATGGCCGCAACGTCATCGGCATATCCAACAAGATGTGTACCGTCTGGCATTCAAATGCGAAAGATATCATCGCCAAACGTTTTCTGTTTTCTCTTACGTCCTTTGTTTGTATCGTAAATAAGCTCACGATCTCGTAACAGCGAACTTTGTTCTCAGAGCATCAAGTACGTCAACTCCAAGAAATACTTGCGAGTAAGTGCAGTTACTTATCAGCAATTATCTCATTTTACTTACTTTTTCATTAAATCTATAAATGTTACAGTGATTTTCTTATTATTTTTCAAATCACTTTACACATTCCTGAAGTCGTCGTAGTCTAATAGGTAGTGTGATTGCTTACTAGACGTAAGGCCACGGTTCAAACCCCATTTCAGACATCAAAAACGGCGGCTTCCTCTCAGCAGATTTCTGGCAAAAACTCTGAGAGTAAATATAATTGCCATGAAGATGTTCTTAAAAATCTGCCGTTCGGTGTCGCCTTTAATGTACGTATAAAATTAACACACATAACATGATTGGTGTGAGAAGCTACGCCGTAATCCTGACTGAAGGGTTGTAATGGCCAATTATGTTATGTTATGTACACATTCCTAGTTATGCTTAATTGGTGTGAAGTAATTGCTAAATTATAAGGCCGTTAGCACACAACAACTTAACAACATACTGAGTTATGCGTACGGCCTTTCTAGATTCCCTCAAATATCAAATTACGCTCGCAAATTACTATTGTGAGATTAATAACTAATTGCCGTAGTTTATTGATTAAAGTGTTGATTAGAGTTTCTGCTTACAGGTTTGGTATGACAACTAGAAGAGAAAGAATTAATAAGTTTGATGCATCAATGCAATACGTCTCTGAAACAAAATACCATTTAGTTGGAAAACAGCCCAAACTAAAGCTCTATTTAAAGAATCATAATCGATGCTTTTGAATTCTACACAATAAATGTACAATGTGCTGCAGCCAACATATTCTTGTTTTTAGTCTACAAGTTTTTGGCGACAAACATAAAGAAATCGAAAAAAAGCTCTTTAACTACAAAAACTTTACAAATCGTTATGTTTCCAAAAATAAATATTTTTTTCCGGTTGCACAAAGAAAGGAAATACAAAGAAGAAAGACATGCAAAAATTGGAATTGTTAACAAATATAAAACAATGTACGTCCGTTCAAAGCTTCTGATGTCATATTTCCATAAAAATAAAAAAAAATGTTTTCAATTCATGGCTTTTTTCCATTAAGCTTAATAATTTAATAATAACCGACAGTAAGTTGTTTATTCTACTTTTATAATTTCAAATTGGTTTTTTTTTGATGATCACAAATTAATAGTTTATTGTAATTCAATAAGAACTTGCGTTAAAATATTTTTTTATTTGCATTTACCTTGTTTAACATTAAAATTATAAACAAAAGATACAAAAACAAAATCAATGAACTTGTTTACGAATTTTTGCCTGCGTAATATAACAACAAATAACAGCATAAAAAATGATAAACAAATAAACAAAAATATATCAAAAAACACCACCATAAAAAATAAACAAGTAAACAAAAATGCAACAACAAGCACTACAAGAATAAATGTAAACAAAATACACAAACAACAATAATGACACAACGATGTGTACATTTATAGAGATCTCGAGAAGGCGAAGCTACGAACATTCGCCTTCAAGAACATTCATCAGACTGCTTCTTTATATGCAAAAGGCAAGGTAAAGCAGGCCACGGATTTAGTAAAAGTTCAGTCACCCTTTTGTAAAGACGCGGTGTGTTTGAAGATCTCTGTTACAAAGATCAGTCGAACAATTGTCTAGTAATTGTTATTGTTTATGCAAAGAGTGTAACAAAGCAATTGTTGTTGTATACATAAAATTGTGAACAATGGCACACAGAATTCAGCGATCAATAAGGAATTTAATTAAAAATTAATACAAATTAATTTTTATTTTTATTTGCAAACTACGAGTTCATATTTTAAACGTTTTTAAAAGGAAAGGCAATAACAATATTGTATTGAGTGACTCAAAAATATGTCTTTCGAAGTCGACTTTAAACTGTAGGTCCTGCCACTCATGTATAAAATTAACACACACAACATGAGTGGTTGATAAGCTATGCCGTAATCCTATTTGAAGGGTTGTAATGGCCAATTATGTGTTGAGTGACTAACTAAACCATGGGCGCCATAACATTTAAAAAAACAACCAGTGTAGTCATCGTGAAAAATACGCCCTTTTGCTAGTTACATATTCATGAAATTTTTAGATCATTTTCCTTTTCAATTTACTTAATTATTGCCTGTGTAGTTCGAGAGCAATAGTCTGGCCAATTTTTAGAGGCCAATAATGGGTCACATCCCACAAAATACAGAATATTACCTTAATGCAATGTTAATATTCTCCTTGGCTGTAGTCAGCGTTTCTGATATGATTTCTTTAGCTTCGGGGTGGTCGCAATGAATCCACTTACTGTCCCCAGTGATATTCAATAAAAGTTTTTAAAGCAATTACAGATTACAGCTTTCCAGACTTGCAAAATCACTTCTTAACATCTCTCGGTTTTAGTTTAAGTTGCAAACAATTTCTTTTATTTTGTATACTGCTTGAAGCACGATTACTGATAGTGTAAACTACAGAAATCTGGAACGAGTAAAGGTATAAACACATAGACGACAGACAACAGTTCGACAGAAAATTCTGCCAACTATTTCGTCTGCCGTATGCCGACTGCTTAAATTTTTTGAAAGCAGAGCAGATAAAAACGACTGACACAAAATCAAAACAATTAAATTTAAATATTTTGTTCAGTGTTGTCACTATCAGGTTTTTTGTACGCAAAAATAAACTCACTTATCAAAAACCGCACACACAAAATATTTATCAAATGAATTCAGATACAAAATTGAATCTATAGTTCTATTTTATTTATTATGAAAACATGGATTGCTTTTAATTTCTTAATTTTAGAATTGTTCTTTCTCTTCAATAATATAAGTATTTTCAGCTGTTTTTTTATTATGATTTTAATTTTATCCCGCACATAACTATGACTGTAAATAAAGCTAGAAGCGTTCTTGGTTTTATAAAACGGTGGGCAAAAGAATTTAACGATCCTTATGTTACTAAATCGCTCTACACATCTCTTGTAAGGCCTATACTCGAATATGGTTCCATAATATGGGATCCTCTATATAAAAAATATTCCGACGTCATCGAATCTGTACAAAAGCAATTTCTGATGTTTTGTCTCCGAGGACTGAATTTTAATCCTACAAGTTTACCTTCTTATTCTGCCAGACTAGCTTTAATTAAACTTCCGACACTTAAAAGCCGCAGAACTATGTTAAATATCTCATTCATATTCAATGTAATTACTGGTGATATAGGCTCCAGTTTTTTAATCCATAATATCACGTTTAATGTTCCTCAACGTCCGTCACGTCATTTTTCCCCATTATCAATACAATTTTTTAGATCCAACTACGCTGGTGCTGATCCAATAAGGAGAATGTGTAAAGAATTTAATAAATTGTATATGCTAATAGATTTTTCGTCATCAAATAATGTTATAAAAAATAATGTAATTATATATTTAAATTCATAGTTTTTAAAATTGATATAAATTTAAATTTACAATTGTAACTTTAATAAATTGCCTGTAAGGAATATTTCCATAGGCAAATAAAATAAATAAATAAAATAAATAAATAAAAAAAATAAAATAAATGTTGTATTGACATTACTAATTTGCTTTTAGCTGCTCACAAAAATAGAAAATAGTTTAAATTGGGCAGTTGTCTTGGCTTTTTCTGTCCTGCCTTCAATATAATCGTTTTCATATAAACGTGTTCATTCTAAACTTGGCAGCTTTCTGTTATCTGTCGTCTGTCGTCTATGTGTTTATAGCTTAATGTTTCCAATTTATATTCTTCAAACATATTTTGGCTGTTTGTCTTAAATACCAAATAAGTTAAAAACTAAAACTAATCGCGCCATCTATTTCTGTATTGTATATGCCCCGTCCCCTTTGTTAATCCTTGCTAATTTCCTAGGGATTGGAGTTAAGGATTTTCACACTTACAAATTGTAGTTTAGTTGCAAACATAGTGTTGTCCATTTCTTCTAGCCTACATACACACATAATTGGTCATTACAACCTTTCAGTTAGGTTTGGGACCTACTTTTTAACACCACTTATGTTGTGTGAGTTAATTTTATACATGAGTGGCGGGACCTACAGTTTAAAGATTTTTATGAAACTGTTCATGGCAATTTTATTTACTTTCAGAGTTTTTGCCAAAAATCTGCTGAGAGGAAGTCGCTGAAGAATTTTTTTTTAAATTTCCTTTTAGTTGGAGATGTCTAACCTTGAGTTTGACCTACCTACTAGACTACGACGTCTTCTTTTATCCTACTTTCGCAAATAATATCCTTTATGTACCACATCTTCCAATCATGGAACTCTTTATTTGTTGTATTTCACAACATCAAATAGAAAAACAACAGTTTGTAGCAACAATTATAAAAAACTTTTTTAATTTTGTGTGCATGTGATGTAAATGCTTATGTTATACACACACATGCAGATTAACTTATTCGTTTGGTTTTGAGGGCCTGCAATGTTGTGGAGAAATTGAGAAGTTGCTGGAAAGTTTTACTTCAGCACTGTTTAGATTTTTACACAATGTCAGTCACTACCCATGGTCCCCCGAAGTCTCCTTCTGATGGTTATGAAAAATAAAAAATAAAAAATCATGAATAAATCAGTGTAAAAGACAACAAAAGTGAAGTGACAGTTTTTGTATGGTTTTCCACTATACCCTGAAGCAAACAGTTGTTTGTGCGTTGTGTGAGGTTGTTGTTTGCCACATCGCTGAGGGAATCAAAACACGAGAACGAAGTTTACAAGTTTAAAAATGAAAATGTGGTTTTCCATAAAAGATGCAGCCCCTGCCTGATATTGTCCGTTTTTTTTTTTCGAATATACATTTATGTGTCATCTGGTCACAGATTTAAAAAAGGCATTGAATACAAGTAAAGAAAAAAGCATGTACTTTTCAGCAAATACTATGTTTGAATTTAATTAAAACAAAGTTTTTGTGAGATATCACAATATTTTATTCGTTTTAAAGACTAATTGATTCATTTATATGTCGAATATAGCAACGCTCGAATATCCGTCATGGCTACTTCGGGCATCCGAAATGTTCAGTTTTCCATAAGTTTGGTGCAAAAGTCATACCGACTTTGACGGATGGCTTGAATCACGTTATTCGCATACACCTGTGACTAAAGAAAACACCACAAGAAAAGGTCTAACAGAGTGAAATCGCATGATAACTCCACGTGAGATGGAAATGATATTAAATCGCTCCCACAGTATATTCAATATAGCATGACCTATGTTGCACGTTGCATCCAGATGTCGTTGGATACATTGGATTCTCTTGAATCTGTTGTAGATGGTTGGTATCGTCCCAAATTCGACAATTTTGTTTGTTCAAGTATCCATTCATTCAGAAATGTGCCTTGTCGTTATATTGTCAATGGTGATTGGAATAATGGAAAATCAATTATACAGGTGTAGCTTCAACAAGATGGCCGTTATCATTTGTCAAAGTTTCATAGGCTCTGTTGTAGACCCGATAAATAAAGGTTAAAACTATTAGGAACTGTACATACATACATATATAATAGGTCATTACAACCTTTCAGTCAGGATTAAGACCTAACTTCTCACACCACTTATGTTATGTGTGTTAATTTTATACATGAGTGCCGGCACCTACAGTTTAAAGTCGACTCCGGACGACAGATTTGATGGCAATTTTATTTAATCTCAGAGTTTTTGCCAGAAATCTGCTGAAAGGAAGTCGCCGAAAAATTTTTTTTTTATATTTCGATTTGGTCGATATGTCTGACATTGGGTTTAAACCGTGGCCTCATATGTAATAAGCCAGCATAATACCGAATAGACTAGGGACTATAATTAAATCTTATTTTTGTGTGTAGTTGTTTAAGATTAGATACTTATTAAATTTAAAAGGCAATACATGTATTAATCATTGTACATATATACAGGGATGTGAAAAATAATAAGGACACCAATGTGACGCTTAGGTATTTGATGAGATGTAAGTAAAATGAAAAATTTGTTGATACGTAATTGCACTTATTGTCAGCTCATATATCACAAAAACAACTTTCAAAGCGGATTTATGAAATTATTATTTTCATTTTGAAATTTTATTAAATTAAAATTGAAAAAGTATAAAGACAACTCATGTTGTTTTTAAAATAGATATAAAATAATTGGCCAATTCACACGACTTTGTATCGTATATGTTGTATTGAAAATACTTTTTGTTCGTGAACGCTCAATTCTATGAAAAAAATAAATTAATTAATTATCTGTGCGAACAATATAATTTTAAAATACTAATTGTTGCCTCAAGTTACTTAGAAAATATTTTGTATTTTTATTATTCTTCTTGATTACTTACATTTATATTAACTGATAGCACGAAACCGATACAACTTTTAAAAACATATGAAAAAATGTGTATAAGTGTATTGGATTTTTATATGAAAATTATCAACAACAAGCATACGCTGTTGTATTTTCGTTCACCAATACAATGAATACAACGATTCAAGGGCTTGTGTGAATTGCCCAAATAATAATATAAGAGTAGGGTGTGGTGAACACAATATAAGCACATGGGCAACACAAATTTGGCGTATCGAATCAGGTATATCGTACCATGCAGCCTAAATTAATTCCAATCTGCTGTATTCTTTCATTCGATTGTTGTTTTACTACATTCTATAAGTTTTCGAGCTGATTTTGACCTGAAGACAGTGTGGGCCAGTATACTACATTGAAATTATTTTCTTCGAACCATTTGTTAGTGCACTTTGTGGTCATTATCCTGTCGGAACACGAATCGAAGTGGCATATATTTTTATTTGACATATCATCAAACACAATAGAAAGAAAATGAACTCAAAACAACAACATTACCACCATCACGCTTTACTGTGTTAAGAGCAGACTGAGGATTGTCACTTATTGTGTGTCGCCATTATTTTTCACATCATTGTATGTAATGTTGTAATATTTTTTAGATAATAAAATATTTCGTTTCTTCTTGTTGCTTTTCGTTGCTTTTATTAGCGTTGTCAACCACAGGGTTTATGGCTGCTCTAATTTTCTGTATTTTAACTCTGAGATTCCATGAAGTCTGCTGCTCAACTTCCTTTCCTTTTATTAATAAATTTATAACAATTCTTGTTTGTTTGAATTTGTGTATCTACATTTTAGATGAGAACTTGTGAGACTGTACATATTTCTATTGTATGTATTGTGTGAAGATGTGTAAATTGCCTTTAAAACCACTGACAATTTAAATTGCGAAATTTTCTAAAATGGAATTAATTTGTACCATTTAAGCACATGATAATATAATTGTAGGTGTGTGTTAATAGAGGCTGAAAATATCTGGATTTTTGACATAAATAAATGTTAATGTCTTCGACAGGAAAATATTAAAAAAAACATAAATTTCTATAAAAATTCTCAATTTGTTTTAATTAAGTTTTTTCGTTTACATTTTTATTATTCCGAGTTCTTCATAAAATATTTCAAGCATCTGGTCTACCTTAAACTTATCTTAAATATATTAATTTAAGTAATGTCTCAGTAAGAATGCAGTTTTTCATTTTAAAATAAAAACACATAGCGTGTGAAATGGTTGTGAATTTTTTTATTGGATTGTAAAGAAGACATGTTCCGATTAGCTGTGGAGTAGAATATCCGCGTATTGGTCGCCGCGATCCTGATAACAAGGCATTTCTCTTTGCCATGAGGTTTAATTTTAACTCTTCACGACATTTTTACTTTAGTTAATAACCAAATAGGACCATAATTGTATTATTTACAGTTAGTTGCACAATTATTTGGTGTACTTTAGGATTTAGTGTGAAATATTGCTACGAAAATGAAAAATCTAGATACTGGTGTTTTGCTTTAAGCATAAGCTACATAAACTTAAATAAATAAACTTGTTTACAAATTATCGCACTGCCTAATATAACAACAAACACCAGCATAAAAAATAATAAACAAGTAAACAAAAATACAACAACAATAATGAAACAACGATGTTTACATTTATAGAGATCTCGACAAGACGAAGCCACCAACATTCGCCTTCAAGGATATTCATAAAGCTGTCTACCATGCCATATAAAACGCAAAGCCAAGCGTGCGAGTTAGTTAGAAAAGTTCAGTCAGTCTTGTATAAAGACGCGGTTGTGAACAGTGGCACACAGAATTGTGCGAATAATAAAGAATTTTAATTAAAACTAAACACCAAATTACTTTTATTTTATTTGCAATCTACAAGCTTATATTTTAAATATTTTTAAAATGTAAAAACGTAACAATATTAATTATCTAGATCTACAGCTTAAATCTTTTTAACCATCTTTTCAATTTTTAACACGTATAAGTGATGACCGAAGTCGCCGTGGTCTAGTAGGTAGTGTGTTGGCTTATTAGACGAAAAGCCAGGGTTCGAGCCCCAGGCCAGACATCAAAATAAAATACAAAAAGTATTTCTTCGGCGACTTCCTCTCAGCAGATTTCTGGCAAAAACTGTGAGAGTAAATAAAATTGCCATGAAAAGTTTCTCAAAAATCTGTCGTTCGGAGTCGACTTTAAACTGTAGGTCCCGCCACTCATGTATAAAAAAATTAACACACACAACATAAGTGGTGTGAGAAACTAGGTCGTAATCCTGACTGAAGGGTTGTAATGACCAATTATGTATGTATGTATAAGTGATCAAACGGAATTGGGCAAAAGCAGTTGTGAGATAGAATCCATTTTGTTTTGACAGCGTTTTTTCTTACTCTCTCAATGGCGCTCCCACATTCTGTACATGGTGTTGATGCACTTTCACTGAATTTTATGCATTTTGTAAATAAAAGCCGTATGTTTTTCTTAAGGTGTGTAAAAAAAAAAAAAAATAAAACAAACATAAAAGCAGTAAAGGCAATTAACGTGCATATGTATATTTAAACGTAATTGACAGTATTGGAAGTTACGGCTGTCGAATTTATTATGGGTCATATTTTTTCGACAGTGTTTTTGCTTGAAGTTGCGAAAGTATTCTGTTTCATCACTAAAAATCTATACTTTAACAAAAATATTAATTTTTTACTTCTGAAAAAATTTAAAAAATTGCAATTTGTTGAGCCATTTTTTGTCGCTATAGCTGCATGATTCTACAGTTTAAAGCACTTCAATACAAGAATTCCACATATAACTGAAGTCTTAATTTATCTTTGTGTGTGATTATATTTTTAGCCATTTTTCTCTTCATGAGCTTTTAATTGTCCTTGAAGTATGCAATCGATTCTCTCGAACCCAATTGCCCGCCTGTACAAACGCGATATACTTTCCATAACATAGTCGTTAAGAATATAGAATATCTTCTTAATGAATTCTATATAGAGGTATAAGAAAGATCGCTAACCATCTGTCTGTTTCATGTTCATAAGGTGATGAATTTTATTGTGAAAGAGATAGCGCAAGCCTTTTTTCTCAAGTCAATGACTTCAGCCAGGTCTTGTTTTATTAGCCCCTTCTCAAATATAACATGCGATCCTAAAGTCGTTTACAATTGTTATAATTTACAATTCTATAATTTTGTTGTTTATAAGGCTATTGACAGCACTTCAGATGAAGTGAAATTTTCCGTGAATTTGTTCTGATAAATTATGTCCCGTGAGAATTGACATCTAGGTGCACATTGCGTTGTGATCTTATATTATGTAGTGCTACATACTCATTTAGTTTTTCTTTAGGTTTGAAGCACTCATTTTTTTTCATTA
>OW026358.1:73440848-73793348 GCA_932273835.1 Sarcophaga variegata
ACAACAATTTGTTTTGTTATCATTCTTTACAGTCTTGTGCGTAAACACTAACAACTGCTCGTAAGATCTTTACAACGGAGATCTTCAAACCACGATTTTTCCCTTCACACGCGACGTGTTTTCACACAAGAGTGACTGAATTTTTACTGATCTTGTTGCCTGCTTTGCCTTGCCTTTTATATAGCAGAGTAAACAGTCTGATGAATGCCCTTGAAGGAGAATGACTTTGCCTTCGCGAAATCTCTATAAACATAAATATTAAAAGTCGCGGTGGTCTAGTAGGTAGTGCATTGGCTTATTAGACGAAAAGCCAGGGTTCGAGCCCCAGGCCAGACATCAAAACAAAATACAAAAAGTATTTCTTCGGCGACTTCCTCTCAGCAGATTTCTGACAAAAACTCTGAGAGTAAATAAAATTGTCATGAAAAGTTTCTCAACAATCTGTCGTTGGAAGTCGACTTTAAACTGTAGGTCCCGCCACTCATGTTTAAAATTAACACACACAACATAAGTAGTGTGAGAAATTACGCCGTAATCCCGACTGAAGGGTTGTAATTACCAATTATGTATGTTGTTTACGTTATTGTTGTTTGTGTATTTTGTTTACGTTTGTTCTTGTAGTGTTGTTGTTGTTTGTTTACTTGTTTATCCCTTTTTTTATACTGATGTTGTTGCTAAATTTTTGTTTAATTGTTGGTCAAGTAAACAAGTCCATTGTTTTTGTTTTTGTAGCTTTTGTTTATTATTTTAATGTAAAACGATGTAACACCATTTCCATTTGCGTAACAATATTTCTAGTGTATGCTTAGACGAAAGAATTCAACAATAAATTACATTTAATATTTAATTTTAATTTAGAGGTCTTTCACTTGTCTTGCATTCTGTATGTCATTGCATGCCACTTGAACCACCTTTAGCAGGCAAACTTTAAAATTTTTAATTTTTTTTCAACTTGTGTCTCAAGATTGTTCCATAAGTTATAATCACAGCTCTATGCTGACCGTTATATAATATCAAGTTATTCGATCTCTAAATATTTTGTCCATTCGTGCGGTGCGACTTCATTATCTTGCTTAAAAATTAATTTTACATACAATTTTTCATGAGCGAATGGAATCCATTAAATCTACACAATCTGTTTGGTTCAATGTTGATGCATCAAGAATTCATTCTTTATGATCGGTCCCATACTATGCTATATGGAAACTGGCCCTTCCACTGAGCAACTTCTCTATAGTTAGTTGACTTCAAAGTATAGCGTGGATTTTAATCCTACTTCGCTGAATACCACACATTGTTCTTTCAATTGAATTTAGATTCACCACTCCTAAGGACGTTTTTCCTGAATAAAGTTAAGCGTATTTCTTTGTATTTTTGATACCATAGGAATGTGTTGCGTAAAATACCTGCAACGAATGATTTTTGTTAAAACTGCGTGTGATGAAATATGTATGTCTTGCTCCTCCAAAAGAATTTCTGTATTTCTGACGACATTATGAGGTATTCTTCTTCGCATTAGTAATAATTTGAAGGTATACGGCACTAGTAAAATTTCTTGGCCGAGGTTTTCTTCTAATGGCAGCATTTATTTTCAGATATTTTTGATGCGACAGTATTATTGGACAATTTTTAAATGTGTGCCACTAATCTTCGTAATTTTAGAAATATTTTCTTAGAAAACACGTAAATATAATGGGGTTAATACGAAATCATGCAAACTAGTTTAATTTTTTTTTTCATCTCACAGAGAAAAGAATGACTAAATACATGGTGTGCTACTGATATGTGCCGAAATATTTTTATCTTTACAAAAAAATAATTTTAATAATTAATTTAGTAATTTATTTATTTACCGTCGCCGTAGTCTAGTAGGTAGCGTGTTGGCTTATTAGACGTAAGGCCACGGTTCAAAGCCCAGGTCAGACATAAAAACGAAAATACAAAAAAATATTTCTTCGTTGACTTCCTTTCAGCAGATTTCTGGCAAAAACCCTGAGAGTAAATAAAATTGCCATGAAAAGTTTCTCAAAAAAAAATATATCGTTCGGAGCCGACTTTAAACTGTAGATTCCGCCACTCATGTAACATATAAAATTAACACACACACCATAAGTAGTGTGAGAAACTAGATCCATAATCCTGACAAGGGTTGTAATGACCAATTATGTAGGTATGTAATTGGTGAAAATTTGCAATTTGTTTATGATGTAATTAAGCTCTGATAAAGCCTCTTGGAAGCATACATTGAAATTGGAAATCTTTGTAACCGAATATTCTTGAGGAACTCATATAAATGGAGATATAAAAACTTATATTTACCGTAGATCGATCCTTAAAAAAACTTCATAATACCAGCTATATGTCACTTTTGATATTTCGTAGAATTTTCGCAATTATTTGTAGATTTTGTTAAAAAATTTAAATATTTTTATTTACTTCAATTCATTTTAATAAAACCATTTTATATTGTCACATTTTATTATCACTTTTGTCAAATTTACGCCAAAACTTTTGACATGATGTACATTGCAGCATGGTTTTTTAAGTAAAAATTAAACACTTCATATCAGCTTGGCGTTATTTTTTTCTAAATGGTAATAATTTCACATCTAGCAGCCTTGTTTTGTGGCCATTTATAATTACCAAATGTTTAGATGGGACAGCTTATTGTCAGTCCCATCAGCACCGCTCCCAATCGAGGGCTAGCTGAAACCTGATGGTACAAACCGTTGTTATAATTATATAATATAATTTGTTGTCAACTTCATGTGAGGTAAAAAAGTTTCCCGTTGCAATAGAACATCGATTATGTCAATAGCAATGTTCTCTCTTTCATTCCTCTCTGGTGTCCCAGTTACAAGTTTCCCCAAATACGGCTATAAGTAGTTGCTACGCACGTAGCATGTACTCAAATCATAAACTGCCAATTCGATTCCGGTGGACCACGAAATTTATAACGACCATAAAATTGAATTAGTTACCCATCTATAGCGGCAAAATTATTAGGATTATTAAAAGCTGAAAGACTTTCAGCTCAGTTTTCGAAGAGGCGTAATAGGTGTAAATTTATCATCACTTCCGAGTAGCACGTTATCAAAGCGAATAATTCTGTTATCTCATACGTAGATATTTGAACGAAATACTGTCATCTGTAATATCTATGAAAAAAAACATAGGACGAAACACTTTTTTTTAATGTATGTCTGCCGCGGAAGATAAATATGAGAAGAGCAGTAAGAAAGACTCTACAACATTTCATGTGACAGCTGCTAGCAATCTGTATGATAATTGATAATATTTTTGCTTCCCAAACTACTAATGCGGTTCTCTATTCCAAGTAGTACCATCTTTTTCGATTAACGTCCTGTAAATACTTGCGTCAGTTCATAAAAGGAGCTTCTGTTTTCTTCTTCTTCAGAATCTTTAGTAGTAGGCATATTACATATGTATTTATGTACATATTTAATCGGTCATTACAGCCTTTCTTTGTAAACTGGAAATGTTTGACCTGAGGTTTAAAACTTGGTCTGACATCTAATAAGCTAACATAGTGCATTCTAGCCTACGACTACTTCAATCAATATCAATACCTTATCAAATATCATAAATAATGTGTAATTCCCGATAATTCTTTACAAAATCCTTGAAAGTTTAAAAAAAATACATACACAACACCAGAGAATCCCTAGGAAAGTCGTATGTATCAAAAATTATACATAAGATAGAATTATGATGTTTTTGCATTTTTTAAGACCTTTTCAAATTTTTTTTTTTATTTCGTTTAAAATAACGACAATCAAAATATGTACTAACGAATTAAAATAAATCAGACATCTAACTTTTTCTGAATTAAAGCCATGTAGCCTCCAAAATTGAAATGTAATATTTTTAATACAAAGCTCGATCTACGGTTAATTGATTTTAAATTTTCATGCAAAACTTTCTGTTACAGAAATTTCTTCTAAACTAAATAATGCACTGTATTAGAAAGCCAAATATACCGTATAACAGGCGTATACTTAATGACCATTGCAATTAAAATAATGTATACGCTTATGAAACAAACGCACCATTAGATGGGGTGTAAGTAAACTCAGCTGCCAGCTAAACAAAGCATCAAACCGTTAAATATTAGAAAAAAATAGCCAAAATCGTCGAAGACGTTCATGGAAATTGTAAAAAAATCGTCAGAAAAAATAAATCTTAGCTGTTAAGTAATTATTAGTAATTTGATTACTTTTTTTGAATGGTGAAATAATGATTAAAATTACGATTATTTTTGGTAAAAAAGTTGATAATTGATTACGATTACAAAATAATCCAAAAATAATCAGGATTACTGGCGATTAGTCCAATAATCAAAAGTAATTCAAAAGTAATCAAATTAACATAAATCAAATAAAGAATTGTAAGTAATTATTGAAAATAATTTGATTAGTTTTGCATTACTTTTGATTCTTTTTGATTATCGTAATAATCGTAATCAATTAGTAATTCGAAAAAATTGTACATAGAATTATATAATCATTACGATTCCTTTTAAAAAGTAATGTAATTGATTACTAATCGTAATCGATATTTAAGAATAATGTTATTTACTAGGTTTTATTATTAAAGTCAGTAAGTCATTTTGAAATACATGTGACAGAAAAATTTATCGTTTTAAGAATAAAATATTCAAAACAAACTTTTTGGTGGACAGGTGTGCTAATTATAAGACCACAACCGTATGTTAATGCCGTTTATTAAAAATGGAGAGTCTTATAAAATAACAACGCGTTATGATTGTGAAAACTCACTACAAACATATGGAAACACCGATAGCAAACTTCAGTAGAAAGAGAGCACACCTAATGTGACCGTCACCCATTTCCCATCAAGGATGTTTTAATCACTTCAGAAAATTTTCCGTGTTTCTTCATTCTTCCAAAACCATACTCCGTTGGAGAACAACCAAATGATATTTTAGACCCATTGTAGATAAATGAAGTACATAATTTACATTAAGTCTACGACAAATCAATCTTAAGGACTTCATAGGAGTCGTAACGAAATACTGGATATGGCGAGGAAACCAAAGGTTGTAAATATTATACCACGACTTTTGAAGAAGATATTTTGGTAAGGAAAAGCAACAGACTATAGCTGTTTCCCACTGTCGTTACTTGTTTAGAAAGAACTTATTTGAATAAATTTCGCTTCTCGAAATCTCTATAAATGTAATCATAGTTGTTTACATTTATTATTGTAGTGTTGTTGGTATATTTTTGTTTAATTGTTTACCATTTTCTTATGATGGTATTTGTTGTTATATTAAACAGTACCATAATTTGTAAACAGGTTTGTTTACAGCATTATTTTGTTTTTGTAGCTTCTGTTTATAATTTTAATGCAAAGCTTTGTATAAGCAAAACACCAGCATTTTGATTTTTCGTTTTAGTAACAATATTAATAGTAACTATGAAAACGTGTTCCCTGGTAGTATAGTTGGTAATGTGCTGAACTATCAACAGGAGAGTCCTGAGTTCGATTCCCATCTAATACTCTGGTTTGTTGTGTTACACTCTTTCAAAAAAAAAAAAAATACAATAGGAATTCATTGACGAGGAGGGAAAACTTTGGAATTAGAATAATATTGGATTCCTGGGGAAGAAATATCACAATTACGGGAAATAAAATTTCTGGGAATATAGGTGTAACTAGATGTGTACCATCAGAGTGACCTTTGGAGCCAGTGTTTGGGTGAAATGCAAAAACTGTACAGATGGCATAATCGCAGGAAGCCATAAGAATATTTTCTACAGTGACACTGGAAGCTCAGTTAGATTTAAATTCGTTACACACGTAATTAAGGGCCAGAGGCTAAGGTTAGGAAACAAGTCCAATAGGATATCCATAGGGGATTTCGTGACCTGATAAATCGAGTGGCGGACAGTTTCTTCCTCAACCATCCCAATAACACAACCAGTAGACTTTATGAATTTGGAAAATGCTTTATTACTAAATTTAGTGAATATTTATCAAGACTACATACTCTTTTAAGACAAGGACTATTCTGTTGTAATGTATAGAAAGCAGATATTGAGACAGAAGCAAGAGTTTTTTGGTCCCAGAGAGAAATATCCTGAACCCATTGAAAATCTTGTGTGTATTTTGTAAGCGGCAGTCTACGACAAAACTAAAAAGAACGGAACGTAGCAATACTATCTGACAGTCAGGAGGCGATCCGATCACTAGGCTCTTAATAATTTAAATATTACAGGGTCGAACGTGAAGTTGGGATACACTCTGTTGAATTTGAGGTCATGTGGAAATTTAAGCAAATGAACTGTTGAAAGAGGTAATCGCCTCACTAATGGCTTCCACTTGGATTTTAAATAAAAGAAAAATTAGCGCTGAATTCAATTCGAGTTTATTAGCTAATGTTTCTTAGATTAAAATTCCTATAATTTTTAATTAATATTAACAAACTTCATATACATTTTCATATATAAACTACTTACTTTATGGTATGAAAACCATTAGATAATAATAAGGTTTCTATATAAAAGATTTTTATAAATGATTTAGACTTAAGGAAAAATACCACGTCAGCTAAGTACGACGATTCTTCTAGAATGTGAAATGGAGTTACATATAACAAGTGAGAAAATTATTAAATATAATGTGACGTAAAATGTAATAGAATAATATCAATAATGTGATCAATTAAGCGGTTTTAGTCAGTGGCGACAACATTGCCCCCCGCAGTTTGACAAGAAGTATCTTCGCCGTCAAATTCTGGTAAGGAAGCCACGTCCAAGACTGCAAGTTTAACCACAGGCCTTTCCATGATACCGTTGGTTGTTAGCACCTTTGCACTCCTTACTTGTCCATCTTTTGCCAATCTCGTCTCCAAAACTTTTCCTCTTGGCCAAGTATTTCGAGGAAGTGACGGATCAACTACAATAACTAAGTCCCCCTGACGTATCGCCTTTTGTTTCCCAAACCACTTAGAGCGGCATGTTATTGAAGGCAAATATTCTGTTAGCCATTTTTTCCAGAATATGTTAGCATATTGTTGTGATAGGAGCCAATTGTACTTTAAGACTACACCACTGTCGTTGCAGCTAGATAATGGTTTCAAACCACTAGAACTACCCACTAGAAAGTGATTAGGAGTCACAGCTTCATTAGTTATATCATCTAATGGGACGTAGGCAAGTGGCCTAGAATTTATAATATTTTCCACTTCTAGCAGCATACTTAACAACAGCTCATCACTTGGAGCTCTTGAGTGCATTATTCTATACAAAACTGTCTTAATTGAACGTACTAAGCGTTCCCACGCACCGCCCATATGAGGAGAACCTGGCGGGTTAAAATTCCAAGTCGTTGTAGTACTGGTAAAAGTTTTAGTAAATTCATTTTTGTTTACTTCTATCAGTGCCTCACGAAGTTCCCGCTCTGCTCCAATGAAATTTGTACCGTTATCACTATAAAATTCGCGCGGAATACCTCGTCTAGCCATAAAATTGCGAATGGCAAGTATACACGAACTAGTAGTTAGTGAGTGCGAAACTTCTATATGCACGGCTCTTATGGTCAAACATGTAAAAAGAACACCGTAGCGTTTTTCTTTATGGCGGTTTACTGTGACCATTAGCGGACCAAAATAGTCAACTCCAGTGTAAGTAAATGGGGCTGTGTAAGCAGCAAGTCTAGCCCTTGGCAATTTAGCCATTTGAGGAGCTTTTGGAACAGCCTTATAAATTTTGCACCATTGACATTTTCGAATTGTAGATTTAAAAATTACTCTTAGTCTTGCAATAGAATATTTTTGCCTTATTTCGTTGACAACTGTTTCATGGTTCAAGTGGCGATACCTTTGATGGTAATGCATAATAATTAAACCAGTAATGTAGCTAGCCTTAGGCAATATTATAGGCTGTTTTTGTTCCTGGAACATATCTGCGTCTTCTAATCTACTGTCTGTCCTCAAAATGTTATTTTCATCTAAAATAGGAGACCTTTTGTAAATTTCACTTGATTTCGGGATACACTTTTTACTTTTGAGGCATGAAATTTCCATAGAATATTTTTCATGTTGAACCTGCTGGTATAAATAGCGCTCTGCCTTTAATAACTCTTCCTGAGACAGTTCGTCTTTTTTGTGATCTTTTGTTAGACAATTTTTAATAAAGCGAAAAACAAAGGCTGTAGCACGTAACATGCGACTCCATTTAGAAAAACGAGTTTGTAATATCAAAGGTTCTGAAGAAGTAATTTTAAGCAGGTATTGAGTCATCTCCTCTGAGGTTGTTTCTAAACTAATATGCTCTGTTGGCCAGTCAACTTCTTGCTGATAAAGGAATTCAGGTCCTAAAAACCACCTGTTTGAATTATTGATCTTAGGCACTCGGGCCCACTTAGTGGCTTCGTCTGCTACATTTTGGCTTGATTTGATCCATCTCCAATCATTAATTGAAGATAATTCTAAAATCTCGGAGATTCGAAAGGCCACGAATTGACTATATTTTCGGTGGTCAGAACCAATCCAACTAATAACTGTTTTGGAATCTGACCAGAAAAATTTTTTCGAAACTTTGATTTTGTGTTTTTCACAAATAAATTTTGCAAACCGTGCTCCGATTAAAGCTGCCATAAGCTCCAAACGCGGTATAGAGGTTATTTTTAGTGGCGCAACTCTAGTTTTAGAGCCAATAATAGAGCAGATTATTGTTTCATTTTTGGCCATACGAAAATAAGACACCGCGGCGTAACCATCTTTACTCGCATCGACAAATGTATGTAATTGGATTTCAATTTCGTCATAGGTGGCCATTGATTTTAAATAGCATCGTGGAATTTTAATTTTTTCAATATTTGGTAGAAAGTTAAGCCATAGAGTCCATTTTTCCATTATTTCATGCGGAATCTCCTCATCCCATTCCAGTTTATGTCGCCATACTTCTTGGAGTAAAATTTTTGCATACATAATTACGTTGCCTATTAGGCCTAGTGGGTCGTAAATCGACATTATTAATCGAAGCATCTCACGTTTAGTTGGTTTTACTTTTCCAGAAAATATTTCGGTTTTAATAAACCTTTCGGAAATTTTAAAAGTAATAACGTCTTCCTGATGTTCCCAAAAAACTCCAAGAACTTTTTCAATTTGTTTCTCCCCGACAAGATTTAGGCACTTCGTAGCACTAACATTTTCATCTGAAACTGAGTTTAAAACGCCTTTTTCATTAGAAATCCAATGTCTGATGTTAAAACCACCTTGACGATGTATAAACTTTACATCTTTAATTAAGTTAATAGCCTCTTGAGGAGTGTCAACTGAATATAAAAAATCATCTACATAATGGTTTTCTTTAATAACCTCTGCAGCTTCAGGAAACTGATTTTCAAATTTCGCGGCATTTAAGTTCTTAATATATTGGGAAATGCTAGGGGCACACGTGGCCCCGAATATCATTACGTCCATTACATATACTTCGGGTTCTTTACTTTGATCGCAATAGCGCCATAGAAAGCGCTGGGCATTTCTGTCTTCTGGACGTATAAAAATTTGGTGGAACATTTCTTCAATGTCTCCACATATTGCAACAGCTTTTTTACGAAATGAAAATAAGACAGCTGGTAACGATGCTAGAAGATCTGGGCCTTTTAATAAGAATGAATTTAATGATAAACCGTTTGTTGTTGCTGCTGCGTCCCAAACAACTCGCGATTTTCCCGGTTTGTTTTTATTAAAGACTGCAAAAATAGGTAGATACCACACTTTACCACTAGTATTGATTTCGTCCTGATTTAATTTCCGAATATAACCTTTGCGCATGTATTTTTCAATTGTACTGTTAAAAAGCTCACTTAGTTCGAAATTTTTCAATAATTTACGTTCAAGGCACAATAATCGTTTCATTGCCATATCAAAACTATCTGGTAAATTATATATATCAAATCTCCACAGTAAAGGAGTTTCATAATGACCATTTGACTTTTGCCTCGTATACTGATTTAAAAGACTAAGTGCCCTTTCATCTTCCTTATTTACAAGTGGATCTTTACAGTTTATACCAATACTGTCAAGAGAGTAAAAGCCTTTAACTATTTCGTCCAGACTTACATCGGCCTTACAATCGCACTCATGAAAATTTAAATGACTAGTTGGTGTATTCTTTTCGTCAACTACCCCGTAAATCAACCATCCGATTTTCGTACACACGGCAACTGGCTCATGGGGAGCACCCTGTCTTATCTTCTTTGAAATTCCCAAGTTAAAGTTATTAAGACCAATTAAGATCTTTGGTACAGCATTTTCAAAGCTTTCAATTGATAAGTTACGCAAATGCGGAAATTGTTTCGCTAAACTTTCATAATTTAATGATTGTGTAGGTAGTTTTAATGATGCTACCGTATTAACATTAATTGCAATAATTTTCTTTGTTTGGCCAGAAATTTTAATTTTTATCTTTTGAGAATTATTTTCCCATCTTTCCATTCCTCCAGTCCACTTTAAGCATAGAGGAATGACTGACCCTTGAACTCCAAGCTCATTAATTAAACTTTCATCCATTAAACTTATAGAGGACCCTTCGTCGATGAACGCAAACGTATTTACTTCCTTTTTATCACCATGGATTGTGATAGGCAATATTTTAAACAAAATTTGCATTGAATTGTCCCTATGTGCATTGATCGCAGCAGAGTTGTCAGTTGCTTGTTGGTTGTTGTTATTAGCGTTGTTATTTAATCTGTTATTAAAATGAGCATGTAGAGAGGAATGGTGATAATATTCACAACCATCTATACCACACTGTTGTTTCTTTTTACATTCGCCGCTGTGTTTAAATAAACATATTTTACATAATTTATATTTTCTTACCACGTTCCATTTTTCACCACGATTAAGAGAGATAAATTTTTTGCAATTTGCTATTGCCGTACATTTGTTGTTGTTGCAAACAAAACACTTACGATTGTCAGTATGTGTATTAACATATGCCCCTTTGTTGTTATTATTATACATTCTTTCTCTTTTATTACTTTACTTGCACAGTCAACTGTTATACTGCTAGCTGTTATACCTATATTAAAAAGCCATCTATCAAATTCATATAAATTAGGTTTTTTGTTTTGATTCAACAGCTGAGTTTTTTGCATTGCCCATTGCATTTGATACAAAGGTGGAAGTTTTTGTATTAGGTCTTGAATAAGTGATGAATTATTTAATTCATCGTGTAGACTAGCAGCAGTTATAGTTGATAATAAACCGCGAACATTTATAGCTAAGGTGGTAAGAGTTTTTAAATTATTTTCGTCAACTTTTGGTGTGAATTTTATTCTTTCTTTTACAGAATTTATGATTTTTTCTGGTTGGCCAAACAGCATGTGAAGCGTTTGCATAATGCCCGGTACATTTGATGGGTGCACTAACATATGCTGAACACTGCGGTAAGCATCTCCTTGAAGGGCTTTGCGAATGCGTATAAGGTTTTCAGCATTAGTGAATGCACAGGCTGCAGTAGACCACTCATATGTGGAGTGAAATATCGGCCATTCATCTGGTTGGCCGGAAAATATTGGAAGCTCTTTTGGCAGCGATTGTCGAGAACTGAGATGGTTTGGCTGTAACGTGGGTGGTAGCACAATTTGAGATGATGGTGTTCTATTTGTATAATTAAAAGTCTGTGGCTGTGAGATAAATTCTTGTGGAAGTGAATTAAACAAATCTTGTGGATTGTTATTAATTGTATTACATGAATTAAAAGTTGGCCTACTAAGGCCTGTAGTAGGGGTAGGTTTTGGAAGCTGCATTCGTGGTTGGTAAACATTGTTAGTGGTTGTGTTCGCAGTACAAAACGATGGTGCAGTTAAAAATATGGATGAATTTATGGCTGTAGACACGACCGGTGGGGGTATAAAAGTTGTTGAGTGATTTATATTAGCGGACAGGTTATTTGGTACAGAAGTGAAATAATTAGTTTGTTCTGGCAAAGACTTATTTTTCCCTGTACTGCTTAAAAGCTGAACTGAATTCTGTTTACCGCTAGTATTAGTTGTGGAATTAGGTACAACGGCCGCATCAAGCGAGACTGGAGGTTGATTATTCATACTTGTGTTATTGTTATTATTATCATTAGTGTAAATATTATTAGCAGTATGTTCTGCAAGTGTAGTAGACGTATCAGAAGTTTCAGTAGTAAAATATCTTGCACGATTAAGAGTAGAGTTATTAACAGTATTAGTGATTGCGGTTAAAGTGTTATCAGATTGATTTTCTGATGATTGTGTTTTATTTTGTGACTGACTTATCCAGTTTCGTACAGATTGGCTCTTGATGGATGATGTACTACTAAGGTTTTCAGCCTCTTCAAGAAGTCGGTATTTTCTATCTAAATAGTCTTTCTCAAGTTTCCGCTCTTCTTCTAGTTTTTGCAGTTGTAACTCAAATATTCGCGACTGCGAAGCACGAGAATGATTTGAAACCCTACTTACGGTACTTAATGAAGGTGAATTTGGCCTCATAACTGAACAAGAAGGACATTTAAAGGTCGTGTCATCAGCGGCCTTCACACAATTTCTGTGAAATATATTATGGCAGATAGTGCATGTAGCCATATTTTCGTCAGAGGGCTTTTGGCATTGTGTACAAACTTGGCTATGTAGTTTATTCTGATCCGTCGACATTATAAATATATTTGTACTTACTTGGTGAGATTGGCAAATTTAAGACGCTTTAGGTACTTCCTCTGTCTGAAGTGTTGACGTTTTGGAAATGATGAATTTCATAAAGAATTTTAAAATGTTGAAAGAGGTAATCGCCTCACTAATGGCTTCCACTTGGATTTTAAATAAAAGAAAAATTAGCGCTGAATTCAATTCGAGTTTATTAGCTAATGTTTCTTAGATTAAAATTCCTATAATTTTTAATTAATATTAACAAACTTCATATACATTTTCATATATAAACTACTTACTTTATGGTATGAAAACCATTAGATAATAATAAGGTTTCTATATAAAAGATTTTTATAAATGATTTAGACTTAAGGAAAAATACCACGTCAGCTAAGTACGACGATTCTTCTAGAATGTGAAATGGAGTTACATATAACAAGTGAGCAAATTATTAAATATAATGTGACGTAAAATGTAATAGAATAATATCAATAATGTGATCAATTAAGCGGTTTTAGTCAGTGGCGACAACATGAACAGTCTGATAAGTTTGTGAGGTGGGTAACCTATACGCCTCCGACGGAGGCAAAACATTTCTATGGAGGGGAAAATATGTTTTTAAGGTTATACTCGATCAAGGCCAAATGATTTGAGGCAATCAAAACTTTTGTTAGATAATTACAATTTAAATCATGCATCAAGCTACCCAAAGGTTATTAACCGCATTTTAGCTACATAATATGTACTTGATGCCGAATATAGCAGGCGGAGCTAACATTTTTTCATATACATCGTTAGCTTCGTCGGCAACTCACTTGGTCCGAAAACTGCATCTTTTTAAGTTTTATCAAATTTTGACCAATTTATGAAGTGCACATCAGGTAAAAAGAAATTTGATTTTACAACTATATTTTCTCCAATAAGCAAACAGTTATTTTTATATATTTTTGTTTCTGCGTAAAATGCAAAGATTTAACTTTTCCTTCTTTTACTTTTCCTCCATTTTATCTACGTTTTGATGATTTTTTCCGATTTTTTTCTTGCATGTTTCCCAATTTTTTTAATTATGTAGACAGTTTCTGTAGACTGTGATGAATTGCAATTGAAAAATATTAATTATTTTAACTCTGTTTTATCGGTCAGTGTGAAATATTATAAAAATAACATTAAAGTTTCGACTGAATTTGTAAACCATTTTTACCCGCTAATTGGCTATATCAACATAAAAAAGAATTAAATTAAATTACTTGTTTAGGTTTGTTTTTGCAATAAAATTTCAAATTTATGTACATACATAAACGTACATATGTATATATATTTTTTTCGTTTAATTAAAATTCTCAATTAAAAATAACTGTTTATACGAATGCTCACCGACACATTCATTTAAAATTATGGCATTTAAATAAAATTCTCTTTGCTTCAACTATAACTGCATTTGCTTCTGTCTCAGACAAATAAATATTTAAAGTTTAAGTTTTAATGAGCCATTGTGAATTTTAATCTAACAAAATCATAATAAAAATTTTTAAATTTAATAAATAATAAATACGATGTTCAGACAAAAAATAGTACAAGATAGGAGTAAATCTTCAGAAATATATTCGATGTATTTTTTAATAGAAGTCGTAAAGGCAACTAGCGGTGTTATAATGTTATATTTAAGAAATTCTGATAAAAAAATCTCAAATGAGTAATTTTTCCAGTCACGGTAGGTTTAGTGTTAAATTTATGAATTGTTATAAAAAAATAAAAAAATCTTGTTGTTTTCCAGCTGTTAAATGATTATTGAATAAGCTGATTTGCGTATGCCTGAACACTTAAAATAATTTTGTCAATTAAACGAATATTGACTCAATTAAAATTCATGACTGAACATAGTATAAGAGTCACGGTATGCGTAAATATTGAATTTATTTTAGCTTATAACCGTTTTGTATTAGGTATTGTTGCAATATCATTCACACAATTTTATTCAGCCTCTTCTTTTTAATTAATGTACACATACATATGTACATATATAAATTATAATTTAATATGTTTGTGGACACTACATGACATAAGGACTTGTTAAGTACTATAACATATAAAAACACGAGCGAAATTTATGACAGAGAATTACATTAAAAAATGTTACAACCTTTTTTTTGAACGTAAATGAATAATGAGCTGCATGTTTTAATGTTAACCAAAAACACAATCATGATTTTTTCCGTTGTAGGGCTAATTAAAAAACTTTTCTTCTCATTTTTAAGCAAAGTGCGAATTGTTCGTTTATGTGGAGTTGATCTTAATGCTGAAATCTGTTTCAGGGGGAAATGTGATAAACACGTGACGGATTTCAGGTTTTCTTATTGAATGTAAAACTTTAATATAAATAATTTTACATAATAAAACAACTAAACATTTGCGATGGTAATTTACATATGATCGTAGACTAGTGGGTAGTTTGTTGTTGGCTTATAAGACGTAAAGCCACAGTTCAACTGGAAAACGGTCAAACCCCAGGTCAGACATCAAAACGAAATACGAAAAAAAGTTTTTCTTTGGTGACTTCCTCTCAGCAGATTTCTGGCAAAAACTCTGAGAGTAATTAAACCTGCCATGAAAAGGTTTCTCAAAAAAATCTGTCGATCGGAGTTGACTTTAAACTGCAGGTCGCACCACTCATGTATAAAATTATCACACGCAACATAGGTGGTGTGAAAAACTAGTTCCATAATCCTGACTGAAGGGTTGTAATGACCAACTATGTATGTATCCAAAACAACGAATGATTGTTTTGTCAAAATTGACATCAACGTACAGTTTCTAGTTAGCCCAATAAATCACAACCTTACTCAAGCATAAATCAACTCATTACGTTCAGCGGAGATAATACATTGCATTTTTTGACAGAATAGAATGATGTAACTATTGCCAGATTCGAAATAACTGATGGTTCAAATTTAAACTGATAGATGGCCCATCTTGTATTTATATAATTTCGGTAAAAACTGTTTTATCTTAGTTTTTGGATCATTTTCTGTTTTTTTGTAATGAATGTATTAAAATTATATTTTTGTTAAAAAAAAACATGGCTCTTAAAAAAAATATTTATTAGAAATAAAGATTGCTACCTCTATTGTAATATTTAGAATTTTATTTGAAATTTATGCAAAAATATTTTGCTAAAGAGTAAAGTAAGAGTACAAGTTTTTTTTACAGCCTGTATTATTCATTCAATAAGGCTGCTTCATTAACATAATAGTACATTTTTTATAGTATTTATGTATGTATAGTTCAGATTTCCATTTACATATATGGATTCTATAACCAAAGAGCAAATAAGTCGAATATGAATATATTGTATGCGAATATTGATATTTTATGTTTATTAAGGTCAATGTATTTTTTTATATTTCTTATGCTTCTCTTTTAAGTCTCTTGGTTTGTTTTAATACCCTACACTACCATAACGGAAATGCGTTTGTTTTGATACAGTTGCGGCTTTACTACGTGACTACGTTTGAATTATCTTCGGCTACTTTTGAGTAAACGGTCACTTGTATTTCTTGGCATAGTTTTTTATATAATTATTCTTCAAAGCCATTAAATTTTAGCACAAACAATCGAATTATGCCTCCGATAATAATTTTTCAAATACTACTATTTTATTTAAAGCACATTTAAGACGTTCTCGAAACAGTGTTAGTTATTCGGCTTTTTTGAATTACATCCAAACATTAAACATAAGGAATAACAAGTACATACGATGAGAGCTGTAAGTATAAATGCTTATAATAGTTTCACAAATATATCAATATTTGTATTCATACATGGCCTTAAATAATGACTTTTTCTCTGTACAGCACATGAAGACAGGATTGTTGGTTGCCTGTCTACTAAGTTATAAAAAGTATTAATGCTCCTTCATAAATTATTAAAGTATTTGTTCAATAGTGTGTGTGGAAAAATGCATACGTATATAAAAATTTTATATATATATATATTATTTTTTAATTCAAGAATAAGATTTTTCAATATTTTCAATATTTGACACGAAATTCCCCATATATAAATTCCAATATGTAAGCTTTTATTTGCATTAGTTTTAATTTCAGTTAAACGAGCAGGAATAGTTACACGCGTTGTTTAACGATGGAATAACAATTATTTAAAAATTAAATATGAAAATATTAAAACCATTGTAAGTGCATAAAGTAGTTCTCGTCTCTCATTGTCCTTTTAATAACAATTCAACGTACATAAATTTCTGATAAAAAGAAAGTTAATTAAAAACTGATTTATTCAGCATTATTTAAGAATGGCGTCGTTTGGTTTTCATATTGGTTCACACTGATTCATAATGGTTTCTTAAATTTCGATGATATCTCAAACGTTTAATTAATTTATTTAAATTTAAAGTTAGGAAGCGCATAATCAAAGACCCGACACGTACATATAGTCTTTGTCGCCAATTAAAACACATATTAACAATAAAAAGAAATGTTTAATATGAATGTTCATATAAGAACGTTTAGTTTGTTAAAAGTAAACTGCAACATTAGGCATCGAAACCATTTTTATCTTTAAAGAAACATATTTCTTGCAACATTTTTCGATTTCAGCTAATCTTATGTAAATATGAGTTTTTAATGTACCATGGAGCAAATGTAACAATACTTCGCTTTTAATTTTGGAATTTCTAAATTTATTCTAAGTGATAAAGAGAGGCTGTTCCTCATAATTGGACATGCCCAATACAAAGGTGGATGCAGAGAGCGGAACGTCTACGTTTTGCATTTCCACTATTATGTTCTAAAAAACTCGTTCGATGAATATCTGCCTATTAGAGACGACTATGCTTAGTCACAATTCGAAATTCCTTTTCACCATAAATATGGGAACTTTCTCTGTTAAACTGATGATTTCTGAATTTATTATTTTACTAGCCAATTGGTATGTTTTTCAGATCAAAGATAAGCAGATCTAATATATTGTTATGAAAATGGAAACGGTGTACATTGTTTAACATTAAAATGAGCAAAAGCTACCCAAACAAATACAACGAACTTGTTACAAGTAAACGTACAACATCAGTATCAATGCAAATGGGATATACATGTAAGCGAGAACACAACAACAAGCAATGTGAACAAAATACACAAACAACAATGAAGTCGCGATAAAGTTCACAAGAAGGTTCGACTTCAAGAACTTTCATCAGACTGATACGTGGGCATATAAAAAGGCAAGACAAAGCAGGCAACCGGCAGTAAGAATTCAGTCAGTCTTGTGTAGAGACGCGTTGTCTGTGAAAAGAACAGTCGTGGTTTGAAGATCGCCTTTGTAAAGTTCTACCGAACAACTGTTAGTGCCTACGCAAACAGAAGTATAAAGAAGAATAACGAACTAGGCAATTTGTTGTTGTAACATATAATTGTGAACAGTGGCACAAACAAAGTGCGTACAATAAAGAGTTTAATTGAAACTAAACATCAATTTATTTTTATTTTGTTTGCAATCAACGAACTCATATTTTAAACGTTTTTAAAAAGTAAAAACGTGACAATATAATTGACCTAATCAATCGAATTCTGCAAATGTAGTGAGACAAGATATGTGGTTTGGCAAGTCACCAAGATCCATGCCGTCCAGCTCCGTTTTCGTGTTCCATTAATAAATTTCGTTCACAGTCACTGTGCCTTCAGCCTCATCTTAAAAATAATAAGCAACAATGATGTCACCTAACTTAACCCCGCATTAGTCAGTTGCTCGTTTTATGTGAATTTTTTTCTCATGGCTTGCGTGAGGATTTATAAGCCATATATATATATTTATATATTGCGTATCCATTCAGATGGAAGTCCACTTCATCAGAATCTACGCTTTTCAGAATATACTTCCTAAGTCATCTGGGTTTTACAGGCTTCATGAAATGTTTTTTTTATGCTGATCCAATTTATTAAAAAATCTTGAATGTTTTTCGAATGGATAATGCTTTTTCGAAACCACTTTCGTATTAATAACACTATGCGACAAAATAAATAAATTAAATACACACAGCTAATGACATAGTGTAGGCTGTGAGTTTTGTTGAGTAGAACTCAAAAATATATTTCTTCCCTCCAAACTTGTTTTAATTGACAAAATCTGTTTTTTGAACTTTACGCGCAAATTTATTGATTACACAAACATTTCTGAACAGATGTCCAAAATTTAGGAAAGGAGAGGGATGGGCGTTTAAAACGGTATACATATATATTTTGTTTGACTTAATATGCTATGGGGCTTGATGAGGTAAACTTGACAAATGCCAATTTTTTCATATTTTTTAAAGTTTATCCGTTCATAGTAACCTAACCTAACCTTCTGAAATTGCATTATCTTGTGAAGACATTGACACTTCGTTTGATCAAATCGGATAAAAATTACCATAGCTATTATTTCAAGAGTCTAACAGTCGAGTTATATTTTTCATATACACATTTTTTCAAATGAATTTATAGTTACAAATTTTCAGAATTTTTAATAGAGTTTGATTTTTGCAAAGTGTGTCAATTTCACGTTTGAGCGACCATCAGAAGTTGGTCAATGTTTGCGGAGAGACAAATAATAATATTTGCAAAAAACACAAATATGAAATTGACACATTTTGCGATAAACAATCAAGGCACATCAAAAGTTTTAAAAATTTTTGAAGTGAAAGTTCATTTGATAAGATGACATATATAAAAAATATAACACGACTGTTATACTATATAAATAATAACAGCTGTAATTTTTGTCCGATTTGATCAAACGAAGTGTCAATCTCTTTAATTGATAATACACTTTCAGAATGTCATCACTTATTTTATATTCTTTAATTAAATTTTGCAATTAAAAATAGCTAAACTTGAAAAAGTGAGAAAAAAATAAGATTTTTCAAGTTTACCCGATCAAAACTCATAACATGTAAGTTTGAACCATTTGTTTATGTATACCATTTTAAAGGGTCATATATCCCCTTTTCAAAAAACGTTGGTCTTTGAAAATAGTTTAGAAACTATTATAGGTGTATTTTTCGCCTATCTACCTACGTAACCAATCTAACCTATACCTTCATTTTTTTATTGCATTTTGAATACATCTTTAAACCTTTATTTTTTCCTTAAATTTAACAAATTGATTTCATCTTAAAGACTAAACAGCAATAAAAAAGGACAAAAAACCTTGTATTAAAACGTAATTCCTTTATAATGCTCCTCATCTTGAATGTGTGTACAACATTACATAGCATAAACAAATATTGAGAGGAGATAAATTTATATACACAGCAATTTACCTTTTGGCTTAAATGGATTTGTATAAAATACTTGATTGATTAGCAGGATTCTGTTGATTCGTAAGATGTTTCTCTATTCTTTTGCTTTTCTTTGTAATTGTATACTTAAGTGATATAAATTTTGTCGTTGTAGTATAACACCCAACATATAATCACAAGTATGTATGTAACATAAATAAATCCAGCTATCAATACAACAATCAATAACCTTTCGAAGCATTAAACACCTTTTAAGTGTTTCGAGGATGACCACTACACATCACACATAAACACTGCCGCAGCAGATAAATGTTTCATGTTGAAAGGATATTTTTATAGCAGATACCTTGAGAAAGAGGAAATGTTGACAACGCCTTTGAACACACATATAAAAGCTTTTCTCACTGCAATGGAAGTAGTTGAAAATAAGCTAGAAATTGTAGAGGCAAACAGACTGTCAATTGTTCTTTCGTTGAATCCTATTGTTACGTTTTTACCTTTTTAAAAACGTTTATAATATGATTCTTTATTGTTCGCACAATTTTATGTGTCACTGTTCACAACTTGCAGATACAACAACAATTTGCTTACTTAGTTATTCTTCTTTACACTTCTGCTTGCGTAAGCACTAACGACTGTTCGGTAGAACTTTACAACGGCGATCTTCAAACCACGACTGTTCTTTTCACATGCTACGCGTCTTCACACAAGACTGACTGAATTCTTACCACTACTCGTTCAGTCTGATTAAGGTTCTTGAAATCATAAAATACACAGAATTGAAACCTTTGACGTTTAAAAACGCTCAAGGCAGCACCTTAACCTACCTCGTAGAGGGAGAAAGAAAATATTTTAATGTTTTGCGAATCAAATGTGTTAGAAGCAACAGATATACAGCGTGAAAACTGGCGGTTAAAGTAGAAAAACTAAATGTAAATGAACATTTATTTTGTGTTAAAAAAGAGAAAATTTAGAATATTTTTTTAATCTCTTCAATGAAAAGTTTAAAGATTCTTAAATATTTAAATATTAATCGAAATGTGTGTAATTTTCGGTCACAATGAATATAGTTTCTTGTGCAAGAGCTAATTAAGAAGCTAAATATTACAAGATCAAAATAAGACGTACTACTCATAAGAAATTTTTCTTGCTGAAAGTTGCCAATATTTTTTAATTTCTTGAAAGAAAAAGTTAAAAACTGTTATTGTTATTAGTTGTTTTTAATATTTATTAATAGCTTTAGACAAAAATTACATTTTTTATTAACTCTCGCCAATATAAAAACCCACCCGAAAACTAAAAAAACATAAATAAATAAAACAGAGTTGCAATCAGAGAGAGATACAGAAATATTTTTTCGTAATATTTGCCATCTCTTTCTCCATGGAAGGTTATCTGTCAAACTCTTGTTTCCATTCTGAATATTTTGTGCTTGAAATCGAACGTTCGGGGTTTTGTCTTCTCGAGAACGCTATCGCAACTTCAGGTTGTTTGTGTATTTTGTACACATTGTTTGTTGATGTCGCTTAATTGCCTCCTTTCTCCTGTCTCCTTTTCTTTCATACTGGTGTTGTTCATTTACTTATAATACGTTTACGTTGTAATAAGTTCGTTGTTTGTGTAGCTTTTGCTCATTTTAATGTTAAACGATATACACCGTTTCCATTTTCGTAATATGAAGAAAGTTTTGTTAGCTTTAGTTTAACTATATTTAGCGATTTTAATAACATTTTAATAATATTTTGCTATTTTTTATTTGAACATAAAAAGTAATCGTTTCGAGACATAAGTCATAAATATATACAGGCTTGTGGTGTAAAAAAAGAAATTTGTTTGTAATGCTAAATTAAAAAAAGTAAAGTAAAAGGGGTTAAAGTACCAGATATTTGAAATATAGCAAAATAAGTCAAAAATGCTCAAATTGCGATTGCCTCTAGATTATATTTCATGTGGTAATAAAGTAGAATATGCAATTCTTCTATAATAATGAGCGTGTTCAGTATTGTACACTATTTATGCCTCAACTAAGTTATGTTTATTCATGACAGCATTTATATTGCTTCATAAAGGTTTAAGATTCGAGTTTATGTTGAGCATATGTATTTACTCAGCATCAACAAGTGTTATAAAATCAAGGGAGTAAGTATTAGTTCACCCACTCCATAACAAAGAACATTACTTCAAATTAAACCGAATAATCTTCCTGTGAAGTTGTAATATCAGTATTGTTCTCAGTAATCCATTATTGGACATAATTTACTGAAACAATGTTGTTACATACTGAACATCAGTTTCATCATCAATAGCTTGTAGACGTAGCAGTTAAAAGCAACCTTTTGGATTGGAGAATTAAAAGTATTCTCTGGACTAATTAAAAGGCATATTGCGAGATTCAGATTAAAATTTTGTTTTCCAGTTTTTTTTTTCAAATGCTACAAGTACTGTACGTAATGAGGATAACAGATATGTAAAGGAATCAAGTATACATTTTAAATTATTCAAAAATTTCGTACGCATATTGGTTGTTAGTATACAATTATTTTTCGTTATCCTTGAAATTATTGACGATTTTTAGATATGATACTCCCACAAAAATTTTTAGTGAATTAAAAAACCGTTTTTTGAATAAGTATTTAAAAAATATATACCATAAATACATAACTGGTCATTACAACCCTTTAGTCGGGATTACGACCTAGCTTTCCACACCACGTATATTGTCTGTGTTAATTTAAAGTCGACTCCGAACGACAGATTTTAGAGAAATTTTTCATGGCAATTGTATTTGCTCTCACAATTTTTGCCATAAGGGCATTATCGGAAGAAATATATTTTCATATTTCCTTTTGTTAGAGAAGTCTGACCTGGGGTTTAAAACATTGCCTTATGTTTAACAATTGCCTACTAGACTACGGCGACTTCAATTTGTTATATGCGGTACTGAATTTGTTGTATTATGTATGATTCTTCTGCTATGCTAGAATTATAAGACGGTAAACTGTAATTATACACCATTGGTGTTATAATTATAAATAATTAAAAAAAAATAAATAAAAATTATAGTTGGTGAAGAAAATGCCGATTTATATCATCGAGTTGACATTACTTATAATATTTTTAACATTTTAAACTTACATTAATTGTGGCTTTCAAATACACAGTTTTTCCCAACATTCTTAGGAAGACTAAAACATTTGTTCGAGCCTTATGGAATTTCTTTTCTCTCAAATAAAAAACTTACATCTGTCGGAAACTTTTAAACAAACATTTTGCACAAATCCAGAGGCTAAAAGTGATGTGAAACAAAAACAAATAACTTTGCACTGCTAGGATTACTCAAAGGCATTCGCGACAGATCCCTAAATTAATTGTGGCACACAATCCATTACTTTTAATACTCGACATAGTCACAGCTACAAGAGTTCATCGCAGTTCGGTTAGCTTCAGCAGTCACCTCAATTTATTACACTTTCAGTAGTCGTATGAATATTTTATGGCGACTTGTGTTGATAATGTTATTGTTTAGCAGTACTGAGCATATAAATTTAGAAGACACACACATTCACAAACTCTTTGTAGCGTTTTTCCTTCATTTTTCATACTTCTGTTTTAGTTGCAGTTGTCGTGTTTTTGTAGTCTTTCTGTTCACGTAAGAGACAATTTATTTCGAAAGAAGGGTCAAATTTCAAGCATTTATTATACGTCTGAATACTAAACGCATAGTTTGCTGTATATTCTACCATGGGAAGTAGCCGTCAACAGCTTTTGTTTATCATTTTAATGTTAAACGACGTAACACCATTTCCATTTGCGTAACAATATATTGGGTACCTAGACTTTTGCTGTCCACTGTTCAATTTTATTTTCAAATACAACAAGTTTGGTCGATTCAAGAAATAGTAACAACAACATCTTTAAGGTAATTCACATTAACATGATTCAAAAAATATAAAAGAATATTTTTGAGTTCTACTCAACTAATTGTACAACTAACACCATATCGTTACTCCAGTGTAATTAATTTTTCTTTTTAAGCTTACAATGTTATTCAATACGTTAAAAAACATTCCCTTATATTTTGTCTTATAAACATTCTCACATGTTTTATTCTTATATGATAGTTAATATCTTTTGTTATACTGTAGGAAATCATTTTTCGAAATAATTCCCAAAAATGCTGTAGAAATTAAGTGTTCTCATTCAACACTTAGATTTATACACAAAAGTAACGTGTTCCGCTAAAAATATACAACAAAGTATATCAAGTGGATATGGACTCTTATATGCTTGTGCATACACTTGCAATTACTTTTGAAATGTTCACATTGGAAGAGATCAACTGGACGATTTTCTTATTTGCATGAAATTTTTAACTTAAGCAAGTCTGTGTAGTGTTTTTGCAAGGTTTGAAGTTTTTAGTTGCCATCGTCAATGGTGCATCGTTATGCTTGGTCTTACACATATATATGTTTGTTGTTTTATAATATTTCCATATTAAAAGCAGTTTATATAAGTACACGTACATACCTATGTGTTTTTGGTCCTTTTTTGGAAAAAGTTTTTTTTTTTTTTTTTTTTTCTTGAGCCGGAGGTGGGAATCTTCGAAATACACTTTTGTTCCAACAAAAGAGTGCACGATTCACCATCACTAGTGCCTACGTACTAAACCCACCCCCTACACACTTCAACCACTCTCCCTCCGCGGGACTGCCGTAAGGTATTACTTCGCGGAGAGCTGGTTAGCTTGAAAGCTTTATCTCGTTAATTCAAATTTCGCCTCCGTTCCTCCAGTCTTCGGAGTACTATCAAAACTTCAGCCATTCTCGGGCTATATTGACTCCATAGAATCCTACGATTCAACAGCTCTTCCATTAGCCGGTTTGGTCCTAAACTCGTTTCCCCGGGCCATCTAAATCTGGGACAGCATATTCCGCATCTTCCTCCTCACCTACACAGTTTGGGCATATAGGGGAAGTGTCATGACCAAATCTGTGCAGGTACTTCCTGAAGCACCCATGACCAGTTAGGAATTGAGTCACGTAGTAGTTCAGCTCGCAATGTTTGTTATTCATCCAAAGGGTTACATCAGGGATAAGGCGAAATGTCCATCTTCCCTTTAAACTGCTTTCCCATCGTGACTGCCATTTGTGCATGGAAGTCCTTCGTTCCTCCGCTTTTATAGCTGCTATTCGTCTCGGGTGCTCGAGACGGCGAAGGTATATCCTCCTCATCTCATCCGCCAATATGTCTATTGGTATTGTCTTTGCCAACACCAATACCGCTTCATGAGACACTGTCCTGAAGCCACTTATCCGTCTAATCGCGCTTAGACGATACACCGAGGACAGTATCCTCCTTGTTGTGCCCACGGAGAGTGCCTCCGACCATGTTGGGCAAGCATACAGCATTATCGACGTTATTACCGCCGAAATTATCCTCCTTTTGAATGGACCTGGTCCTCCAATATTTGGCATCATCCTCGCCAGTGCTCCCTGTGTTACAGATGCTTTTCGCCGATGTATTTCACGTGCTCCTTAAAGCTCAACCTGTCGTCGATTATCACTCACAGGTATTTATCGCCCTCTTCGATTCGATCCTTGTGCCTCCAACGGTCACTTCCATCTTCTCCATTATCTTCCGGCTGCTTATCAAGACGGCCTCCGTTTTATGCGCAGCAAGTTTCAAACCTGCTTCATCCAGCCATGCTCCAACCTTTCGAATCGCTGTGTTCGTTTTCTCCTCTATTTCCCTTACCGTCTTAGCTACCGAGACTATGGCTATGCCATCATATTCCTGCTCTCCTTCATCCGTTAGGTATATTACCTTCCTGTCCTGAAAGTAATTGTTCAGTATCTCCATTAAGTATGGCGGCGTAGCCATTTTAAAGAGGGCTCTCATAGCCCCCAATTCGCTGAGTTGAACGCGTTTCTAACGTCAAGGGTGATAACCGCGCAGTATTCCTTTGTGCCAAATCTCCATCTTTCGCCCTCTATTGCATCTCTTGCAATGTCGACCACTCTTCTTATCGCGTCAATAGTGGACCGTCCTTTTCTAAATCCGTATTGCAGGTCCGGGAGAGCTCCTCCTGCCTCAGCACATGTTAGTAGTCGATTGTATATTATCCTCTCCAGTATTTTTCCCATCGTGTCAAGTGGACAGATGGGCCGATACGACGATGGTTCCCCTGGTGGTTTGCCAGGTTTTGGAAAAACACCCTCGACGAAGCACTTGTGGAACACCTTGGCGAACATATCCGGTCTGAGCCGGATAGCCACCTTAAGTGCCCTATTTGGGATTCCGTCTGGCCCCGGTGTCTTCCTATCTCCTATTCCAGTGCATGCTGCGAGTACCTCCTCTCCTGTTACCTGGGGTATGGTATGAATGTCCTCCGGCTCCCTACTTATAAAAGTGTAGGGCTGGCCCCGTGGGAATAATGTACCAATGATCTCCCGTAGCAAAACTGGACAACCTAGTTTAGGCTGTTCTCGAGCACCGATTCTCTTGCAGACGACTCTGTACGCCGTCCCAAAAGGATTGATGTCAGCTTCCTGGCATATCCGCTGAAAGGATAGTTTCTTGCTCCTTTTAATGGCTCTTCTAAGTTGATGCCTCATAGGAAGCCCGTTCGGCTTCCCATGTCGGTCTTCCTCTCGTGCGCTGGGCCCGTCTAAAGCATGCCGACCGTAGTCTTCGAATTTCGTCATTCCACCAGTAACAGGGCGAACGTCCCCTACACACAGTTCTCCTAGGCATAGCAGCATCACATGCAGTGTTGAGCATTTCGTATACGCCGCTCACTAATTCTTCGACAGTGCTGCCAGTCGTATGAAAAGACGACAACATCAATCTATACGTCTCCTCGTCAAAGCGGGAGTCCTTCCATTTAGGTCCCGTAAACTTCGGCAATCCGTTTCCTCTCGTGTTGCGCCCAGTAACCGTCATCACGATTGCCTGATGGTCACTATTCGTGAAGTCCTCAATTAGCCCCAACGCGGTCCGCGAAACAAGGCCATCGCTCACAAACGACAAATCTATTATCGAGCTCGATCCAGCTCTCCTAAATGTGCTTTCTCTTCCGTCATTCATCAGCGCCACAGGAAGGGAAGCGAACGTTTCCAAGAGGCAGCGACCCCTGGCGTTAGTATATCTACTACCCCATGCGGTCGCCTAAGCGTTGAAGTCTCCTCCTATAATAACGGGGGTGTTCAAGCGCACGTGTGACGCCAGCCTCTCCAGCATATGTTGGAAGTCATCCATTGACCACCTCGGGGGAGCGTAACAGCTGTAGACGAAAACTCCCTTTATCCTGGCCATAACGAAACCAATGTCCCGCGCATAGGTTTGCTGGAAGGGTAACGAACCACAAATCCATATTGCCGCAGTACTAGATCCGTCCGTGATCCAGGTACTATTCCTCGGTACCCTATAAGGTTCGCTTATGATTACGACATCGATATTCTCCTCCTTTACCCTCTGGACCAATAGGTCCTGGGCTGCTTCGCAATGGTTCAGATTAATCTGTATCAACCTCATCTCCTTGAACGTGATTTAAGAGCGCTAAGAAATTGCGGACACTTTCCGCTCCCCGCGATATGGTTGGCGGATTTCGGGCCGTCCACTTTGCAGAACATGCAAAGAGGTTCCCTTTCGCAATTTCTGGCAATATGCCCCTCCTGTCCGCACTTACTGCAAGTTCCAGAGCGGTCAACCTTACTCCTACACTGACGAGCCATGTGCCCAAACTGCAAGCACCGGAAGCATTTCGTCGGTATGTTTCTCTCGCGAATCCTGCATATGACCCAGCCGGTCCTAATTCTTCCTTCCTTCAGGAGAATAGCTGCAGCGTCCGCGTCAAGGCTCACTGTGGCAGTTTGCGTCCCACCATATGCCCTCCTAAGGGCAACTACGTCGGACTTACCGAAAGTCTCGAAGGCTGGAATCTTCTGTAAAGCCTCATATACATCCTCCTTTTCCGTGATCTCGTCGACGTCCTTGATCTCAATTGTCCTCATATACTTCAGAGTGCGGACGGACGCGCTATCTCCGAAGAGCTCTCCAATGGCTCCTCTAAAGTTCTCCATGTGCTCCCCGCTCCTGCTTAGTTGGAGTAGTAAGCCACCCTTGACGGTTCTCCGAATTTTGGTCACATTTTCTCCTAAGTCACAAAGCTTAGGGTCCGTTTTAACTCTCCTCAGAATGTCGGCATACGACGTGTTATCTTTCGTCGCTATCACGATCGCATCCGGCTTCGTTTTCTTCTCCTGTGGTTTCTTGTTGCTCCTTTTTCTTTTCGTGACTTTCTGCCACCCTTGTTCTTCACTTACTACCTTAGTATCCTCCTGCCGGCTCAAGGTCACATCTGTAGTTTCCCTCGTTGGAGCCCTTGGCGCAGAATTCGGAGTTCTCCTTTTTGGCGCAGGAATTTCAGAAGTCTCCTCATGTTTCCTCTTCGCCTCCTGGTTCCTCAACAAAGGCGATGTTTGTGTAGCAGAACTACTGCGGTCAGTCGCCTTGGTAGTTTGCTCCTGCAGCTCGCTTGCGTACAGGTCGTATAGGGTTTTGATAGAGTCAATCGCATCCCTCATCGGCTGATGGATTGACCTCCTTTTCCCATCCTCTAACATTTCAATCAGATTCCTGATTTGGTCGCCGAGTTGACCAACAACACCACTGGCCGCTGACTTCGTGTCGCCTCGCGACGGTTCCGATCTCAGGACCACTAATTCCGAATCCTTCCCGTTAGCTGGGGATCTCGGAGTTCGCGTGCTCTGTCCAAACGGGCTTATTTCCCGATTTCGCACCGGAGACCTCTGTATTTTCGAGCTCTGCCCGAAAGCATTTAGCTCCAAAGCGTTCATCTTACATGAACTCGTAGATTTATTCGTAGTTTTATTCTTGTTCATCATTTCATTTGGGCCCCAACTCTCGGCCGCTGTCCTAATCCATCGTTGTAGTCGTCACAAGAGACCCCGTGGTTATCTATGCATAAGCAGGGAGGCCAAGCGAGTGTTGACACATAACCTCATGGGAATACGTGTTCAGAGCCAGGTCGACGTAAACCAGGGATTCGCATTTGGTCCTACAACACCAACTTAACGGTGATAAATCAGGAACGTACCGACAGACTTGTCATCATTTTAACGTGGCGGGGGCAATGACAGCATTAGCCCGACAGCCATTTCAGCCAGCTATCACACCGCCTACTAAAGTGCCGGAATACTGCCATCGTCAGCCTATATCACCAATTCAAATTCATTTTCCGATATACCATAATTAGAACCTTACCGGGCTCGGCCCCAATCAAGGGCATCGTAGTTTGCCGCTTCGGTGAAACTGAGGGAACCACGGAGTCGTTACTCTTCTATTTTCCCATCTCTTGAGTGAACCCCCTGTGGGATGATGCCTAGTTAATGCCGGCATCGATTCGCAGATAACGTCTTCGGTCACTTGTACCTTTTTGTAGTACGCCTCCGTATCTGCCGCTTTTGGTCGGAGACTGCTTATTGGTTATTCGCAGCTAGCCTACCTGAGATAGGCCGTCCAGTTATCCGCCACCTACTGACCCCCATGGTAGCCTGAAGCTAAGCCCCATGTTTGGCAAATGTTTAACTTAATGTGTGTGTGTGTGTGTTATTTTATTTATTGTTTTGTTTGCCTTTATTTTTCGAGTTCATAGCTTAGCATTACCAACTGCTAAGTTTCAAATATTTTTTAATTCGTTTTTATATTTATTGAATGCGTTTTGTTTTTAAGTTTGGTTTCTTAATTTTTTTTACATATTTGAAACATATTTGAAATTTTTTATAAAAAGTTCTTATTTCTTTAATTTTACAGTGCCTGGATTGATAATAACTTATTGGGCAATATCCGTTCGGATATGAATGATTTTTTAATAAAGAACAATATAGTGTATAATCATAGAAATTTAGATTGACTTACAAAAAACTTAAACTTAATTTGCAGCATGCACAATAATCTTGCAATTTTAGCCTGAGGTGAGCTGCATGCTTATTAATTATAATAAAGACAGCAGCAGCAAAGCATAAACAAAACAAATGAAAAATAAACAGTTCATTACTTCTTTGACAATTGTGGTACTAAAATGTTCTTTAGCGTTATATTTCATACATCGCGCTTTTAAAACATATATTTGATGTATGTTGTTGTATTGACAGCATTAATCAACTCGATGCCAGCACAAATCCTCTCATTGTTAGCACTAACTCTCTCATTGCTGCGAAGAAAAATTAGAAATTAGCCAAAATGTAAAGCATTGCTTGCTGCCGCGCTTTAAAATAATCGCTTCCATATATACCCAAGTATTCTATTTTTTGGAGACTAGATGGGTTTGCCGCGTTACGTTTATTGTGTTTATAGCATAAATCCGATTTTTGTAGAAAGGTTTCAAGCAAACTCTTTATTTGTTTATTCTACGGTTTTGATTATTTGGTTACAGATCATATAAAACCCTTCCAAGCAAACAGAGTGGAGTAGAGTATAATTTTATCGAAACTTATTGTTTTTGGTGTCAATAGTCACTTTTTTCATTGTTACAGGTGGGATTTCATCGGATGATGCAAAATGTTTCACTCTACTAATTTTCCCCTTGTTTAAGAATTAATATCCCATCGAAAATAGAAAGAATAAAAATTTTCACCTTAAAAATAGGAAAATAATATTTTCTTTACATTTTCGTGCGCTTAAGCGAATTGTTGTATGTTACTGTTGTTAGCCTGTTACCAGCATCGTAAGGAACCCAATATGTCCTTAGCATTTATAGAATATTTATAGTAATAGTGTACTGTATCCAAATAACAAAACAACCTTGAAATTAAAGATAAAAATAAACATTAAATAAATGTGAAGAGAACTATTTAATAATCCTTTTCACATTTTGCAAACAACCATAAATAATGATAACATAGAAATGATAAAAAAGTAAGTGTGGTAAAAAGATTCTTAAAAATTCTTTGTAAATTTACACAGTTCTTGATAAAGCATTGAAAGACCAAAATTGTATATTGAAGCAAAAAAAACTGTCACTAAAAGTTAAAAAAATTTTCTCGAACTTGCAGTCTATTAAAAAGTTAACTAAGATGCCTTTCTACTTTCTTCCCATTTCATTTATTCCTTTAGCACTGGTAAGCTGATGATAATAATAATAATGCGACAAAATAATAGTGTAGGTTGTGAGTTTTGTTGAGTAGAAGTCAAAAATATTTTTTTTATATATCATGAAACTTTTAAAATCTTTTTATTTGACAAAATCTGTTTTTTTGGATTTTATTGGACAAATTTTTTGATTACACAAACATTTCTGAACCAATCTCACAAATTTGAACTTTCTTAGAAAGGAGAGGGATGGACCTTTAAAACCATATACATATATCTCTTACTCGACTTTATATTCTATGACTTTTGATGAGGTAAACTTGGCAAATGCAAATTTTTTCATGTTTTTTTAAGTTTATTCATTCATAGTAGTAAACTTTAATTAAAAAATATAAAATAAATGGTTGTGGGCTCGACTCTTAGCCCAGATTTAAATTATCCTTTTTAATAAAAAGGCAGGGTGTTCTTCTTAGAACTTAAAAATTTACTGTACAGCTTCTTGCTGTTTTATTATACAAAAAAGGAATTTACAGCTTATTGCTGCTGTGATTAGCTCAAACGTTTGTTAAGTAATGATTAAAAAGATAATTAGAAAAAATTTAGTTAGCATACATGTTTAAGAAAGAAACAATGATAAAGAACAATGATAAATCACTCAACGCTACTTAAATGAGAGTAAAAGCTTTACTTAAGTTTAAAAGTAATGACTTTCCAATACACATAGAGAAATTATGTGAGATATATATTCAAATAAGAAGGAAATAATTAAAATAATTGATATTAAATAAATTAATGATTAATAAAGAAATTAAAATAAGAAAATAAATAAAGAATATAAAAAATGGTTGAAGTCGCTTCAACATTCTCCCGGGCGAGGATGGAAAGAGCAACAGTACTAGATTATCATCCAATTAAAAATGGGCAGATGGTTCGGAGGTACATCTTTTAGTGGGTTAGCTTCGTTCGGTAATAATTACTCAGCAACTTTTCGTTTGGTTTGTGGGCAAATGTTGGATTTTAGCTGAACTATATTCTTGGTCATTATTATAGGAAAAAGCAAAAAAACAAATATATACAGAAATAAAACATATTCAGTGCAATTGAAAAATGGTTTATAAATTTCTTTTTTTTTTTTTTGATCATTACAATGTTTTTCCATTCGGGACATGGTTACCAGTGGGTAGTACACATAATTTTACCACCGGTCGTATGATAGTGCCATTTTTGGTCTGTAATTCGGCGACTCGTACTTTGCTGTCACGCCCATAGATGACATTGGTAACTCTACCAAGAAGCCATTCAGTTGGTGGTAGTGAATCATCTTTAATTACAACGATATCATTTTCCTTTAAGTTTTCTCGCTCGGTTCTCCATTTGAAACGACGTTGAAGTTCGGTAATGTATTCCGATTTCCAGCGGCGTGCAAAAATATGCTGTAACGCCTTCAATTGCTTCCAACGTTTTAAATGTGGTATTTCCTCAAGCGGAGTTTCTAGAGGGGCTTCTGGTAACGCAGTTATTGGGGCTCCTCTCAGAAAATGACCAGGAGTTAGAGGCAAAAGTTCGTTAGGATTTTCAGTGATGGGTGAGAGTGGCCTCGAGTTGAGTACAGCTTCAATACGCACGAGAAGTGTGGTGAATTCTTCAAAAGTAAATGATAAGTTTGAGGCGATTTTTTTTAAATGAGACTTCATGCTACGGACTGCAGCTTCCCAAAGGCCGCCCATATGAGGTGCATACGGCGGTATGAATGACCAGGTAAAACCTAATGCGTTGTACTTGTCGATTAAAGCCTTTTCAGCTGATTTTAAAAACTCATTGTGGCTTTTTATAAGAGCGTAACTTGCGCCTAGAAAATTTCTGCCATTGTCTGAATACATAGTCTTAGGAATGCCTCTTCGTCCTGTGAACTGGTCGAAACAGGCAAGAAAAGCATCGGTGGAGAGTTCCGAACACGACTCCAAATGTACTGCTTTAGTTGAGAAACAGACGAACACTGCAGCATATCCTTTTACTTTTTTAGCATTTCTTAGAGACGAAACTTTAATGTTGAACGGACCAGCGAAGTCGACACCTGTGTATGTGAAGTGTAAAGAGAAGTTTACTCGCTCTGGTGGTAGTGCGGCCATAATCTGATTTTGGAACCGGTGTTTGTAAATAGTGCACTCTTTGCATTCTCGTATGCATTTCCGCATTTTTCAATCTAGGGATGTAGAATCCTTGTCGGATAGCTCGCAACATGATATGGTGCTCAGAGTGCAGAAGAATTCGATGCGTAAAATGAACTAGTAGTTTTGCAAGTCGAGATTCTTCTGGGATTATAATTGGGTGTTTTTCTTCGTAGCTTAACTCTGAGTTGGCTAGCCTACCACCTACTCGCAGAAGATCGTTCTTTTCTATAAAGGAATTCAAGCTAAGTAATCTGCTTTTGTTACTTATTGATTTCTTATGTTTTAAACATTCATATTCACGATAGAAATATGTCTTTTGAGCTATAGAAAAAAAGTCGAATTTTCATTGCGTTGATTTCCTGCGTAGTGATGAATTTCTCGATAGAGAATGGTCTTTTCAATAATCTATTGATGAAACGCATTCGATAACAAAGAACTCGTAAAGCTCTTGAAAATGATGAAAATTCTTCCAGTACGTCTGTACAGTTCACATCAAGAAGAAAATTGGTTGAATTTTTTGTTTCCAAATCTGTTGGATCAAAGGAACTTGGCTTCGGCCAAAGAGACATAGAAAATTGAAGCCAAGGAGGCCCATGCCACCATAACTTATTATTTATTAGTTCCTGAGGGGTGCAGCCACGAGAACCTATATCAGCAGGATTATCCTCGCTTTTGATGTGTTTCCAATGACCAGTGTCCGCAATGCTAATAATCTGAGACACACGATTTGCAACAAATGTTTTCAATGAATTAGGTGTTCTTTGTATCCACCCTAAAACAATTGATGAATCTGTCCATAAAAACAATTCATATAAAAATCCACAATTCGACACTACACTTCGGATGAGTTTAGACACTAGTAGAGCTCCGCATAATTCTAGTTTTGGAATTGTAATGCGTTTAATCGGAGCAACTTTAGTTTTCGCGACTAGCAAATGAGTTGTTATTTCGTTTTCTGGGCTTTCCGTTCGAATATATATAGCACCACAATATGCTTGTTCAGAGGCGTCGCAAAAACCGTGTATCTGAATGCGATACGTTGGGGAGAAGTTTATCCACCTAGGGATTTGTAATTGAGAAATAAATGGCAAATTATTTAGAAAAATGTGCCACTTTACAAGTAATTGTTGCGATACCCCTTCATCCCAGTCGGACTTTTCCTTCCAAAGTTCTTGCATTAGTATCTTAGATACTATTAATATTGGACCCAACCAACCAAGTGGATCAAATAACCTCGCAATTACTGATAGGATTTTTTTTTTCGTAGCGGATGGGGTAATCTCAATAGGCTCTACGGCATAGTAAAAATTATCTGTTAAAGCGTTCCAGCGTATTCCTAAAGTTTTGACGATGCTGGAATCGTTGAACTTCAAAAAATCTTCGTCAAGAAGATCCTCCCGGGGCAAATGGTTTAGAAGCATCTGATGATTTGCTGTCATTTTCTTGAGAGAGAATCCGGCAGACTTCAAGGCCCTAACAAGTTCCTCTTGTTTGAGTTTAGCATCCTCAATGGAGTGTCCACCCGACAAGATGTTGTCGACGTATACTTCGCTCTTTAAAATTGTTGATGATTTTGGAAACAAATATTGACAGTCTTCACTCAACTTCAGGAGTGTCCTTATCGCCAAATATGGAGCGCAATTCACTCCAAACGTTACTGTTTTTAATTGAAATGTGTTCACCGGGCCTTCTGCTTCATTGCGGAATAGAATTTGCTGATAAGGTTGGTCAATCTTGTCCACCAAAATTTGACGGTACATTTTTTGTACATCGCCTGTAAATACATAGCGGTAGTTTCGCCACCGAAGCACGAGCTCCATTAAGTCAGTCGGTAGTGTTGGCGCTTGGTAAAGGACATCATTCAACGAGAAACCACTGGTTGTCTTCTTCGATGCGTTAAATACCACTCTGACCTTAGTAGATTTACTTTCGGGTTTGATAACCGCATGATGGGGCAGAAAAAATGAGGACACTTTTTCGGTTTTCGGTTCAAAATATGTTACTGGCTCCATATGTCCTAGGTTCAAATATTCCTTTAGCACTTCAGCGTATTTTGCTTTAAACTCTGGTGTTTTGTTTAACGTGTTCTCCATTCGGTGGTATTGTGCAAGTGCCATGTTCCGCGACGGACCCAAAAAGACTTCATGTGGATATTGTTCTTTGAATGGGAGTCGTACAACGTAGCGTCCATCAGATTGTCTAATAGTTGTACGCTTAAAAAAATCTTCACAAAAAAGGTCGCTGTCGGACTTAAGCTTGGTTTTTTCGGCTTCTTCAATCTCCCAAAATTGCTTTAATTGCTCCTGTAGAGCTAAATCTTGCGAAGGGTGCACCACGGTATGAAAAGACTGTACCTCGGTAGAGGGTTCAGGTCCCATCAAATACCACCCGAAGTGAGATTCCCGCGCTTCAAAATTATTACCGATATTCATTCTAATGCCACCAAGGTTTATAAATGGCAAATAGTCACTACCAATAATCATTTCAATACCTGCTGGCTTATAAAAATAGGGATCGGCGAGTTTCAGTCCCACCAAATTTTCCAAACAATGTATTGGAATAGGTCGTGAAGGCATAAATTGTGCCAACGAAGACACCACAATAGTTTGCATTTTTATTTTAAAATTAGAAATCCTAGATTTTACAGTTATGTAACATCGTCCTTTGGAATTACCAACCACTGTGTCACCAAATCCAGAAATTTTGCTTCGGTAAGGCTCTAAAGGAATCGACAAATTTTGTTGAACTCGTTTCAACAGAAAACTTTTTGTCGATCCCGTATCGATTAACGCACGTGTTGTAAATTTTTCACCTAAATGTTCGACGTACACCAAAACTGTGGGCAAAATAGTTGTTCCGCTATGTTGACTCAAGTTGACTTGCACTGACTCGATTTCATGTCCACTTGTAGAGGCATCTCGCACCATGTAATTATTAGAAGAAGTAAAGTTTCGTTGAGTTCCTGATCCAGACGGTATTTGATCGTTGCTATAATTCTGCTTCTGCGACATCTGTTTAACTGGTTGTTCATTTTCAATGTGTAACATAGTGTGATGTCGCTTGTTACATTTTAGGCAACTACTGGCACTAGGACATTTTGTTCGAAAATGATGTGGCGAAAAACAATTTGCGCAAATTTTATTAGAATATACATACTTAATTCTATCGTTGACAGATAAGCTTTTAAAATATTTACAAAACCGCAAGGGATAGTTTTGTTTACACTTTCTGCAGACTATCTCTTTATTTTCAGTTTCAGTCATAGAATAAAAAACTTGGGATTTTGAATGATGAGCATCCCGACTGGAGGTCTTCCTCAAACTATTAAACGTCTCCAATGTTTCGATTCGGTCAGACAAAAATTTGTTTAATTGTTCCCATGTAGGTAATTGCTTGTGATTCGAAAGTGAATCTTCCCAATCACGTGAAGTGTCTTCAGGAAGCTTTGACGTGCAGATATGCATCAGAAAGGGATCATTGCTAGCAACTTCTACTTTAAATGATTTAATAATAGATAACCCGTCGTTGACTGTATTCTGAAGAAGTCGTAAAAATTTCAATGACTCATTCTGAGGAGTCTGTATCCCATAAATTTTCCTGATTTGGTTGTTGATCAAAATGCGTTTGTTCTCATACCGAGCTATCAATGTCTGCCAAGCCAATTCAAAGTTATAATCTACCAACTCATAATCTTTAATGAGTTGGTAGGCCTCCCCCCTCGTTTTGCTGTGCAAATAGTATAATTTGTGGGCTGGAGCAACGGTAGGCTCATTGCCCACTGCAGCCATAAACATGTCCCTGAAAGCAGGCCAGTTATCGAAACCTCCTTCAAAAGTTTTTATTTCAACTGGAGGAAGTTTAAGTGCCGGACGACACTCCGATGGAGTCTTCTGTTGGGGAACTTTTTCCTTCATCATGTGGATAATCTTCGCTTTTACCAACTGGTATTGTTCGCAAGCCTCTTCGTATTTAGCTGATATTTCTTCTAAGACATTATCTTCTTCCTTCACCTTTTCCTCATCAATACTCAAATCGTCAAAGGCCTCTAACATCTTGTTCCATCGGCGCTCTAATTCTGTTTGTTTCACCTCTAAAAGTTCATTTGTGCAATTTCCTGAAGAAAGTTTTTCGAACGCAGCGCAAAAACGCATCAATTGCTGAATAGCAGCCTTACACTTTCTATCCGAAACCATTTTTCAGTTAAAACCCGTAGCCAAATCAATAGAAATAAGTAAATAATTCCAGATGAAACAAATACGTGTAAAAAAAAATTAAATAAAAGTGCTGGAGGAATGGCAAATGCAGACCAAAAAAAAATTTTCTTTTCAATAAAGTCCTCAAGGTCAGAACACAATTTACAATTTACAGTTTTTTCTTTACATCAGTACCGTATTAAAAAATAAGTACCGTCACTGGCAAATTTGTGGAATCTATTTACTTTACATTAGCTTTCATGCATTAAAATATTCTATTTTTAGTTTGTTGTATTTCATTTACAGAAATACAGTTATTATCAGTGCTGGCACTTTAGGTACGAAATTATCGACGTTGGTACTTTTTTAAAATATGGTGATTGTGATACAACTAACACCATTAATGTTCAAAATTATTGTTTTTAAACATTTATCCACATTTAAATCAAATTACTCACTTTATAATAATTTCACAAATTTCGAATTGCACTAAATAAATTAAACCTCTGTACATACCAAATTCTTTCCTTTCCCGTTACCAATTAATGTTGTTGTTGTTGATGTTGTAATTGTCCCGTTACTGACGTCTGACTGATTATGATTCTAGTCCTCCAGGCTTGTGGCGATATTTATAGATGCTGCGGTGGAGCAAATACCTCTTTGCTGGAATTGTTGTTTCGGTAGAACAACAGTAAAGATGAATGAATCAAGGATGACTTCAAAGGTTTTCCTATTCTAGGCCTTCCTAGAATTTTATCGAAGGACCAAAATGTGGGCTCGACTCTTAGCCCAGATTTAAATTATCCTTTTTAATAAAAAGGCAGGGTGTTCTTCTTAGAACTTAAAAATTTACTGTACAGCTTCTTGCTGTTTTATTATACAAAAAAGGAATTTACAGCTTATTGCTGCTGTGATTAGCTCAAACGTTTGTTAAGTAATGATTAAAAAGATAATTAGAAAAAATTTAGTTAGCATACATGTTTAAGAAAGAAACAATGATAAAGAACAATGATAAATCACTCAACGCTACTTAAATGAGAGTAAAAGCTTTACTTAAGTTTAAAAGTAATGACTTTCCAATACACATAGAGAAATTATGTGAGATATATATTCAAATAAGAAGGAAATAATTAAAATAATTGATATTAAATAAATTAATGATTAATAAAGAAATTAAAATAAGAAAATAAATAAAGAATATAAAAAATGGTTGAAGTCGCTTCAACAATGGTAATATTCTTAAAGTGCATACTCTTGTGAAGAGATTGACACTTTTTTTGATAAAATCGAACAAAAAATACCGTAGTTATTCCTTATAGAATCTAACAGTCGAGTTATATTTTTCATGTTTATATTTATTCAGATGAACTTTCAGTTCTAAAATTTTTGGTTTTTGATGGATCTTGATTGTTTATCGGAAAATGTGTCAATTTCACGTTTGAGTAACCAGCAGAAGTTGGCCAATATTTGCGCAAAGCGAAATAATAATATATTCAAAAAACACAAATAATAGCCGACTTCTGATAGACGCCCAAATGTAAAATTGACAGATTTCCGATAAAAAAATCAAGGTTCATCAAAACTTTTGAAAATTTTTGAACTGAAAGTTCATTTGATAAGATGACGTATACACAAATATAACGCGACTGTTATACCATTTAAAAAATTATTACGGTAATTTTTATCCGTTTTGATCAAACGAGATAATGCACTTTCATATCATCACTTATTTTACCTTTTTTAATTAAATTTTGCAATTAAGAATAGCTGAACTTGAAAAACTGAGAAAATAATCATATTTTTCGAGTTGACCCGATCATACCATTTTAAAGGCTCATCTGTTCCCGTTTAAAAAAACCTTGGGTTTTGAAAATAAGTAAAAAATATTTCGGTAATCAATAATTTTGTGTGAAAAGATCAAAAATACCGTTTTTGTCAAATAAAACAAGTTTGGAAGGTTCGAGAAATATAAAAACAAATTTCGAATTCTACTCAACAAAACTGACAACATACATTATGTCATTAGCTGGGTGTATTTTGGCTGTCAAACCGTGTTATTACTCACTTATTATTAGTGTCAGCATTTGCTATAATTCATGCATAAGTACTTGCTATTCTTTCTTTCCCTTTATTCGAGAGAAGTAAATTAATGGTAAATCACTCAAATCATTTCATTTGGTAGATTGTAGACCATGACCTCTTATTGCATCAATTGGAGCAATTACAACTGTCGCTGGAATAGTAAAATGATTCCATGCTATTAAATTAAATTACACTCATTTTTTAAATTTACTTTATGAGGCTGCGTACACTTAATGAATATTTCAATTACAAATAAAGTATACGCCAGAGTTTTAGTACATCAACAGTGCACGTAGTTCTCTTTTAATTAGTTATTTTTCAAAAAATTTTTTTATCAAAGAAAACTAAGAAAAAGGATAATAAAAATCTTAAATACGGTATTTTAATGACCATTAGGAAAAGAAAAACTTAATTAAGTTATAAATAAGCCCTCAATAATATTGAAATAACCTGCCAAAGAAAACAGAGTAGCTGTGGTAATACGTTGAGAGGTGTATTAACAGAATAATTGCTGTAGTAGCAGAAATTACTGTCTCTGTGCGTTGTTTTCATACTCTACAGTAGAGATGAGCGATCCAGTGATTTTTGAAGAACGTTGTTCTCAGTGAACGTGATTTTTTAATCACTGTTCTTTAAAACAGTGATTGTGATCACAGTATACCAAAAGAAAACTATAATGAGAATAACGTATTTTATTAAGTCGTAAGAAAGAGACAACTACGAAAAGACTACTAAACAAAATCAAAGTGGTGTCATCAATGTTATTATTTTTAACGTAATTTTTTTTTATATGAAGTTTGACAATTAAGTTTCACAGAAAGTTCATGTGTAAAAGACAAAAGTAAATAATCAGCATCATCTAATAGTAATTCTGCCTCGCTCAAAATAAAATGAAATAAATTTGAGTATGTAACAATTTTGAAAGAACGACATTATTAGTAACTGTTATTTGGCAATTTCAATCACTGTAGTTACTAGTGAATTATCAATCACCGTGATTAAATCACAGTTTTGAAAATATCGCTCATCTCTACTCTACAGTGATATGTTGTTTTGGGCAATTTTCTCTAGCAATGTTATCCATTCAGAGCCATGCTATTCTATTTGAAATTAAAAAGAGAATTTTGCTCTTTAAATGTCTTTTGCGTTTTACAATTTCAAAATCTGCAGTCGTGTTTTCGTGTACAAAAAGAAGTGAGTATATGTAGTTTGCGTAGCAAGTATGGAGCTGTTTTACAAATGCTACAAAAGCATTAATTAAATCCCCGTGTGTGTGGCATTACAACAAATGTATTCACAAAAGAACAATACACAATATATAAGTGTTTGCAGACAATGTTTATTTTTTCTTTTTTCTAGTAAATTTATCTCATTGACAACTGCAGCATCAGTAGTACAATTTTTAATGTTCAAAAAGGCGGTTGTGTAAAGTCACTCGTTTATTTGTTATCTGCCTACAGCTGTTCAGTATTACTATACAGATATACAAAACAACATTTATAATAAAAATAAATTATTTCAATTGAATGTTAAAATCTAAATGGCAAGCTTAAATTATTGAAGTATAATGTAAAAATCGATTTAAAAAAAAAAATAAAATAAAATTTTTTAATATTAAAAATACTTTTCAAAAGATTTTGACTATAAAAAAATAAGAATTTAACATAGAAAATCTACAACTTTTCTAAAAACTTCAAGTGAATCTGTGTCAGTAAAGGCATGAAAAAGTGATCTTTTTATGTAACGGTAAAAAAGAAACAGAAAGGAAACGAAAACTTGGTAATAAAATGGAATGTTAATGTTAGCAGACGGAGCATGAATACATTTCTTTAGTATTTAACCGTAGATCGAGCCTTAAAAACTTCATAATATTAGCTTATGTATCGCTTTTGATACATACTTGTAGTAACGTAGGATTGTCACGATTATTGATAGATTTTGTTAAAAAATTTAAATATTTTGATTTCTTTCAATTCATTTTAATAAAACTATTTTATATTATTACATTTTATTATCACTTTAATGAAATTTACGAATTTTTGACATGATATGCATTGCAGCATGAGTTTTTACGTAAAAATAAAGCAGTTCACTTCAGCTTGGTTTTATTTCTTTCTAAATGGTAAGAATTTGACATCTAGCACCCTTGCTTTGCTGCGATTTATAAGTTACCAATTGTTTAGAGGCGGCAGCTTATTGTCACTCTTATCAGTAATGCTCTCAATTGAGGGCTGCCTGAAACCTGATTGCACGAACCATTATTATATTTCGTTAGAAAAATTTGTTGTCAACGTCTTGTGAGGTAAAAAAGTTTTCCGTTTAAATAGAGGATCGATTATGTCAATAACAATGCTCTCTCTTTGATTTCTCTCTGGTTTCCCGTATAAAAGTTTCCCAAATACGGCTATAAATAGTTGCTACGCCTGTAGCATGTCCTTGAAATTCGATTTCGGTGGACCATGAAATTTATAACGACCATAAAATTCAATCATTTACTAATCTTCAGTAACAAAATTATTGGGAATTTCAATGATTTCAGCTCATTTTACATAAATCAGAGTAAATTTATCATCATTTCCGAATAGCACATTATCAAAGCAAATGATTATACACACAAATACACACATATTTGACCGAAATACTATCATCTCTAATATCTATGATAAAAAACATAGGACGAAACGCTTTTTTCTAATGTTTTTCTGTCACGTGTGATAAATATGAGAAGAGCTGTAAGAAAGACTCTACAACATTTCAAGCAACAGCTGCTGGCAATCTGCTCGTAAATTAATGTTTTATGTTCCCGAACTACTAAAGGCTTACGGTTCTCTGTTCCAAGTAGTACCATCTTTGGCAATATTTAAGTCCGGAGATTGGAAAATCCCGTATCAACGATCGACTTGAAGAGGCCTAGCTACCAACAGAGGGCGCTAGTATATTAATTTAAGCTTTTTGTATTGTAATTTAATTTTATCTAAGCTTTATGTTTTTAACATTACGCTGTAATTGTGTTTAACTTAGGCCTCTTGTTTGTATAAGCTCAATTTAAATTTTTATTCTAATTTTGTTAATCCAAAAGGATGCATTGATACATTAAAAAGGATATATATGGAAATTAATGATTGTGTGAAAATAATTATTGAATTCGTGAAATTGAAGGCATTCGGCCAGTGATGAAAAATTGTTAAAAATTTATAATAAGTTTAATAATAAGAAATTGTGGTGTTAAATAAACAATACGTACAAATTTGAAGTGCTGAGGAAACAAACGAATCATATTTATTTACAAATTGGCAAAACGATCGACAAAGGTCCAAGGTAATCTACAATCGAATCTCTGAGAAACCCATCACGGTGAAGTGTCACGAGATTGAAAATAATTAGAGCAAATAGTACACGAAAAAAAATAGTGGTCAAATTAAAGGAAAGTGTTTTATTTTGTGGTCTCAAGTGATTTTGGAACTTTTCTCATTTTTGGTTACTTTTTTGGCAGTGACCCAAAATTGATGACAAAAGTGGTCCACAACGTTTCTCCAATACAGTCCATCAGAGTAACAGGCAATAAACATCGTATTGTCATGGTTGTTGCTGCCAATTCTTTTGTGAGTTCATTTTTCAGAGTTTTCAGTCAATCGTGCTTTTAAGACATTATTATTTTTTTTATTTATTGTATTATTAGAAGTAATAGTAATAATAGTTTTATTTCAATATATTTTAATGGTTAACTTTCCTAGTCATTTAGTTTCATTTATTTATATTTAATTTAAATGTTTTAAATAATTTAAAAATATAAATTGAATTAAATATGAATTCTGTTCAATTTGATTTTTTAAAACAAAAAATATAGCAATTTTAATTAGAAATTATTATGTCACTTCAATTAATGTCTTTTCTTTTTTCTTCTTACAACTTTTTTAATTAGCTTCTTTCTTCCCACACTTGACTTCTACCTTTTACAACTTCTGCTTTAGCTTCCCTGCTTTAGCTGGTAAATTGGTGTTGCCATGTTACATACATACATAATTGGTCATTTCAATCTTTCGTTATAAATTGGAAATATCTGACCATAGGTGTGACGTCTAATAATTTAGCACGGTACATACGAATACTTTAATCAATATCAAAAACATATCAAGAAGAGAAAATTCAACCTTTTCATTTTCATCCAACACTTAACTATGAATTCCTTCTCAAATACAATAAATAATGTATTATTTTCGATAATACTTCACAAAATCTTTAAAAACTTCAAAAAAACCAAAGAATCAATTGGAAAGTCGTATGTATCACAAAAATGATACTTAAACCAGAATTATGAAGTTTTTTTTCCTGTTTAAAATTTTCTTTTTTTAGTTTGTTTTAAATTAATGACAATACCAATACTAACGAATTAAAAAATATCAGGAATCTAACTTTTTGTGAATTAAAGTTATATCGTCTCCAAAATTGAAATGTATACTTTTTTATACAAAGCTCGATCTACGGTTAAAAAGTATAGGTGGTTAAAAGTATAGGTGCAGTTAAAACAGTGCTAAAAAATAAATAAGAATAGGGTGTTCTGATAGTATAGTGGGTAGTATGCTAGACTGTTAGCGTGAGGGTCGTGGGTTCTGTTCCCACCAGAGACTCTGGTCTGAGATACTACACCGAGCATAAGGTCAATAAATGCATGAATAAATAAATAAATAAGAATAAGAGGGTATCAGTATAAAAAATAAATTAAAACAAATTAATATGTACTTGTAAAATAAATGTAAAAGAAAGTGTATGAAAAAATATGTCACGTGTATCAAAATTTCATATGCTCCAATACGCTGAAACTCAAAAATAAAAATCAAATAACATCGCCTTCAAATAAACAGTAAATGAATGCATATACGAGTATTTAGTTCAATCGAAATATGTGTTAGAACACGTACAAAAACGTAAAGTTATGACCTCAAATGTACAAACATCAATATGAACAACAACATCTTTAAGTTCTTTCATCTGTATGTATGTATTTGAATTACCTTAGCTGTTATTATTATTGGCAACGTTAATAAGTCATAACCATCAAATTTGTTACCGAATTACTGAAACAAATAAAATTTAAAATCCAATACTCGTTTCGTACATAACAGCATCTTAAGCTGATCGTAACAGTCTACAGTGGAGTGGACTTAAAGTGAATAAAGAAATTTAAAATATAGAGGAGTATAAAAAAATAATGGTGGGTACCAGAGATGTCCTATAAAATAAAACAGAATGTTTTATGTTTTGTATTCATAAAAAATAAATGAAGAGCTCGATCTCAAGAATCCGTATGATGGTAGGTGGTTGTATAATGCTAGGGGGATGTACATATGTCAGGACTAGGTATGGGCACTTTGGAATTTATTAAGGAAATCATGAATAAGAGAGAGTATTTATACATTCTAAAGAACAAATTTATTTGAAGTTGTTGTTACTTCCAACAAGTCAATGAACTCAATTATACTGCCATAAAGTTCCCACGAGCTTAATACATACATACATACATACATAATTGGCCATTACAACCCTTCAGTCAGGATTACGGCCTAGCTTCTCACACCACTCATGTTGTGTGCGTTAATTTTATACGTGAGTGGCGGGACCTACAGTTTAACGTCGACTCCGAACGACAGAATTTTGAGAAACTTTTTCATGGCAGTTTATTTTACTCTCAGAGTTTTTGCCAGAAATCTGCTGAGAGGAAGTCGCCGAAGAAATATTTTTTTTTTTTCATATTTCATTTTTGATATCTGACCTGGGATACGAACCCGGGCTTTACGAATAATAAGCCAACACACTACCTACTACACAACGGCGACTTCGACGAGCTTAATACTCTTGTACAAATTCCCGATATGACTCCCAGTGAATATACATATAGGGGATTAACTAGAAAAACGGTTACGTAGTAGCTAAATTTAAACAAAAGTCAACTGAAAATATTGCTTGGTGGCAAATATTAACGGAAAACGCTAAACAAAATGGTATGTATATTCAATGCCAAATAGGTTATATGGGGTGCTTGACCTTAAGGGATAACATTTTAATATCTTGGTCACTTGTATTTTGAATTTATTGTGAGTTGTTCTTGTGTGTAACTACACTTTTGTGAAGCAAAAATATGGAGTCATCCGAAACTTTTCCTTAGTTTTCTTTTGGTATGTGAAAAAAATTTTAAAATTTTTGTTTTATAATAAAATACAAATAAATTAATGAAATAAATATAAAGAAACATCAATTATTTTTACATATTATTGCTTAAAACTCATGAAATTGCTAAAATATATTGGAATACCCAGACATTTGGTGCCCACCGTATTTGTGTAACCTTTACCTTTGTGTAATTTTTACGTATATTTAGGCATTTGCGTAGAATTGTTTTTCAATAAAATGTGTTATTACAGCCGTACTTATCTAATCGTAAGCCAACACGTTTCAAAATATTTCATTCCTTTTTTTCTGTTTTTTTCTATTCTGTTACTTAATTTTTTTTTCAAATTTGTGTTCTAAAACTGGGATAACATTGAAGGTTTTTTACCTATTCTAAAAAGATTTCCCTTGTTTCATTAAGCCATCCTGTGAGATTCCTTAACTCTTATCGAATCTCTATTGAGATAAAAAAAAGTATTTTTTATTCCCATTCAGGAAAAAGGTCTGTTCTGTACTATTCTATGCTTTTTCATGCCATTGTTTTATTTTTATTGCCAAAATTAACTTAAGTATAGTCGCAATGTAAGTTTTGTTTTTAAGAAATTTTTTTTTCAAAACAGATTTACGATTTTCTCGAAAACTTTACAGAACACATAGGAACGTACTTACGATAATTTTGCTGAAAGCCTGTGTTTTTTTGCTTGTTCGTAGGAATGAAAAACGAAAACGTGTTCGAATTGATATTCCACACTAGAATAGTACATGGCACGTGGACAAATATAAAATTTGTATTCAATATCTAAGTAATCCGGAGGCATATTATGATGTCTGACCTGGGGTTTGAACCGAGGTCTTACGTGTAATAAGACAACAGACTACATAATAGACTACGGCGACATAACAAAAACTGAACACATTGTTGTAAACCAGAGTGCGCAAAATCCTTAAAAATTCAATCGTTCTCACCAACTTAAAATTTCTCGAATCACTACTCATCAAATTTTAAGTAAAGCTCTCAGCCTTCTTGCTCGCAAAATGCACCTTACTCAGGAGCTCTAACAGCAGATCTTTAGAAACCTTAGCAATGAACATTTTTCTATAGAACACCTATGAAGCACATTTCCATATGAAAGCTTAATGAATACAAAAAATTGTCGAAATAGGGCTCAGAAAATTCTCATGCAATATTTGGTGCTGATTTTGGTCAGACGACGAGGCCGAGACTTAATTTTTTGAAGATTGGGTCACTGTTAACAGCATTCTAGACGAGATGTGATATCAGCAATATGGCGTAATCTGTCAATCGATTTATTACAGCAACGTTTTCGAGAACAAATTAGCAACTAGCCTCCAAGTTTATACGATTTAACATCATGCGATGTACATCACGTCGTCGGTGTAATCGATGTAGGCCAAATTTCTGTGAAAAAGGCATAGAAATTTTCACGAAAAATGTAATGGCCTGTCATGAGAGCAATACTTAATCGGAACACGACTTCCAATAAAAAATTAACAACTTTCTCTAAAAAATTTATGTTTTTATTCAACCACGAAAAACAGCATTCCTATTGAGACACACTTAGTTTTCTTTTTTATTTCCGTCACTTATCTCTTCTTATTTTTTTAAAAAATTGTTTCTTTCATTTCTTCCTCAATTTTTCCCCCTTTTTCTTATTGTTTTTCTATTTCTTTGGCTTTATCGTGTGATACTGAAGGTACCTACAATGGATCTTTCTGGTCTCAGCGTACTTCTTACCTGCCTTGGCGACATAACCTAAGCATTGTGTGCCCTTCTGCGGGTTAGTGGATGAAGAATTTATCTTCAAAATTGAGCAATGAATTCATTTCAATCTCTGTAATACTATGTTCAGGTATACACTTTTATTGAGTCAATATTCTGTTTATTGAGTACAATATTTTAAGTGTTCAGACATAATAATACGCAGTTCAGCTGCTTATTCAATATTCATTTGACAGCTGGTAAACAAAACAGGTTGTTTCAACAACATTGTTTTTATTTTTTTTTTTTTTTGTCGTTGCTGACATTTGAGTTGTCGTCAAATATCAACAGAAAGTGTTCGAGTAATTGTGATATGCTCACTAAACACACTTATGATGACAGTCCTTCATTTTAAGTTTTACTTAATATTGTAAGAATTTGCGTATTTATTGCGCAATAATTAATTGAAACTATATGAAATATTGAGCTCAATAATGGCGTTTATTGCGATTTACGCAACAGAGGTGCATATCTGAACACCGTATAAAGAAAGAGGTTTGGTTGCTTTTTTTCTGGCTGTCGTTGTTTTTGGTAATTTACATTTGTAAGTAAATTTTATACAAATTACTATTTAAAAGCATATTTAAATTATGTTTAATATATCTACGTATTCATTTTAAAAGGAAAAGAAAAAGCGGCAACATAGTCAGTCTCCAGTTTAAATGACAGAAGTAGACAAGGATACGAAAGTTCATTAGTCTAATTGCGTGGTTCTTTCAGTACTTCAGTAGATGCAGGGTAGTTTTTCAACTATTCCTCTATTTTAGGTGTATTTTTCATAAGAATTCTTGTATTCCCTTGTATTTCTATCATTTAATTAATTTTTTCAGTTTTACAACAATTCCCTATGTTAACTACTATGATTACGTTTATCTCTGTGTTTTTAGATTTCTTTTTTCATCTTTTCTTTTTATTTTGTTTTGTAAAAAGCAGAAAGCAGAATATAAAAATCGTACAGAATGACGCAAATGTTGCGTGATGATGTAGAACGTGTCATAACGAAAAACTATTTCATTTCCCTTTCTACTATCTCTTGCTGAAAAGGCGATGAGTCTGTGGTATTCTTCATTGTCACTTCGCAAAGGCTTTTTATAAAATCGTAAAAACAAGCGAAAACAATGAGTCTAGGGGAACTGTTTTGAATGCGAAAGGGTGGCAATTGTCGTAAAAATGTATCTCTTCTTTTTACATAAAATTTAAAACAATTCTTAGCACAGTTATAATGTTTCATATTGTTGGGTTTTTACTCTTTTAAAAACGTTTAAAATATGAATTCGTAGATTGGAAATAAAATAAAAATAAATTGGTGTTTTGTTTTAAATCAATCCTTTATTGTGCGCACAATTCCGTGTGCCACCTTTGGCAACTTGATTTAAACAACAAAAATTTGCTTTATTTGTTATTCTTCTTTACACTCTTCCGCGTACACACTAACAATTGTTCGTTAGATCTTTACAACGGAGTCTTTCAAACCGCAATTATTCTCTTCACACGTAACGCGTCTTCACACAAGACTGACTGAATTCTTTGCCTGCTTTGTCTTGCCTTTTATATCGCTAGGTAAACATGGGATGAATGCTCTTAAAAGAGAATGACTTTGCCTTCGCGAAATCTCTATAAATGTAAAAATGTACGTTATTGTTGTTTATGTATTCTGTTTACGTTTATCCTTGCAGTGTTGTTGTTGCCTGCTTGTTTACTTTATTTATATCCTTTTCTTATACTGATGTTCTTGCTATATTTTTGTTTATTCATTGATCATGTCAACAAGTCCGTTGCTTGGTTTTTGAAGCTTTTGTTTATCATTTTAATAACACCATTTCCATTTTCGTAACAATATTATCGTTGTGAACTCAGAATAAGTATTCTCTACAGTGGTTTGAGAAGAGTCTTTGCCTCTTTTATACTTTCTTTTGTTAAGTATATTCTTTCTAACATCTGTCCCCACTTTACAAAAAGGTCCTGACCCTAGTCAGCGGCATGGAAGCTGTCTTACCAACAAGCTCATCTGTCGTTCATGGACCTGTGATAAAACAGAGATTCAAAATGCCCAGACTGTCCCATTCCATTTTCGATTTAACCTCATAAGATCTGAGCGCCCACAGCTTCTGCCTTATAGGGTGTTCAGATATGCACCTTCATTGCATAAATCGCAATAAACGCCATTATTGAGCCCAATATTTCATACAACTTAAAATGCAGCACTGTCATAAGTGTGTTTAGTGCGCATATTACATGAACAATACAATTCTGTTGGCAATACAGACGTCAACAACGACAAAAAAACACCTGTTTTGTTTACCAGTTGTCAAATGAATATTGAATAAGCAGCTGAACTGCGTATATTATTATGCCTGAACAATTAAAATATTGTACTCAATAAACCGAATATTGACTCCATAAAAGTGAATATCTGAACATAGTATAACTGTCAGATAGCTAATGTCCTGTTTCTTGTGCTTTCTATCCAAATTGAATTGATCAGGTCTTTCGATGGTATAAACTTCCACTTAGAGGCACCATGCAACTATAATATGTCAGTTCCACTTATTTCCCAACATCCACAAAATGGTTCGTCTTTTAGAAGCGAATTTTATTTACCCCTAATTTTTGATTCTAAAGTCATAGAGTTCTATCCTGGAGACAGTTAAGGAGAAAGCTGTCGATTATGAAATCACTTAATGAGTTTTATATTAGACTTGTCTTCTATTATTCTAATCAAAATTTTGGTCTTCACTACAGTATGCAACAGACAGCTTTCAGCGCCGTTGTAGGACTTGTTTTCAAGTTGTTTTGTTCCTTTAGACCGTGACCCTAGAGTACATTATCGAACTGACCGTCATGGTATTCAGTATATAATTCCTGGGGGCTCAATTGAAGGTGATTACTATTTTTGGTTTTTAATTTACGAAAGTCTAAGGAGTATTAAAAACCTCAAAATAGCGTTTTTGCGCCGAAAAGCAATACCGAAAATCAACTGGAATGAAGTTAACATCATTAAAGTGAAGACAATTCGTAGCTTGTAATTGAGTTTCTTTATATATAAAATTGGAGGCTTTTTCTCTTATTAAAACAAAGGAGAAAATAATAATTCAGTCTAGAAAAAGATAATATTATAAGACTTGTAGAAGCGTTGGCATAAGCGTATACAATCTGAAGCTGTTCTCGTTGTCCGCGACAAATATTTTTTACGACTAAACATTCATTAAATTATTCCTGAAAAATTTTGTGATCCTCGTACTTTTAAACTTAAAAATGTTTTATTTAATTAAATGTAAGAACACCAGAAAGTCTTTATTTATATTGATTTTACCTGCACAGGCCCACAAAAGTATACATCCGGTTTACAAATTTTACAAATTTCTGAACCAATGCAAAAGACCGTCTTAAAATCGAAGTAAGATGTCAGACTATTATAAAGATTTTCAACGAAAACGGATTGGTTAAAAAATTTCTGAAATTTGTTAACCGTATGTTTACTTTTGTGGCTGAGTGTAGATTTGAATTTAACGGTAGATCGAGCTTTGTATCAAAAATGATACATTTTAGATTTGAGACGATATAACTTTAATACCGAAAAAGTTAGATGCCTGATATTTTTTTTTCGTTAGTATTGTTATTGCCATTATTTTAAACCAAATAAAAAAAGAAAATTTTAAACAGGACTTAAAAAATTCAAACACTTAAAAATTCGGGTTTATGTATCATTTTGGAAACATACGACTTTTCAAGAGATTCTTTGGTGTTGTGTGTGTAAAGTTTTCAAAGACTTTGTAAAGTTTTATCGTAAATAATACATTATTTATGGTATTTAAGAACGAATTCATATTTAGTTAAGCTGAAAGTGAAAAGGTTTAATTTTTCTCTTCTTGATATCTTCTTGATATTGATTGAAGTAGTCGTAGTCGAGTATGATAGCGTATGAAGCGTGTTAAATTATTAGACGTCAAGCCAAGGTTCAAACCTAAGGTCAGATATTTCAAATTTACAGCGAAAGGTTATAATGATCGATTTTGTACGTATGTATGCGATTTTCATGCTGCTAAAGACTCTGAAAAAGGAGAAAACAGAAGCTCGTCCTATGAACTGATTAAAGTATCGGCAGTAATTAACATGACAATAGGATGTTTAACGCCAAAGGTGGTATTACTTGGTGCAGAAAACCGTAGGCCTTTAGTAGTTTGGGAAGAGAAAATATGATCAATTTACGAGCAGATTGCTAGCATTTGTTTCTTGGAATGTTGCAGTCTTTCTGACATTAGAAAAAAGTGTTTCGTCCTATGTTTTATTTTGATAGATATTACAGAAAGATAATATTTCGGCCAACTACGTACGTATGAGATAACAAAATCATTCGCTTTGATAATGTGCTACTCGAAAATGATGATAAATTATCACTTATTACGCTTTTTCGAAAAAGTGGCTGAAATTATTGAAATTCCCAATAATTTTTTTCGCTGTAGATGAGTAACTAACTGCATTTTATCGTCGTAATTAATTTCGTGGTCCACCGAAATCTAATTAGCAGTTTTAGATTCATGTACACGCTACGTGCGTATCAACTACTTACAGCCGTATTTGGGGAAACCTGTATCCGGAAAATCAGAGAGGAATCAAAGAGAGAGCATTTTTATTGTCATAATCGATGTTCTATTGCAACGGAAAACTTTTTTACCTCACAAGACGTTGACATGAAATTTGTCTAACGAAATATAACAATGGTTTGTACAATCAGGCTTCGGCCATTACTCAATTGAGAGCTTTACTGATGCGAGTGATAATAAGCTGTCCCATCTAAACAATTCGAAACTTATAAATCGCCTCAAAGCAAGGGTGCTAGATATCAAAATTGTTACCATATAGAAAAAAATAAAATCAAGCTGACATGAAGTGTTTGATTTTTACGTAAAAACCATGCTGTAATGTATATAATGTGAAAAATTTTGGCGTAAATTTCATAAAAGTGATAATAAAATGTATTAATGTAAACTAGTTTTAATAAAATGATTTAAAATAAATAAAAATATTTCAATTTTTTAACAAAATCTGTCATTAATTGAGAAAATTCTATGAAATACAAGTATGTATCAAAATTGATACATAAGTTAGAATTATGAAGTTTTTTTAAGGTTCGATATACGATTAAAAATTGTTTTAAATCTATCAGTATTAGAATTTCCGCCTGTAAGAATTGCAATTAAATTCTGGGATGTTTATTTTTATGTATGTATGTAACCATAAATATAAACAAAACAAAAATATCGTTCGTGTGTTCTGGCCTCCTCAGCAATTGCAAATTAATTTAATTTAATAAATTAATAAATAAAAACAGTTCCACAAAGACGTCAAAGAAAATGCAAACAGCAATAATAACGGAAAACCCAAATAAATTAATAAAAAAATAACATAAAACCACACAAAAGCAAAAAATCAAAAAAGAAAAATAGAAAATATTGTGTAGGATATACCCGTCTGCACATTCTGACTGTCTTCGCTACACATTTTTTTTTAGCAGTTATGACGTTAATTGAAATTATAATTGAATATAAGAATAATTGTGTACAAAATTTTGTGTTACTTTTATTGTAATACAAAAACAAAATACGTGTTGTATTTTTGCTTTTATTTTTAAAATGATATCGTGCAAGTGCAGGCGAATTTGGAAAATATTATTTTGAATAAATCCATAAAGCGAATTTCAGCTCATTTGCTTAATCTTTAGTTTTGAAGCTTTAATATTTGTTGTACTGCGAAGTGATTGAAGACATGAGTAAATGTTTGAAGACATAAATATTTATAGAAATAATGAAAATGAAAAGTCCAAACACAACGTCATTTATTATTACAAAAACAATATACGAAGTTTAATTATAATTTATAATAGATTATGTCAGGGTCAACTTATTTGTTAATCAAGCTGGACCAATGACCAACAGCGCAATGGATCTAGAATTTGTTTTTGGTTATTTTCATAAGCACATGATTTAACAGAACTGTTTAAGCAACCAATTACTTCTGCTCCTAGATCTAGTATCTACAGGACTATGTTATAAAACTCTAAAAACTCCATTAGAAGTAGGTGACGCACTGAAATATGGTCTAAGTTATTCAGTTAGTTGCGTAGAACTCAAAAATATGTTTTTTATATTTCTCGAACCATCCAAACTTGCTTTATTTGACAATAGCCGTTACTTTGATCTTTTCACACAAAATTATTGACTACCGAAATATGTTTGAAACTATTTCAAAAATCCAAAGTTTTTTAGAAAGAAGAGATATTAACCTTTTAAACCGTTTACATAAAAATTTTGTTCAAGCTTATGTATTATGAGATTTGATGGGGTAAACTTGGAAAATATTATTTTTTTTTTTGTTTTTCCAAGTTTGATCGTTAATAATTGGAAAATTTAATTCAAAACTGTAAAACAAGTGGTGATATTCTTCAAGTGCATTCTCTTGTGAAGATATTGACATTTTGTTTTATAAAATCGGAAAAAAACTTACAGTAGTTATTATTTAAAGAGTATAAAAGCTTAGTCACATTTTTTATACGAGTATATGCTGTCTTATCAAATGAACTTTAAGTAAAAAATTTCAAACTTTTTGATGGATCTTAAGTGATTATTGAAAAATTTTTCCATCGGAAGTTGGCTAGTGTTTGCGCAAAGCGAAATAATAATATTTGGGAGAAATGGAAATATTAGACTACCTTTGGTAGTCGTTCAAACGCGCAAAGAGCGAATTCTCAGTTAAACAATCCAGATCCATCAAAACTTTCGAAAATTTTTGAAATGTAAGTTCATTTGATGAGACAGCATACGCTCGTATAAAAAATTTGACTAAGCTGCTATGCTCTTTAAATAATAACTATGGTTATTTTGTCCAATTTTATCAAACGATGTGTCTAATTCTTGACAAGAGAATGCACTTGAAGAATATCACCACTTGTTTTTTTAATTTCGAATTAAATTGTCCAATTATTTCCAAAAAATGGCCAAACTTGAAAAAAATAAGAAAAAAACATTTTCTAAGTTTACCTCATCAAAACCCATATCATATAAGCTTGAACAATATTTGTATGTATACCGTTTAAGGGGCTATACATTGTGTTTGGAACAATGAAAATATGTTGTTATGGAAAGAAGGAAAGAACAGTGTTTATGGAAACTAGGCTTATATATTTTTATACCATAAGTAACAGGAAAGACCTCTGCAGGAATTGAGTTCCACATACGAATAGTCCGACTAAAACACGTACTTTTTCTGTAATGCAGTGTGCGATCCACTGGCCAATCGACCACATATGGATGTGCTGAGCGAGAAACGAGCTTTACATAGGAATATATGATTTTCGGGAAAAAGTCTTCTCATTTCGTTCGATCAAAATCCTTCTGTGGTAGGTATAGAACAGTGAAACACAAACCACATTGCAGCGATGCTCCATTGATTCGATGAAGTTGGATACACTACCATCATTAACGAGTTACTACGGGCTCTCCTGTATACGGTCAAGAAACCTCAAAAAGGACGTTGAGGCACCGACCTATACATGAGAGTTGTATCCCATTCTCGGTCGGTTATAAATGGTGTAAATAGACGATAAGATCTTCAGGAGGAACTGAAAAATGTACCGGTTGTCAGAGCTTCTGACTTCTTAATATTTACACCACCCATAGATTAATATGATGCAATATTATTGCTGCGCTTATGTATCAATAAACAATACTGGGATAGATTGTTTAAACCTGAATCAATTTTTTCCTGAAAATGATATCAAATTTCTCCATTTTTGGAAAAAAATTAATAAATGAAGATAATTTTTAAATGTTTTATTTTTGAACTCAGATATGGAGATACATTGACTTCATATATTCTACTACAATAGAAATAATTTTGGTTTTTAAAAACTTTTAATTTATTTATTTATTTCTTCTGACGATTTTTACGATTTTTTCTCAAATATTTGACGATTTGGTGCCTCATTTATCTGGCAGCTATGATTGTACAATAAAACAAAATAATTTTTAATGTTTTTCACAAAACCATAAGAAAATAAAGAAAACTTTCTGGAGACTCCATATCTTACACCAATCAATACACCCAATCACACTGCTACTAATTCAAAGATGTGATTTGCCTACAAAAGGTCCTACAGGATTAATGTCGTTCCATAAACTCCCGATATGATTCCATTCGAAAAATTTTAAATTTTAAAAATTCACCTACAATTGTTAATTCCAAATTAACGGTGTACTTTATATTTAATTGAATTTGAAATATATTACTTATACGCATCACATTACCTGTACTTGAATAATTTCGCTGTAAAGTATGCAATAAAAAATTTTGATAATGTCTTATATGAAACTAATGGAATTAAATATCGCTCATACGTCACGTATTTGTAATTATGTATTTTACATATTAATTATGAGCATAATGTGAGTGAATACTTACCATAATTTTACTAAAATATCGATTTGGTACATTTAGAAATTTATGACTTGGTACTTTTCCTTTATGTTTATGTTAATTATTGAATGGTTTTAATTCGTGGAAGACATATAAATTGGATTATAATAGCCGTTGCTACATAAGTCATATCGAAGACCCCGGTATAAATCCACTCTAAACTTAGTAAAGCAATTGAAGGAAGATATAAGTTGTGAGTGGAATAACATAACTTCAGACTTTTGTTAAATTTTCTAGTTGTCAGAACCCCGCAGCATCATTAAAAGCTAAAGACTTATTTTGCAAGGTCTCAAACTGTATCTTATATTTGATTGCCTAAATTTCTGTTTAGGAAATCGTTTGGAAGGACAGTTGCGTTGTCACTAATCCTCAAACAAAAGTCAATAGAAAAACGTCAACGAAGAACACAAAAAATACTGGTATATTCAATTCGATATTTAACGTACTGGTTTTTTTAGTTTAAGAAATGATTTGAAACAATTTGTATTTTTACGTTTTTACCTTTGAAAAACGATTGAAATATAAGTTCGTAGATTGTAAAAAAAATAAAAAATATTTGTGTTTAGTTGTAAATAAATCCTTTATTGTTCATACAATTATATGTGCCACTGTTCACAACGTGATGTAAACAACAACAATTGCTCTATTCGTTATTCTTCTTTTCACTCTTTAAGCCACAATTATTTTCTTCACGGGCAACACGTATTCACACAAGACTGACTGAATTCTTTCCGACTCCGTTGCCTGCTTTATCTTGCCTTTTATATTGTAGGGTAAACAGGAGAATGATTTCGCCTTCGCGAAATCTCTATAAATGTAAACATGTTGCTTACGTTATTGTTGTTTGTGTTTTTGGCTTTCGTTTGTCATGTTAATTTTGAATGGCATTTTCTAAATTGAATTTCGTTTCTCTATTTTCATGTATTTTTCCTTCGGCTTTCGTGTCAACTCAAATCAAAAACTGCGACAACACCAATTACTACATCAACACAAAGAAAGTTATAATGGATGTTCAAATGGTCGGTGAACTGGCACTTATTGCCTTTTGTCGTTACACAGTTTGTAGAACCAAACGATTGGCAACTTTCTTTACCACTATTAAAGTTTATTTTGCAAAATCTGTAGTTGTGAAGGAAAAAACGAGCGGTGGTGAGTACACTCTTTGCTGTACTCATGCGGCGTTTGTATTCTCACCAGCAAAATATTAAGAGTTTCTAAAAGTAAACTTGCAACGTGGAGAAACCGTTTAAGGAGGCGAGGGTCATTATAATTTCCAATTTCATCACGCTTGCCTTCAGTTTTGCTAATCTACCTAACTGTAATTGGCAACTTTCTCAATTTATAAATAAACAAAAGCACATACACACACAAGTCGCCGTAGTTTAGTAGGTAGTGTGTTGGCTTATTAGACATAAGGCCACGATTCAAACTCCAGGTCAGACATCAAAACGAAATATGAAAAAATATTTCTTCGGCGTCTTCCTCTCAGCAAATTTCTGGCAAAAACTCTGAGCGTAAACAAAATTGGCATGAAAATTTTATCAAATATCTGTTGTTTGGAGTCGACTTTAAACTGTAGGTCCAGCCACTCATATATAAAATTAACACACACAACATGACTGATGTGAGGAGCTAGGCAGTCAGGTTAACTGAAGGGTTGTAATGGTCAATTATGTATGTATGTACATACACACACATACGTACAAGCAAGCATGTGAATAAATAGATGTAGGGATTCAATATAAAGTATAACTGCAGTAGTTGGAACACCTTTGCCAGGTAGCATTTTTGAAATTTTGGCCTTAGCCATAAGCCATGCAATTTCGACGATAACACTGTGTCATGAAAGAATTTCTTTAGAGTGATCTGAAATTTTCCTGAGAGATCCCTATGATTCATGACTGAAGACGGACTTCAATATAATGTCCATTGGAAACTTAATTGAGACTTGAAAGTCGAAATAAATCTGGAGATTACAGTCACCCAATAAGTATTACGCAGCCTTCAATATCAACGTGAACTTCGTCTGGAGCACATTGCAGTAATCTAATGTGAGAAGTACTGAACTGACCCATACTATTAATATTAATTGGATCATATTATAACAAACAAATTAAAGTTCTGTGCGTACAATGTTGCCCTCTGAATTGCCAAAACAATTAAAGCTGTCACCAAATTCAACATCTCCGAATTGCTGTTTCTTCCTACAAATATGTTTTGATTCCATTTAACATCAAAGGTCCTTATTAGGGCCATAAAGATTAAATGAAGGAGATTTTATTTCTAATTCAAGCTTTAGTATTTATCATCTTTTGGCTTAGGTTTAAAGATACACTTCGGTTAAGCAATTACTGAATGATTTTGCACTCGATTTAAAAACAAAGAAAAAAAATTAAATAAAAAATAACTAAATAAACGATAACACAGTGCAACAGTCAAAATACACCCAACTAATGACATAGTGTAGGTTGTGACTTTTGTTGAGTAGAACTCAAAATTATTTTTTGTTTTTATATTTCTCGAGCCCTCCAAACTTGTTCTATTTGACAAACAATTGTTTTATTAATCATCATTGCAAAATCTAAACGATCGGAAAATTCATATCGTTGATGTTTAAGTGGTTTTTCGGGAGGAATTGTTGTAATGAGTGGTATTAAAACATCTTCATCTTTATCTAATTTAAAATGTTTGCTTCAATTACAAGCTTGTTCCATTGCATAATAATTAGAAATTACAAATGAATGCTGCGAAAACATTCCGAGTTTAATAATATACTACGTCTTCTTGATTTTTCACAGTATCAACTGATTTACATAAACGTGACGAATTCAACAACTATATGCGATTGAATAATGAAATTACATCACTTACACCCTATAGTAACAATCTATCTTAAAAAGTTCCTCTTATATTTTCGAGCAGTTTTTTTACGGATTTATCTGTACGTAGATAGTTACCATTGAAATTAAGTCTATCAATTTTGTGCTACTTGAGTAGAATATTACTCGATAAGTTTTTTAATTGAGGGAAGTTATGTGCATTTTAATTCTATTATAAAACATGCAGTACGCACGTAGCATGTACTTGAATCTAAAACAGCCAATTCGATTTCGGTGGACAACGAAATTTATAACGACTACAAAATTCAATTAGTTACTTATCTACAGGGACAAAATTATTGGGATTATTAAAAGCCAAATGCGATTTTCAGCTCATTTTTCGAAAAATCGTAATAGGTGTAAATTTATCATCATTTCCGAGTAGAACATTATCAAAGCGAATGATTCTGTTATCTCATACGTACGTGGTTAACCGAAATATTATCCTTCTGTAATATCTGTGAAGTAAAACAAAAAACGAAACATTTTTTTTAATGTGTGTCTGTCACGTGATCAAGAAACAATTGCTAGCAATCTGTTCGTAAATTGATGATATTTTCTGTTACCAAACTACTAAAGGTATTCGGTTCACTGTTCCAAGTAGTACCATCGTTGGCGATAAATGTTTGTTACTGCCGATACTTTCATCAGTTCATAAGACGACCTTCTGTTTTCTTCTCTTTCAGAGTCTTCAGCAGCAGGAATATTACATACATACATACAAAATCGATCATTACAACCTTGGATGTAAATTGGTCTGACGTCTAATAATCTAACACGCTTCATACTAGACTACGACTACTTCAATCAATATCAATAATATGTCCAGAACAATAAATTCAACCTTTTCACTTTCATCAAACACTTAACAATCAATTCCTTCTCAAAAAAAAAATATCAATTTTTCTAAATTAAGTTATATAGTCTCAAAAATTGAAATGTATCATTTTTATAAAAATCTCGATCTACTGTTAAATGTATTTCACGTTCATTTTTACTCTCAATATATTTATTTTTATTTCATTTCTGTTTTTATTGTATTGAATTAGGACGTAAGTGATTAACAAGCAATGGAATAAAAATTATGAAAGATGAATATTTTACTAAATTTTAAAAATAATAATAAACGAATTAAATACATAAATATAACTGCATTTTTTTATCACAATCTTACTACAGCGCAATTCTTATTTAACAGCGGATTAATACAAGAACGGTCAATAAAATGTTATTGTTTTAAAAATCAATTGTTTACTTCTAACAGAATTACATATTTTTAAAATTTCATTTTTAAAATCAAGTATAGAGTGCTTCTTAGCCCATTGATTTCAATCAACATTTTATAAATTTGTGTTTTTATAGAAACAGTACATAAGTAAATAGAAGTACGAAAAATAAAAAGAAATAATTATGAAATCCTACGTAGGCGTTACGCATTTTATAATCAGCTTATATTAGTAACTATATTAACCCTGGACGGTTACTCTTCATTTATGTACATTAAGGTTACTCTTCGTTGAATCGACGAACACTTTAACCCTAATTGGTACTGTTCGTCGAATCGGCTAAGTTGATTTACTGTTTATCATATAATTTTTTTATGTTTGACCAAATTTCGCTCTTTTTATCAACAATGTTGGTTGATAACGAAAGCTTGTAGTGAGTCAAAGTACCACCACCCATTTTTTTTAATCCTGGATTGTAAAATTTGTACAGTAAGGTTACTCTTCGTTGACTCGACGAACAAAAAAAATTTTTTTCGTCTACTGACTGCAAGCTTTCATTATCAACTAACGTTGTTGAAAAAAAGAGCGAAATTTGGCCAAACATATACGAATTATATAATAAAAGGTACATGAGCTTCGTCGATTCAACGAACAGTAACCGTCCATTGTTAAAAAAAATATTTTCCAATTTCAATGGTTGTGTTATAAATATTTGTATTTTTAATCAAATATAAATCCAAATACGTAAAGAAACACTGAAATCATATTAAAACTGCAAATTATAAAAAAAAGAAATACTTTTTAATTAATTTTTCTAACATGTATTCATAAAAATCATAATTTGTTTTTGTAATTGTAAACTACCATTGAAAACTGCTGACAAATACGGTTACCAAGAAAGAAACGAAAATTAAATCAGATATAGTTTTTGCCATTTAGTTTGAAATTCAGAGCATCATAGCACAAATTCGTTATAGAATTTCCGTTAAAGAAAGAGAATTTTATTTGAAAAAATTGAATTTAAAAAACATTTTCCAAACGCATAAATAAATAATTTCAATAAAAAAATATCTTAGGATCAGTTTTTTCGTCAAACATTTTCTATCATGCAATTAATACAATAAATGTTAATTTGCATCAAATACATATACAAATGCACACATGTAAACTACGTATTGTTATATGTATGTGTAACTGAATGAACAACAAATCCAAGTGCAAGTACGTGTATGTATTTATAATATTCGATGTAAAATATTTGACATTTGCGATCTTTTCTTCAGTTCAAACAAATATGAATGATGTACAGTGTATGAAATCACTTATTTTTAAACTAGCCATTGTTTAATGTTAATGTTAGTTAATTGTTAATGTTATAGTGTTTTCACACCGAGTGGTTTTAACGCAAAAGTTGGTTTTAACGTTAAAACCAAAAATAAAACCTGTTTTTACCATACAAAATTATTGTGTTAAAACCAAAATAAAACCTTTTTAGAATTGGTTTTAAGTTGATTTTATGAAATACAACCTTGTTTTGATGTACTAAATGTACTAAATCAGAGCTACCAGGTCTGAAAACTTGAAAACAGCTGACAAAAACAAAATAAAAACAAAAACAACTGTAAATAAATTAATAAATGTAAATAATCATTTATTTTGTATTAAAAAAGGGAAAATTTGGAATATTTTTAATTTCTTCAATGAAAATTTTAAAAATTTGTAAATATTTAATTATTAATCGAAATGTGTTTGGTTTCTGGTCCCAATGAATACATTTTCTTGTGCAAAAGGTAAGTCAGAAGCTAAATATATCAAGATTAAATAAGGCATAGTGCTCATAAAATTTTTTTCTCGCAGTCATAAATGTCATGAATTTAAAACCAATTTTAATAAAACTTGCAGTGTGAATGCAAAATCAGCTGATTATGGTTTTAATGCTAAAATCAGGTTTTAAATTTTGGTGTGAAAACACTATTAGTTAATCTAGTTCGAAAATTCCTATTGTTTTTGTTGTCTAGCAACAATTCAGCAAATCTTCAAAATTATTCATTATCCTATTTATCAAGAAAATGTAACCTTTTCAATGGCATCAATTGCATTAATTTAATAAACTTTCCCAAAAAAAAAAAAATAAAATCTTTTGATAACACAGTTTCGTTTTGAATTAATTTTTAAATAAACTGATTTTTAAATATTCTGAAATCAGAGATTTTGTTAGTTCCCATGGACCAAAAGAACTTACCACAGCTTTTTGGTACAAAGTATTTCAATTGAAAGAACTCAAAGTCATATCTTGCTATATCACATCTACATAAACGACATTCGCTTAGTGTCACATATCTAAGGAAGTATTCAGGAGATAATTCAGAAGAACGGTTACGTAGTCGCTTAACGTATAAAAATAGTCAACTGAAAAACTTGCTCATGAGTGCATAGCGGCTAATATTAACAAAAAAAACTGGTACATTCAATGCCAAGGGGGTTAAATAGAGTGCTTGACCTTAAGAAATATCCTAATATATATTGCGTATAACATTTTAGTATGTTGGGCATTGCAATATAAAATATACTCTGAGTCTTTGCTAGGGGTACCTCAACTTTTGCGGTAGTAAAATATGGTGTCACCACAAAGTTTTTCTTATGTTTTGTGAAAAACCTTAAAATTTTTTCTGTTTTAAAGAAAAGAGAAATAAATAAATAAAAGAAATATTAAAAACATCATTTATTTTTACACTTTATTGCTTAAAATTCATGATATTGCTTACACACATTGGAGTACCCAGACTTTTGCTGTCCACTGTATATAGAGGATAAACCAAAATGTTGCAAACAATAAATTCAGGAAAGTGTCAAAAAACATTGCTTATACTGCAAAATATACTTATACATTTATGTAACAGTTTTTTCTCTCTACAACGTGCTTACGTTATTATTTAAACTTGTTATAATATTTATGATATTTTTCTAAAATAATTTTATAAATAATATTTCATATCAATCATCAATTGTTTCTAGAGATTATATTTGTTATTTTTCTTTTATAATGAGTATTTTTTTGTGCAATTTAAAATGCGAAATTCTATAAAATCTAAAATATTAGTGCTACACTAATTTTATTATATATATCTGTCATAATAACTGACATGCTTACTGTAGTGACCTTTACCATTTTGCCAATCTTTAGATTTCCGTAATTTTGTTTTTTTATATGTACTTATTCTCTTTCATAAAAACTGGTTTATTATAGAATACATAAATTAGAAAAAAAAGAAATGGAAACAAAGGATAGAAAATGCATTATGATAATTTAGATGTAATGAAAATAAATGTAGTAATGATCATACAACATATCTAAATCAAACCTTTCCCTTTTCATATTGTATTTGATCTTATTACTTTGTTTGTTTACATGATGTAACTTTTTCAAAAATTAATTACAAGAACGTTGTGTATTTATATTTTTTGTTTTAAAAAATAGCATAATTAAGTAAACATATGTGAATTATATTGTAACTTTGTGAAAAAATTTTAAATGTAAACATTATATATAGCATTATTAAAACAAGCAAATTAACCAAATTTTTTTAGCAATAATTGTAGAAAGTTCTACATCAGCAACAACATCGGTACCTCGAACGCTTGAAGGCCTTCCACAAATCGATTACACGTATGTTTGGTGAGTGCTAATTTATGTTTCACCCTAATATTTAATATATTCATTAGTGATAATGATATCGAACATGTTTGATCAAATATAATCGATCGCTTAATTAAGTTGTTCTTATATGTTTATAATCATTATCACTAATACACTTATAGAAAAGTCAGTTTAACTTATTCTAGAAGTGCTTTCACTTAATTTTTCATTAGCCTAAATATTGTGTTTTCGTAGTTCGGTATTAATTTAGGTGCATTAGGTTGTTTGGGGTCCTAATAAAATTACGTTCTTAGGGCCAAGGTTAGTGGCGGATTTTGAGACAGGCGTATCAATAACACCAGATATTGGTTATGTCAGTAAAATATGTCTTTTTGTATTAAAATTTATTTTGCTTTCGTTACAAATGACTGTAATCGGGCTTTTGCTTTTTTATAACATTACAGTCATTTCCACTCCATTTAGAGTAAATTTTAGCTAAAAATAGGGAGTCGGTATATGGACAGGGTTTTGTTATTAGAAGCATCTACCTACACGTCCGACTATTTTTTAACGAATCAATGGCTCCCGCAGTCGTTTTATAATAAGCTCTTTCAATACTCTTTCTTTTTGATATAGTGTTATAATGCGTTTATTCACCATATCGCTTTGGATAGTTTAAATGGCAGTTACATGTGTACATTACAGATTATAAAAATAAAAAAAATCGATCAACCTTATCCAATATAATTAGTAAAAAAATTTGTAAATAAAAAAATTCAAACGTTTGGATACACAAACTATTGAAATACTATGGGTTTGTATTAAAAAAAAATTTAAGAATAGAATAAAAGTAATTTCAACTCAATATTGCAAAACATATAAAAACAATACCCAACTCAACAAAAAACGTACTTTTTTGTTATTTTGTAGAAGAGCTCGTTTTCTATAGAAACTTTTACCATAAAATTTTATTTTCATACATACAGAATAATATTCTTATGTAAGTTTAAATATACAAAAATATTTATAATCAGTATATCAATATACTATATAATATCAATATAATATATAATATTTGTTGTTGTGGAATAGGGTTGCACAGCTCAACGTTTATATTTTCTTTATTTATCCTAAAAATATTCATATTATTTTAAAAATTTGAATGTTATTTTTAAGTCGATGTGGAGGGTAACTATAAATGATTGCAAAAAAAAAACATTTGAATTCATTTTTTAATCATATTAATGTATAGAATATTAGTTCTTGTTTGGATAATATTAATCGTGATTTAGTAAGGTTTGACAGCCGGGCCTCAACTAATGGACTATGCATCAATCCTTCTAAGTCGAAATGTATTGTACTTTCGAAGACTAACAGCTTATATTTATTTATTGTAAAGACCTCTCTCGTATGACAAACCTAATGCACTACAAGACGGTCATTCTACCCGTACTTATTTATGGCGCAGAGGCATGGACCCTATTAAGCACTGATGCAGCAACATTGAGGGTATTCGAGAGAAATACTCTCTTGCTTCTTGAAGGCATTCTTTGGAATTGGAATACTTTGTAACCGAATATTCATGAGGAACTCATATATATGGAGACATAAGAACTTATATTAATTAATTTTAAACTTTTATGCAACTTTCTGGTACAGAGGAATATATCAATTTGTTATTCTTCATTATAAATTTCTTCTAGACGAACTAATTCGGTCTATTAGAAAGCCAAAAACAGAATACCGTACATCAGGCGTATACTTAATAAACATTATAATTAAAATAATGTATACGCTTATGAAGCAACCACATCATTAGATGGGGTGTTAAAAATTCCGCGACCGTTAGTTGCTGAAACAGTCACAGGGAACGATGGATATCCAGTTTATCGTCGGCGTTCAAAAGAATATAATGGTCGAACTATCAAAGTTAAAGTTCAAAATCAAGAGATTGAGATCCGAAATGAATTGATTGTACCATATTGCCCGCTGCTATCACGAATTTTCGAAACACATGCAAACGTTGAGAGTTGTCATTCGGCCAAATCAATTTACTTCACTGAGGCTAATGCGGCACAACGAGCTAAGAGACGACCATCGACAACATTGACTAGCTTCTTTGCAATGTGTGAAGCAGATCCATTCGCAGCGACGCTGATGTACGTTGAAATGCCCAAGTATTACACTTGGAATCAATCAACAAAGAAATTCCAACGTCGCAAACAAGGAACCTCAGTTCCAGATTGGCCAAAAGTGTTTTCCACTGATGCACTAGGTCGCATGTATACTGTTCATCCTAGAAATAATGAATGTTTTTACTTGCGGCTGCTGTTGGTAAATGTACGTAGACCAAAATCATTTGCGCATTTGAAAACTGTGAATGGCCACCAATGCCAAACATATCGAGAAGCATGTCAACTATTGGGTTTGCTGGAGAACGATTCTCATTGGGATTTAACACTTGCGGATTCAGTTGTTTCATCAAATGCGTACCAAATGCGAACGCTGTTCGCAATTATCATCACCACATGTTTTCCTTCACAACCAATTCAGTTATGGAACAAATACAAAGACGACTTATGTGAATATTTCTTGCATCGCTTGCGCATTCAAACGAATAATCCTGACATCCAAATAACCGATGAAATCTACAATGAAGGATTGATTCTGATTGAGAATCAATGCTTGACTATTGCAAACAAGCTACTGATTGAAGTAGGAATGATTGCGCCAAATCGATCGATGCACGATGCATTCAACCAAGAATTAAATCGAGAGCTGCAATACAATGTTGATACATTGAAGGAATTCGTTCGAAATAATGTGCCGTTGATGAATAAACAGCAAAAACAAGTATACGAAACATTAATGCAAGCAGTGGACAATAAAACTTGTGGTCTATTCTTCCTGGACGCACCTGGAGGAACAGGGAAAACATTTGTCATTTCATTGATTTTGGCCACTATTCGATCAAGATGTGACATAGCTTTGGTTGCCATTCAATTTAAACACAATTGATACTCCAACATGCAATATTTCCCGATCCAGTGCAATGGGAAAATTGTTGATGCGATGCAAGCTCATTGTTTGGGATGAGTGCACAATGGCACATAAGAAATCACTTGAAGCACTTAACTTCACACTGAAGGATCTTCGGCCAAATAACAACATCTTTGGCGGCTTGATGATATTGTTGGCAGGCGATTTCAGGCAAACGTTGCCAATAATTCCCCGTGGAACGCCTGCAGATGAATTGAATGCTTGCCTGAAGGCATCACCTTTATGGAATAACGTAAAAACATTATCGCTAACCACTAATATGAGAGCTCAACTTCAAAATGAACAAAGTGCTGCACGATTTTCCAAACAATTGTTAGCTGTTCGAAATGGAAAAGTCCCAGTTGATGCGACATCTGAATTAATTACTCTTACCAACGACTTTTGCCGATTTGTAGACTCTCAATTAGCTCTTATTGAAAATGTTTTCCCAAACATTAGTGAGAATTATCAGAATTATGCTTGGTTAAGTAAACGAGCAATTCTTGCCGCAAAGAATAATGATGTACACGCACTGAATTTCACCATTCAATCAAAAATTGCTGGCGATTTGGTGACATACAAATCCGTTGATTCCATAACAAATCCCGATGATGTAGTAAATGATCCAACGGAGTTTTTGAACTCTCTGGAGTTACCAGGATTTCCACCACATAACTTTCAACTCAAAGTTGGTACAGTTATTATGATATTGCGTAATTTGAATCCACTGCGACTTTGCAACGGTACTCGACTTTCGGTAAAAAGACTTATGCCGAATTTGATTGAGGCAACCATTATTAACGGAAAGTACGCAGGTGAAAATGTATGCATTCCTCGAATACCAATGATTCCGACTGATCTTCCGTTTGACTTCAAACGATTGCAATTTCCAGTTCGCCTTGCGTTCGCAATGACAACTAACAAGTCGCAAGGCCAATCGTTTAGTGTTTGCGGGATAAATTTAGAAAATCATTGTTTTTCACATGGGCAGTTATACGTTGCGTGTTCACGAGTTGGGAAACCATCCGCTTTGTTTGTGTTAACGTCAGACCAAAAAACAAAAAATGTGGTTTACCAAAGAGTACTTCAATGAAACGGATAATTTGCGGACACGTATAACGCTTCGATTCAGTATTTACTTTGGATTCACTTTCATTTACTTAGAGAAGTTCAACTAAATAACACTTCATTTTTGTAATCGAAATGAATTCATTACTGTTGTGAAATGAAATAAAATTTTTCCTTTTCATATATAAAACAAAAAAAATTTTTCTTCATCTTTTAATCACCAAACGAAATGTTACATAAAACGAAGCCATCTGGTGGCCAAACGGAGTTCGCCGGGTTTGCTAGTAACCATATAAAATTGTATTTTAGGTTATTTAATTATTTAATTAAATAGTAATTTTGTAACTTAAGTTTTTGTTAAAGTAAGCCTATATTAGTGCATTAATAACCAGGTACAATACCAATGCAATGTATTACAAGAGACTTGGGGATTTCTTTTTTATAGGGTATTTACACTCGGCAACAAATCGCGTGATTTTGGCACTTATAAGGTTCAGACGTCTATAATTGTTACATGAAATGGTCTTTATGTGGATTAAGGTGCAAATAATAATGAAAAATAAACATAATTGCTGAAAATGCCATGGAATCTAGATATTCCAATTATATACCAAAATTTTGCTAACAGAAGCGATATTTTCGGCAGTAGATACATTGTGACGATGTACAAGCCGTCTACGCTACCAATTTCTTCTTTGCAAAGTACGTAGATCGATTAAATTATAATCACAATATAATATATATTGCTACATTTTTACATTTTAAAATCGTTTAAAATATGATTGCAAATAAAATAAAAATAAATCTGTATTTAGTTTCAATTAAAGTTCTTTATTATTCGCACAATTCTTTGTGCCACTGTTCACAACTTTATGTAAACAACAACAATTGCTCTGTTTGCCATTGCTCCGTTTAGACCCTTTGCATAAACAATAACAATTACTAGACTATTGTTCGACTGATCTTTCTAACGGAGATCTTCAAAGTACGATTACTCTCTTCAAACACACCGCGTCTTCACTAACTCAGTCGCCAGGTTTGCCTTGCCTTTTATATGGCAAAGTAAACAGTCTGATGAATGTGCTTGAAGGCGAATGTTCATAACTTCGCTCTATCGAAATCTCTATAAACGTAAACATCGTTGTTTATGTTTATTATTGTAGTGTTGTTGGTATATTTTTGTTTACTTGTTTACCATTTTTAGAATGCTGGTGGTTGTTGGTCATTCGATATATTAAGCAGTGTGATTATTTATAAACAAGTTCATTGTTTTGCTATGTGAAATGATGTAAAAGCAAAACACCAGTATCTAGATTTTTTCATTTTCATAAGAATATAATCAAATATAATATAATTATTAGAAAACTGGCAACGTTTAAGTTACCAATTTTATAACAAGTTTTACTTTTTTTTACATTTTTTCGGCTGTTAAGCGATCCATGTTTGTAAATGAAAAGCTTTCAATAAATAAATGACATTTTAGATGAAAAATATTTAATAATAGACAACTTAGCTAGTTTAGCGGATTTGAAATCTCTTAACGTGTTGTGCTACGTTTGTATGTTCCTGATTATATAAGGTTACATCGATAGTACCTATTCTATCATGTAATGGTTAATGCTGGTTGGCATATCTCAAACATGTCGAGAGCCTTACGAAGGCGTGGAATTTTTTTAAACCGCCCTTGGCTAGAGGTTTTGTCACTTAATTCTGGGTAGATGAGAAGAGAAGCTGTTCTGTGATCTCCTCTTCTTTCTCATTGTTCCAGCTTCTGCAGTAGTGGTTATGTGGTATTCCCATTCTATTGGCGTGAATGTCTAGGGGCCAGTATCCCATTATCAATGCCATGAGATTCCTCAGATGGAGTCTTGATAGATTCAATGTAAATTCTGTTTTTTAGTTTTGTGCCTCTCGAAAGCGTTTATTATCCCATCTTACCTTTAACAATGAATGAAGTTTTTGTGAGACCATTTGTTGCCTCTTACTTACTTACATGAGTATTCATTTGTAACGCCAGCTTTAGCAAGTGCGTCGGCCTTAGATGGCCCGTGTCCTGTAACCCAAATGAGGGTAACCGTCAAATATCTCGCAATCTTCTCCTGAGACACCCGATATTCTTGAATAATCTTAGATGTGGCGTATACTCTGGGGATCGAATGGCCACTTTGCTGCCGATAAATATTTGTATATCATCTTAATAGCCATATCTTAATAGCCATTAATCCAGCTTGAAAAGTTCAATAATAATGTGGTAGTGCAGTCGTTTTCGAAAGATTACACATCCTACTTTGCTGTGCGTTGTGGATACGTCAGTGAAAACTTGAATGGAGTTTCCTGGGAGGTGTAAACCATTATAAGAGAAGGATGCAACCATGCGAAAGATTTTGGCATGACCATAGTGTCTGTACTTTCATACTCTTATGGTATTTACTCTCATTGCAGCGTTTATATCCACTTGTTTTGACAACATGTTTGGTGGTAGCCAATCGACTGTAGTAAACAATGGCTTGGAATTGTTTATATTTAAATACATCAATTTAAACTCTTCTCCCATACCTTCAATAAGTTTTATCAAAATAGTTATACAAAAAATTATTTAAGAATCATTCATAACGTATGATTTGCATAATATGAATCAATGAGTCAGTCAAACGATGAAAAATGTGCTCCTTTGATAATTTAAAAGTTCTTAGGGGACTTGTCAGTAATGGCATAATCACCTGAAATTCTATCACCCTTGCTTACATATTCTCTATAATACAATGAAATACGGCAACAAACAGTTAAAAAATTCCAGTGAAATATAGAAAAACGGGAGTGTGTCAGGCACGCTCGTTCGCTGCCACAAGTAAGGCTGCTTTACATTGGAATTCTCACATCTATTGTGGCAAATAATATTCAATATATACACACACTTACAAATACAACATCTCGAGAGTAAATTGTAGCAAATCACACAAAGGTGGCCCATGTGTGGAACAGGTAAGAGATGTCCTAAGAAAATGTGTTGAAGCAAGCCATGGCTTTGTGAGCGTACAGAAATTGCTATATACATATATGCGATTTATAATGATATGAGTATATGAGAGGCAACCTTGCTTACGTATAACATGCACTTATTTACTACTATGCCGTACTGTTACTGTAATAATTATGATCATAAAATAAAAATGTTTTTATACTCCATAACAGAAACAAAACACTACAACAAATTGTAAATGAAAAACGTTTGCAAAAAAACTTTGAAATCATAAAAAATCATGTGGATGAACATGTTAGTTCAGAAATTGTCCACATAGGAAATAAATTATTTCCATGTCAATATTTGTTATGCAAAAAGTTCAAGAACAACGATAGGATGTTTTTTTAAAGCTCAAGAAATGAAAAGTTAAAATTATAGTCCTATTTATGATTATATTTTCCAATATATCTCGCCATATGCCGTCAGTTGTGATGTGAATATTGGCTACAAAACTTCATGTATTACTGGTTTGCCAGAGTGAACCAGTAACTTAACAAAGCCTATAAAAAATAATCGAGAAACTCTTAACTATCACCTCCGATGATGCAGGAGAACAGGACGACATTCGGTAAGAAAGACATCATCAGATTTATTATTCAATAAATTGATTGATAAGCTAAGCTAAGGTTGCGTCGTCTGGTTCGAAACAAATATCATAGATGTTTAGCCTATTAATTTTTGAAAACAAGACTTTAGTTACTATGGTTCTGTAGTACTAGCCATTCTTCGTAACAGTAGCTTATTACTTACTTCAAAAGAAATAAGGGCCAATGTTTAAGCTCGTTTAAGTTTAATTCTTGTATGAGCTGTATTTGACAAGTACGTAAGCCAAAAAGCATCCTTCTTTACCTTGTTAATAGCTTTGAATCGAGAGAATTCACGCATTGCTTACTCACTGGACGAATTGTTCTATTAACTGCAAATGTTTAAAGCAAATGTTCATATTTTGCAAGCGCTGTTAGGCAGTTGATGATGACTTGTCAAATCTTACTGAACGAAAAACCCAAGACAGTTTGACTCCATTGTCAAACTAATCGAAGAACATGCTATTGTATTCAGAATAAAATTTTAAAACATTTCCGTTTGGGTTATTTATGAGTTCGGATTTGTTTACTTAGTTGGTGTGGAACTTCGATTCACATTAACTAGCTTAAAATAATATAAAATTTAACGTAATTGTTTATCATTAAATCACGATAAATGTTCAGTTTCTGTCAGACGAATGGTTTCACACGTTCGTCTGTTTGTAGGGAGAACTTACTTAATTCGTCATTACAACCCTTCAGTCAGGATTACGATCTAGCTTCTCACACAATTTGTGTTGTGTATGTTAATTTTGTCACGACTGGCGGCACCTACAGTTCAAAGGCCAATTTCGAAAGACAGATTTTTAAGAAAATTTTCATTGCAATTTTATTTACTCTCAGAGGTTTTGATCACATTTCGTTTTGTTGGAGATATCTGAATCTATAATCTAACACACTACTTACTAGACTACAACTTCACAAACAAAATCTATTAAAAACAATAATTTTTTTTGTATTTTCCATATAAACTGACGAATGTACGAAACCATTCGTATAACAGAAATAGGTCTTTGTAGTATTAAAGTATCAGCTGTGTTATGTTTTTCTTTAAATTTCGTTAAAAGTCTTCTTTTATTGTATCCCCTTGTTCTAAATTCAGAGCAGCGTTGCCATTGGCCAAGTTTTCCCTTTTTTCCAAGATTTTTGAGATGCCAAAAAGTTTTTATTAAAGTCGTTTTCTAACAAAACAAGTTTTTTGGATAAATTCAACAATAACACGAAATATTTACATTTTTTAATAAAGAAGAACGTAAGAAACACCAATAGAAGGCACTAATCTCCGGTGTTTCCTTTAAAAATGTTGATAGGTTATGTTAGGTCGAAGTGATAGCTCTGATATCAAAGAGCTCACTTGAGCACGCATAGCGGCTCCTTCTGATGCCACGAGTGAACGCAGTCTTTGTACTGACCAAGTTCAACCAAAATCGGGGAAGAAAATGTTGACACTTTTGTAGAAAAAAAGGTTCTTGTAAAAAAAATTTTTTTTTAAAAAAAAAAAAGGTTTTTAAAAAAATTACTGACAACGCTGGTTGAGAGTGTTGTTTAAAATCCACGTGAGCTCTCATGTTATTCTTTCCGATTTCTAAGTGCAGTGAAATCGTTTTGTAATAAAAAAAAATATCTTCTGTAAAAATTTTGGAATACCTTCTGATATTAAAATAACTTTTCTGTTTTTAAAATAGCATTCATATAAATAAATTTGTTATTTAAATTCGCCTAAATTTATAAAAACTTCTTCTTACTAAGATGTTTAGTAAATGCCAGTTCCCCATAAAAACTTAGAAATATTTTAAGCCAATCAACTGAATACCTACCCGAGTTTAAAAGTTTTATGGAAATCATATTGAATTTCTTGCCAACAATAAACATCTAACTCGTAAAGTCAAATACATTTCCCAAGATTAAAAATAGTTTCAGTATACGAGTATAAGCACAACAGTTTGAATAGAATGCATAAAATTAGAAAAAAACTCTTTTATAAAGGAATACTAAGGATTTTAATAAAATTTCTGCATTTTTTTTTATAAAGGGTGTTTTTTTATAGAGGTATAGAACTTTAAGTTGGCATTACTTTTCAATGTGGCGACCGATTTAACAGCTGTCAAGTGATTTATTCTCAGTTTGGTTTGGCAATTCATCATGAATAGAGTCACGTCTGAACAACGCTTGCAAATAGTGCAATTTTATTTCGAAAATAATGGTTCTGTGCCGAAAACGTATCGCGCACTACGTCCATTTTATCGTCGACAAAATCGTCCATCAGAGCAGTTAATTCGATTAACCATGGAACGTTTTCGCACCACGTGTACTCTTATTGATAACTCGCATCCCCAGAGACGCTGTACGATGCGTACAGAAGAAGCTATTGCTGCTGTAGAGCGTAGCATTGAGGAAGACCCGAATGAGTCCATCCGCCATCGAGCACAAGAATTGGATCTGTGTCCATCCACTTTTTCATTCCTGAATTGAATAACCATGATGTCCAGGAGATGTGGTTTCAACTAGACGGCGCAACATGTCACACAGCTCGTGCCACAATAGATTTATTGGAAGACACGTTTGGTGACCGCCTAATTTCACGTTTTGGAGCTGTGAATTGGCCTCCAAGATCTTGTGATTTAACACCGCTAGACTACTGGGGGCTATGTAAAGTCATTGGTCTATGCGGTAAAGCCACAAACGCTTGACCATTTGGAAGACAACATTCGCCGTATTATTGCCGATATACGGCCACAAATGTTGGAAAAAGTCATCGAAAATTGGACGTCCAGATTGGACTACATCCGCGCCAGCCGTGGCGGTCATATGCCAGAAATCATATTTAAAATGTAATGCCACAAGATTATCTTTCGGATAAATAAAATTCATGTCAATTGAATAATCCATCGTTGTTTTATTGCAACTTAAAGTTCTATACCTCTATAAAAAGCACCCTTTAGAATAAAACAAAGAAAACATTTGCTCGAACTTATGGTACACATTCTTACATCATAGCATTTCCTGTAAAGAACAGCGCTAGATATGCTATGTACAATAAGACAAACAACGAAAGTGGCGACATTAGTTTACAACTTTATTCACAGTTGTTAAGAGAAAGTGTTTGTGTATGTGTTAAACTATAAACAAAGTATATTCCTGGTTAAAAAATAAAACAAAACTGCCACTGTAAGTTTAGTTCTCGTAATAATTGTGTTCTTCCTTCGTATTTGATTGAACTGAATTTGATTGAACTCAATCTTTACTTTCTATCGTTATTCATTGAAAACTGTGACGATATCTTTTCCTGAACTCTTCAACAATTAAGCAAGTTTTTCCTAATCAGACATACACACAGTTACAAAAGTATACATACGGTTAAAAAATTTCTGAAATTTTTCCGTTTTCGTTGAAAATCTTCATAGTTTCCTAGATTTTAAGACGGTCTTTTGCATTGGTTGAAAAATTTCTGAAACTGAAATGAATTGTGGTCCTGCACAGGCCCACAAAAGTATACATCCCATTAACAAATTTCACAAACTTCTGAACTAATGCAAAAGACCGTCTTAAAATCGATGAAAGATGTCAGACAATTATAAGGATTTTCAATGAAAACGGATTGGTTAAAAAATTTCTGAAATTTGTTAACCGTATGTATACTTTTGTGGCTGAGTGTACATTATTTTGTGTCTAATATACACGCGGGAAGTTCATTTACTTATATCTGATGGTTTTTCGTTCAATATTTAGTTCAAATCGTGCAGTTAAAGTCTGATAAAGTCTGTACTCTCTAAGCATCACAATTTAGTACACCTTTTCTACGGCGCACATTGATGCCTGCCTATTTCATGTGCCTACATAATGTGGTACGGGCAAATCTAGTTAATTTTTTAATTATATACGTTGGCATTAGCGAACATTCAATTTTTTGCAGAATGAGAACGCAAGTGGTCTGATGTCGCCATTTCCAGTCTATCCATGATACTCTTTCCTACTCAAGCGGAAGAAGTTACAAAGCCACTATCATCATCTGGTTTCTGACTAGAGCAGAAGCTTCTATTGGTTTCACTTTTGATTGTATAAAAATTTTACATATATATTTGGAATTTTAATGAAAAACTATTTATTGTCGCCCATTAAGCTTATCGTCATTAATTAAAAGCTTTGATTAAAAACTATAAATTAAATTTGTTTTAAAATTGTTGCAGCTGATGTATTAATTTATAATTGCAGGCACACATTGGCGCTGCGTCAGTTGTTGATCGCAATCTGACTCCAATTGAGTTGACAGAAATGGTACCAATTGGTACAATCACTTGTAACAGAAAAAAAATCAATCAAATCAATCATCAAACAATTCAACTAAATATTTTTGATTTTTGTTCTTGTTAACTGGCAACACAACTAAAGTTTGGTTGCCATCCACAAACGATCTATTAATTATAAAACGATATCCATAAATTTAACAGCTTCAAATCGCAGCTTTTCCATCAGCTAGTGTGGATTTTGAAATGTTTGCCTCGAACTAAAAATACCAAACAATTTCTAATTTTTAATAATTTTTTTTAATATAAAACTTAAATTAATTAAATTATTAAATTGAATATAATTAATTACATTATGCGACAGAATAAAAAAAAGATTAAATACACCCAGCTGATGGCATAGTGTAAGTTGTAAGTTTTGTTGAGTAGAACTCAAAAATATTTTTTTTTTATATTTCTTGAACTCTCCAAACTTGTTTTATTTGACAAAAACTGTTTTTTGGACATTACTCACAAATTTATTGATTACACAAACATTTCTGAATCGATGTCCTAAATTTAAATCTTATTAGAAAGGAGAGGGATGGGCCTTTAAAACTGTATACATATATAAATATATATATATTATTTGACTTAATATGCTATGAGTTTTGATGGGGTAAACTTGACAAATGCGAAATTTTTTTAATATTTTTTCAAGTTTGTACGTTCATAGTAGCCAACTTTAATTAAAAAATATGAAATTAGTGATGACATTCTGAAAGTGCATTATTTTGTGAAGACATTGATACTTCGTTTGATCAAATCGGACAAAAATTACCGTAGTTGTTACTTAAAGAGTCGAATTATATTTTTCATATATATGTACATATATTTTTTCAAATGAACTTTTAGTTCAAAAATTTTCAGAACTTTTGATGGATCTTGATTGTTTATGGGAAAATTTGACAATTTCACGTTTGAGCGACCACCAGAAGTTGGCCAATGTTTACGGAAAGCGAAATAATAATATTTACAAAAAAGACAAAAATTAGCCGACTTCTGGTAGTGGTGCAGACGTGATAAATAATCAAGATCCGGCAAATTTTTTTAAGTTTTTCAACTGAAAGTTCATTTTATAAGATGGCATATATAAAAAATATAACACGACTGTTATGCTATTTGAATAATAACTACGGCAATTTTTGTCCGATTTCATTATATCTTCAAAATATATTTCACTTTCAGAATGTCATCACCTATTTTATAGTTTCTAATTAAATTTTGCAATTAAGAATAGCTAAAGTTGAAAAAAATGTGAAAAAATCATATTTTCCAAGTTTAGCCGATCAAACCTCATAACATGTAAGCTTGAACCATAGGTTTGTGTGTAACATTTTAAAGGCTCATCTATCCCCTTTTCAAAATAGGTTGAAAAATATTTGGGTAATCAATAATTTTGTGTGATAATATCTAAAAAACCGTTTTTGTCAAATAAAATAAGTTTGGCGGGTTCGAGAAATATAAAAAAAAATATTTTTGAGTTCTACTCAACAAAACTCACAACCTACACCATGCCATTGGCTGGGTGTATTTTGGCTGTTGCACCGTGTAATTAATTGGAAATAATGTTTTTTTAATTAAAATTTAAGGCTATAAATTTAGAGTTATTTTGTTCACGTATTATAAATTACGTGAAGTTGAAGTGAAGTAAAATTTGCAACTGACAACAAATTAAAAAGGTAGAGAGATAAGACAGATTTATTATTTAAAATTATTTTTAATGTCGGAATGAATTAATGGTTCGGAAAAACTAGCCGGTTCGTTCCGGTTTTTGTTCCGGTTCGGGTTCGGTTCAAACCCTTGTTTATAAAAATACATATAAAAATTCGTCAAAAATAAAAAAAAATCAACAATTCTTTTTAATTTTTTTTCAAAACGCCGGCCAATTCTCGTTATCAGAAATCATCTTTAATTCCGGAACGCTTTCCTGTATAAAAAGGAAGTTTCGGAACGACGTTCCGGAGCGTTCCGGCCCGACAACACCACTGTATAAAGCTAATAATTATCCACTACTAAATAGCTTCATTGCTTTAATATCTGCAGTATTTGGTATGAATGCTTGAAATTGCTACATATTAGCCTTTAGATTACAAAGCAAATTAGATTATTGCAGCTCAACACCCGTATTATTTGGCACTATTGAATAGACCGTGCGAATTGATAAATCAGCGCAAAATTTTCTCATTTACTATACTATAAGAGGTTTATTTGTGTGCGTGTCTATTTATATCCAATTCATTGAATAGTTTTGTGAAGTCCTGACAATAATAGTGATCATTTTCCTATTAAAGCCATCTTGGATTAACAGGAAATCAATACATGTGTATATCTTTTGTAAATTGCGCACACATATACGTGTATGTATGTGTATACAAATTATTTCACAAATCGAAACATTATTTTTAAGTTTTTAAATAATTCATGTGAATACATACTTTGTTTATGAAAATATTGTGTATTTTTCCTGTTCATTGTCCATTTTATTATAATTGCAACATATTCAAGTACATACATATTTATGGGCTACGTAAATTACAAAAAGTCTTTGGAAAACAAAACATTGCATACAATTCTCGTTTAACATAATTGTTTAGGGGAATACGCATTGAGATAATGACCCCAGAAATGTGCACATAAATTAATTATTTAATTTATTTTTATTTATTCACATTTTTACGAATTTTTTTTGTAACAGCTTAGGAATTTTTCAAAACCGTAACAAAAAAGTTATCATACGAACTAAATTTTATAGCTACTGCTCAAATAATGATGTATAATGAGGCAATAATTATTTTTAAATTAATTGGCGGTAATCCATCAAATTTATTAATTTAAATCGTATGAATTTTATTATAAATTGAATTAGTCTAATTTAATTTAATCACTTAGCGAGGCTTGCTGTGTTTTGAAAAATTTCAATTACAAAAATTTATTGAAGAAAAATTTAAATTAAATTCAATTAAATTGTTATATACTCGTACAATAATAACACTGTGCGACAACATACAAAAAATTAAATACACCCGAGTAAATACCTTGCCTAAATCGTTCAGTTAATTGAGTATAACTCAAAAGTACATTTTTTATATTTTTCGAACCCTCCAAACCTGTTTCATTTGACAAAAACGGTGTTTTTAACCTTTTCGCATAAAATTATTGATTACCCATATATGTTTGAACCTATTTTCAAAACCCAAGGTTTTTTAAAAAGGGGAGAGATAAGCCTTTCAAACGGTATACATAAACATTTTGTTCAAACTTATATGTTATGAGATTTGATGGTGTAAACTTGTAAAATATTATTTTTTTTTCTTATTTTTTCAAGTTTGGCCATTCCTAATTCGAAAATTTAATTAAGAACTATAAAACAAGTGGGGATATTTTTAAAGTGCATTCTCTTGTGAAGAGATTGACACTTTGTTTTATAGAATCGGACAAAACTTACAGTAGTTATTATTTAAAGAGTATAACAGCTGAGTCATATATGGTCCCTTATCAAATGAGCTTTAAGTTAAAAATTTTCAAAATTTTTGATGAATCTTAAGTGTTTATTGAAAAATGTGTCCTTTTTCTATTGAAGCAATCGCCAGACAAATGTTTGCGCAGAACGAAATAATAACATTTGTGAAAAACGGAAATTTAGACTACTTTTGGTAGTCGTTCAAACGTGCAAAGAGCAAATTCTCAGGTATACAATCAAGATCCATCAAAAAATTTTGAAAATTTTTGAAATGAAACTTTTTTGGTGAGACAGCATATATAAAAATAATGACTAAGCTGTTATACTCTTTAAATAATAACTACGATAATTTTTTGAATAAATTTCGCTCTCTTTTTCAATAACGTATAAAAAAATAATTTTTTTTTAAGTTGTTCGTTGATTCAACGAAGAGTAACCTTAATTTACAAAAATAAAGAGTAACCGTCCAGAGTTAAGGACATGGCCATCGCAAGTAGAGCCAATGTGAACTGGCCAACTGTCGATTAGGCTAAATAATGTCGATAACATCTCACAGACACTTTGTTTTATTAAAATTTAAAGATAAGTTTAGTAAAGCAATTGTTTATGACTGCAATTGTTTTTACGACATATATTGAAATCACAACTAGCGAATCCTAAATAACTGAAGTCATATAAAGAACCTGCACCCTGCATAATTCAAAAGACGTAAGATTTTGAGAGTCTTTATATTCTAGTCTCTGATAAGTGATTTCTATCAAAAAATTGTATAAATAATTGGGCAGATTTTATAAATGAATAAATAAATAAAATCTAATATAAAGATTTTTATAATAATATTTTTTTTTTAATATAATGCGAATGTAAAATGTACTAACATTTAGCAGAAGAAATTTAATTAACACAGTACATACATGTATGTTGGTTATAGTGGCAATCATGTTTTATATTTTTTTTTTTTTTTGATTGTCGAGATCTTAAAAAAGCCTTAAAGTTTCATTATACATGTTTTCCAAAGAAAATTGAATAACTCGTTCTTTTGATTGAAACTCTGAACTTAATATACAGAAAGTGTAGCAAAAATAATTAATTATTTACAAAAAGAGAAAAGAAAAGTGAGTGATAATTTTTTTTATATCTCATCTGTTGAAGTGTACAAAATTTCAATTATTGGCCATAGGGCCCGGACTTTTCTTGGTGTCTATTGGGTTATACTCATGGCGTAATAACGAGGAGGTAAATACCCAGAAAAATGGAATTTCTATAGGAATTGACGCATTTTTATAACAGGTCCCGGGAGTTCTATTTTATTCTATTTGATGAATTGAATTCGAACTCTACGAGCCGGGAAAAAAATGTAATTCTGTGCAGTAAAACCGTTAATGACATTTATGTAACAGTTTTTCCTCTCTACAACGTGCTTACTTTATTATTTAAACTTGTTATAATATTTATGATATTTTTCTAAAATAATTTTATAAATAATATTTCATATCAATCATCAATTGTTTCTAGAGATTATATTTGTTATTTTTCTTTTATAATGAGTATTTTTTTGTGCAATTTAAAATGCGAAATTCTATAAAATCTAAAGTATTAGTGCTACACTAATTTTATTATATATATATCTGTCATAATAACTGACATGCTTACTGTAGTGACCTTTACCATTTTGCCAATCTTTAGATTTCTGTAATTTTGTTTTTTTATATGTACTTATTCTCTTTCATAAAAACTGGTTTATTATAGAATACATAAATTAGAAAAAAAAGAAATGGAAACAAAGGATAGAAAATGCATTATGATAATTTAGATGTAATGAAAATAAATGTAGTAATGATCATACAACATATCTAAATCAAACCTTTCCCTTTTCATATTGTATTTGATCTTATTACTTTGTTTGTTTACATGATGTAACTTTTTCAAAAATTAATTACAAGAACGTTGTGTATTTATATTTTTTGTTTTAAAAAATAGCATAATTAAGTAAACATATGTGAATTATATTGTAACTTTGTGAAAAAATTTTAAATGTAAACATTATATATAGCATTATTAAAACAAGCAAATTAACCAAATTTTTTTTAGCAATAATTGTAGAAAGTTCTACATCAGCAACAACATCGGTACCTCGAACGCTTGAAGGCCTTCCACAAATCGATTACACGTATGTTTGGTGAGTGCTAATTTTATGTTTCACCCTAATATTTAATATATTCATTAGTGATAATGATATCGAACATGTTTGATCAAATATAATCGATCGCTTAATTAAGTTGTTCTTATATGTTTATAATCATTATCACTAATACACTTATAGAAAAGTCAGTTTAACTTATTCTAGAAGTGCTTTCACTTAATTTTTCATTAGCCTAAATATTGTGTTTTCGTAGTTCGGTATTAATTTAGGTACATTAGGTTGTTTGGGGTCCTAATAAAATTACGTTCTTAGGGCCAAGGTTAGTGGCGGATTTTGAGACAGGCGTATCAATAACACCAGATATTGGTTATGTCAGTAAAATATGTCTTTTTGTATTAAAATTTATTTTGCTTTCGTTACAAATGACTGTAATCGGGCTTTTGCTTTTTTATAACATTACAGTCATTTCCACTCCATTTAGAGTAAATTTTAGCTAAAAATAGGGTTATTAGAAGCATCTACCTACACGTCCGACTATTTTTTAACGAATCAATGGCTCCCGCAGTCGTTTTATAATAAGCTCTTTCCATACTCTTTCTTTTTGATATAGTGTTATAATGCGTTTATTCACCATATCGCTTTGGATAGTTTAAATGGCAGTTACATGTGTACATTACAGATTATAAAAATAAAAAAAATCGATCAACCTTATCCAATATAATTAGTAAAAAAATTTGTAAATAAAAAAATTCAAACGTTTGGATACACAAACTATTGAAATACTATGGGTTTGTATTAAAAAAAAATTTAAGAATAGAATAAAAGTAATTTCAACTCAATATTGCAAAACATATAAAAACAATACCCAACTCAACAAAAAACGTACTTTTTTGTTATTTTGTAGAAGAGCTCGTTTTCTATAGAAACTTTTACCATAAAATTTTATTTTCATACATACAGAATAATATTCTTATGTAAGTTTAAATATACAAAAATATTTATAATCAGTATATCAATATACTATATAATATCAATATAATATATAATATTTGTTGTTGTGGAATAGGGTTGCACAGCTCAACGTTTATATTTTCTTTATTTATCCTAAAAATATTCATATTATTTTAAAAATTTGAATGTTATTTTTAAGTCGATGTGGAGGGTAACTATAAATGATTGCAAAAAAAAACATTTGAATTCATTTTTTAATCATATTAATGTATAGAATATTAGTTCTTGTTTGGATAATATTAATCGTGATTTAGTAAGGTTTGACAGCCGGGCCTCAACTAATGGACTATGCATCAATCCTTCTAAGTCGAAATGTATTGTACTTTCGAAGACTAACAGCTTATATTTATTTATTGTAAAGACCTCTCTCGTACGACAAACCTAATGCACTACAAGACGGTCATTCTACCCGTACTTATTTATGGCGCAGAGGCATGGACCCTATTAAGCACTGATGCAGCAACATTGAGGGTATTCGAGAGAAATACTCTCTTGCTTCTTGAAGGCATTCTTTGGAATTGGAATACTTTGTAACCGAATATTCATGAGGAACTCATATATATGGAGATATAAGAACTTATATTAATTAATTTTAAACTTTTATGCAACTTTCTGGTACAGAGGAATATATCAATTTGTTATTCTTCATTATAAATTTCTTCTAGACGAACTAATTCGGTCTATTAGAAAGCCAAAAACAGAATACCGTACATCAGGCGTATACTTAATAAACATTATAATTAAAATAATGTATACGCTTATGAAGCAACCACATCATTAGATGGGGTGTTAAAAATTCCGCGACCGTTAGTTGCTGAAACAGTCACAGGGAACGATGGATATCCAGTTTATCGTCGGCGTTCAAAAGAATATAATGGTCGAACTATCAAAGTTAAAGTTCAAAATCAAGAGATTGAGATCCGAAATGAATTGATTGTACCATATTGCCCGCTGCTATCACGAATTTTCGAAACACATGCAAACGTTGAGAGTTGTCATTCGGCCAAATCAATTTACTTCACTGAGGCTAATGCGGCACAACGAGCTAAGAGACGACCATCGACAACATTGACTAGCTTCTTTGCAATGTGTGAAGCAGATCCATTCGCAGCGACGCTGATGTACGTTGAAATGCCCAAGTATTACACTTGGAATCAATCAACAAAGAAATTCCAACGTCGCAAACAAGGAACCTCAGTTCCAGATTGGCCAGAAGTGTTTTCCACTGATGCACTAGGTCGCATGTATACTGTTCATCCTAGAAATAATGAATGTTTTTACTTGCGGCTGCTGTTGGTAAATGTACGTAGACCAAAATCATTTGCGCATTTGAAAACTGTGAATGGCCACCAATGCCAAACATATCGAGAAGCATGTCAACTATTGGGTTTGCTGGAGAACGATTCTCATTGGGATTTAACACTTGCGGATTCAGTTGTTTCATCAAATGCGTACCAAATGCGAACGCTGTTCGCAATTATCATCACCACATGTTTTCCTTCACAACCAATTCAGTTATGGAACAAATACAAAGACGACTTATGTGAATATTTCTTGCATCGCTTGCGCATTCAAACGAATAATCCTGACATCCAAATAACCGATGAAATCTACAATGAAGGATTGATTCTGATTGAGAATCAATGCTTGACTATTGCAAACAAGCTACTGATTGAAGTAGGAATGATTGCGCCAAATCGATCGATGCACGATGCATTCAACCAAGAATTAAATCGAGAGCTGCAATACAATGTTGATACATTGAAGGAATTCGTTCGAAATAATGTGCCGTTGATGAATAAACAGCAAAAACAAGTATACGAAACATTAATGCAAGCAGTGGACAATAAAACTTGTGGTCTATTCTTCCTGGACGCACCTGGAGGAACAGGGAAAACATTTGTCATTTCATTGATTTTGGCCACTATTCGATCAAGATGTGACATAGCTTTGGCGTTAGCATCATCTGGAATTGCGGCGACTCTTCTAGATGGCGGTCGTACTGCACAGCGCAGAGCTTAAGTTGCCATTCAATTTAAACACAATTGATACTCCAACATGCAATATTTCCCGATCCAGTGCAATGGGAAAATTGTTGATGCGATGCAAGCTCATTGTTTGGGATGAGTGCACAATGGCACATAAGAAATCACTTGAAGCACTTAACTTCACACTGAAGGATCTTCGGCCAAATAACAACATCTTTGGCGGCTTGATGATATTGTTGGCAGGCGATTTCAGGCAAACGTTGCCAATAATTCCCCGTGGAACGCCTGCAGATGAATTGAATGCTTGCCTGAAGGCATCACCTTTATGGAATAACGTAAAAACATTATCGCTAACCACTAATATGAGAGCTCAACTTCAAAATGAACAAAGTGCTGCACGATTTTCCAAACAATTGTTAGCTGTTCGAAATGGAAAAGTCCCAGTTGATGCGACATCTGAATTAATTACTCTTACCAACGACTTTTGCCGATTTGTAGACTCTCAATTAGCTCTTATTGAAAATGTTTTCCCAAACATTAGTGAGAATTATCAGAATTATGCTTGGTTAAGTAAACGAGCAATTCTTGCCGCAAAGAATAATGATGTACACGCACTGAATTTCACCATTCAATCAAAAATTGCTGGCGATTTGGTGACATACAAATCCGTTGATTCCATAACAAATCCCGATGATGTAGTAAATGATCCAACGGAGTTTTTGAACTCTCTGGAGTTACCAGGATTTCCACCACATAACTTTCAACTCAAAGTTGGTACAGTTATTATGATATTGCGTAATTTGAATCCACTGCGACTTTGCAACGGTACTCGACTTTCGGTAAAAAGACTTATGCCGAATTTGATTGAGGCAACCATTATTAACGGAAAGTACGCAGGTGAAAATGTATGCATTCCTCGAATACCAATGATTCCGACTGATCTTCCGTTTGACTTCAAACGATTGCAATTTCCAGTTCGCCTTGCGTTCGCAATGACAATTAACAAGTCGCAAGGCCAATCGTTTAGTGTTTGCGGGATAAATTTAGAAAATCATTGTTTTTCACATGGGCAGTTATACGTTGCGTGTTCACGAGTTGGGAAACCATCCGCTTTGTTTGTGTTAACGTCAGACCAAAAAACAAAAAATGTGGTTTACCAAAGAGTACTTCAATGAAACGGATAATTTGCGGACACGTATAACGCTTCGATTCAGTATTTACTTTGGATTCACTTTCATTTACTTAGAGAAGTTCAACTAAATAACACTTCATTTTTGTAATCGAAATGAATTCATTACTGTTGTGAAATGAAATAAAATTTTTCCTTTTCATATATAAAACAAAAAAAAAATTTTCTTCATCTTTTAATCACCAAACGAAATGTTACATAAAACGAAGCCATCTGGTGGCCAAACGGAGTTCGCCGGGTTTCCTAGTAACCATATAAAGTTGTATTTTAGGTTATTTAATTATTTAATTAAATAGTAATTTTGTAACTTAAGTTTTTGTTAAAGTAAGCCTATATTAGTGCATTAATAACCAGGTACAATACCAATGCAATGTATTACAAGAGACTTGGGGATTTCTTTTTTATAGGGTATTTACACTCGGCAACAAATCGCGTGATTTTGGCACTTATAAGGTTCAGACGTCTATAATTGTTACATGAAATGGTCTTTATGTGGATTAAGGTGCAAATAATAATGAAAAATAAACATAATTGCTGAAAATGCCATGGAATCTAGATATTCCAATTATATACCAAAATTTTGCTAACAGAAGCGATATTTTCGGCAGTAGATACATTGTGACGATGTACAAGCCGTCTACGCTACCAATTTCTTCTTTGCAAAGTACGTAGATCGATTAAATTATAATCACAATATAATATATATTGCTACATTTTTACATTTTAAAATCGTTTAAAATATGATTGCAAATAAAATAAAAATAAATCTGTATTTAGTTTCAATTAAAGTTCTTTATTATTCGCACAATTCTTTGTGCCACTGTTCACAACTTTATGTAAACAACAACAATTGCTCTGTTTGCCATTGCTCCGTTTAGACCCTTTGCATAAACAATAACAATTACTAGACTATTGTTCGACTGATCTTTCTAACGGAGATCTTCAAAGTACGATTACTCTCTTCAAACACACCGCGTCTTCACTAACTCAGTCGCCAGGTTTGCCTTGCCTTTTATATGGCAAAGTAAACAGTCTGATGAATGTGCTTGAAGGCGAATGTTCATAACTTCGCTCTATCGAAATCTCTATAAACGTAAACATCGTTGTTTATGTTTATTATTGTAGTGTTGTTGGTATATTTTTGTTTACTTGTTTACCATTTTTAGAATGCTGGTGTTTGTTGGTCATTCGATATATTAAGCAGTGTGATTATTTATAAACAAGTACATTGTTTTGCTATGTGAAATGATGTAAAAGCAAAACACCAGTATCTAGATTTTTTCATTTTCATAAGAATATAATCAAATATAATATAATTATTAGAAAACTGGCAACGTTTAAGTTACAAATTTTGTAACAAGTTTTACTTTTTTTTACATTTTTTCGGCTGTTACGCGATCCATGTTTGGAAATGAAAAGCTTTCAATAAATAAATGACATTTTAGATGAAAAATATTTAATAATAGACAACTTAGCTAGTCTGGCGGATTTGAAATCTCTTAACGTGTTGTGCTACGTTTGTATGTTCCTGATTATATAAGGTTACATCGATAGTACCTATTCTATCATGTAATGGTTAATGCTGGTTGGCATATCTCAAACATGTCGAGAGCCTTACGAAGGCGTGGAATTTTTTTAAACCGCCCTTGGCTAGAGGTTTTGTCACTTAATTCTGGGTAGATGAGAAGAGAAGCTGTTCTGTGATCTCCTCTTCTTTCTCGTTGTTCCAGCTTCTGCAGTAGTGGTTATGTGGTATTCCCATTCTATTGGCGTGAATGTCTAGGGGCCAGTATCCCATTATCAATGCCATGAGATTCCTCAGATGGAGTCTTGATAGATTCAATGTAAATTCTGTTTTTTAGTTTTGTGCCTCTCGAAAGCGTTTATTATCCCATCTTACCTTTAACAATGAATGAAGTTTTTGTGAGACTATTTGTTGCCTCTTACTTACTTACATGAGTATTCATTTGTAACGCCAGCTTTAGCAAGTGCGTCGGCCTTTGATGGCCCGTGTCCTGTAACCCAAATGAGGGTAACCGTCAAATATCTCGCAATCTTCTCCTGAGACACCCGATATTCTTGAATAATCTTAGATGTGGCGTACACTCTGGGGATCGAATGGCCACATTGCTGCCGATAAATATTTGTATATCACTCTGATACCGACTTCGCATATCGGCTATCTTAATAGCCATTAATCCAGCTTGCAAAGTTCAATAATAATGTGGTAGTGCAGTCGTTTTCGAAAGATTACACATCCTACTTTGCTGTGCGTTGTGGATACGTCAGTGAAAACTTGAATGGAGTTTCCTGGGAGGTGTAAACCATTATAAGAGAAGGATGCAACCATGCGAAAGATTTTGGCATGACCATAGTGTCTGTACTTTCATACTCTTATGGTATTTACTCTCATTGCAGCGTTTATATCCACTTGTTTTGACAACATGTTTGGTGGTAGCCAATCGACTGTAGTAAACAATGGCTTGGAATTGTTTATATTTAAATACATCAATTTAAACTCTTCTCCCATACCTTCAATAAGTTTTATCAAAATAGTTATACAAAAAATTATTTAAGAATCATTCATAACGTATGATTTGCATAATATGAATCAATGAGTCAGTCAAACGATGAAAAATGTGCTCCTTTGATAATTTAAAAGTTCTTAGGGGACTTGTCAGTAATGGCATAATCACCTGAAATTCTATCACCCTTGCTTACATATTCTCTATAATACAATGAAATACGGCAACAAACAGTTAAAAAATTCCAGTGAAATATAGAAAAACGGGAGTGTGTCAGGCACGCTCGTTCGCTGCCACAAGTAAGGCTGCTTTACATTGGAATTCTCACATCTATTGTGGCAAATAATATTCAATATATACACACACTTACAAATACAACATCTCGAGAGTAAATTGTAGCAAATCACACAAAGGTGGCCCATGTGTGGAACAGGTAAGAGATGTCCTAAGAAAATGTGTTGAAGCAAGCCATGGCTTTGTGAGCGTACAGAAATTGCTATATACATATATGCGATTTATAATGATATGAGTATATGAGAGGCAACCTTGCTTACGTATAACATGCACTTATTTACTACTATGCCGTACTGTTACTGTAATAATTATGATCATAAAATAAAAATGTTTTTATACTCCATAACAGAAACAAAACACTACAACAAATTGTAAATGAAAAACGTTTGCAAAAAAACTTTGAAATCATAAAAAATCATGTGGATGAACATGTTAGTTCAGAAATTGTCCACATAGGAAATAAATTATTTCCATGTCAATATTTGTTATGCAAAAAGTCCAAGAACAAAGATGGTATGTTTTTTTAAAGCTCAAGAAATGAAAAGTTAAAATTATAGTCCTATTTATGATTATATTTTCCAATATATCTCGCCATATGCCGTCAGTTGTGATGTGAATATTGGCTACAAAACTTCATGTATTACTGGTTTGCCAGAGTGAACCAGTAACTTAACAAAGCCTATAAAAAATAATCGAGAAACTCTTAACTATCACCTCCGATGATGCAGGAGAACAGGACGACATTCGGTAAGAAAGACATCATCAGATTTATTATTCAATAAATTGATTGATAAGCTAAGCTAAGGTTGCGTCGTCTGGTTCGAAACAAATATCATAGATGTTTAGCCTATTAATTTTTGAAAACAAGACTTTAGTTACTATGGTTCTGTAGTACTAGCCATTCTTCGTAACAGTAGCTTATTACTTACTTCAAAAGAAATAAGGGCCAATGTTTAAGCTCGTTTAAGTTTAATTCTTGTATGAGCTGTATTTGACAAGTACGTAAGCCAAAAAGCATCCTTCTTTACCTTGTTAATAGCTTTGAATCGAGAGAATTCACGCATTGCTTACTCACTGGACGAATTGTTCTATTAACTGCAAATGTTTAAAGCAAATGTTCATATTTTGCAAGCGCTGTTAGGCAGTTGATGATGACTTGTCAAATCTTACTGAACGAAAAACCCAAGACAGTTTGACTCCATTGTCAAACTAATCGAAGAACATGCTATTGTATTCAGAATAAAATTTTAAAACATTTCCGTTTGGGTTATTTATGAGTTCGGATTTGTTTACTTAGTTGGTGTGGAACTTCGATTCACATTAACTAGCTTAAAATAATATAAAATTTAACGTAATTGTTTATCATTAAATCACGATAAATGTTCAGTTTCTGTCAGACGAATGGTTTCACACGTTCGTCTGTTTGTAGGGAGAACTTACTTAATTCGTCATTACAACCCTTCAGTCAGGATTACGATCTAGCTTCTCACACAATTTGTGTTGTGTATGTTAATTTTGTCACGACTGGCGGCACCTACAATTCAAAGGCCAATTTCGAAAGACAGATTTTTAAGAAAATTTTCATTGCAATTTTATTTACTCTCAGAGGTTTTGATCACATTTCGTTTTGTTGGAGATATCTGAATCTATAATCTAACACACTACTTACTAGACTACAACTTCACAAACAAAATCTATTAAAAACAATAATTTTTTTTTGTATTTTCCATATAAACTGACGAATGTACGAAACCATTCGTATAACAGAAATAGGTCTTTGTAGTATTAAAGTATCAGCTGTGTTATGTTTTTCTTTAAATTTCTTGTTCTAAATTCAGAGCAGCGTTGCCATTGGCCAAGTTTTCCCTTTTTTCCAAGATTTTTGAGATGCCAAAAAGTTTTTATTAAAGTCGTTTTCTAACAAAACAAGTTTTTTGGATAAATTCAACAATAACACGAAATATTTACATTTTTTAATAAAGAAGAACGTAAGAAACACCAATAGAAGGCACTAATCTCCGGTGTTTCCTTTAAAAATGTTGATAGGTTATGTTAGGTCGAAGTGATAGCTCTGATATCAAAGAGCTCACTTGAGCACGCATAGCGGCTCCTTCTGATGCCACGAGTGAACGCAGTCTTTGTACTGACCAAGTTCAACCAAAATCGGGGAAGAAAATGTTGACACTTTTGTAGAAAAAAGGTTCTTGTAAAAAAAAATTTTTTTTTAAAGAAAAAAGGTTTTTAAAAAAATTACTGACAACGCTGGTTGAGAGTGTTGTTTAAAATCCACGTGAGCTCTCATGTTATTCTTTCCGATTTCTAAGTGCAGTGAAATCGTTTTGTAATAAAAAAAAATATCTTCTGTAAAAATTTTGGAATACCTTCTGATATTAAAATAACTTTTCTGTTTTTAAAATAGCATTCATATAAATAAATTTGTTATTTAAATTCGCCTAAATTTATAAAAACTTCTTCTTACTAAGATGTTTAGTAAATGCCAGTTCCCCATAAAAACTTAGAAATATTTTAAGCCAATCAACTGAATACCTACCCGAGTTTAAAAGTTTTATGGAAATCATATTGAATTTCTTGCCAACAATAAACATCTAACTCGTAAAGTCAAATACATTTCCCAAGATTAAAAATAGTTTCAGTATACGAGTATAAGCACAACAGTTTGAATAGAATGCATACAATTAGAAAAAAACTCTTTTATAAAGGAATACTAAGGATTTTAATAAAATTTCTGCATTTTTTTTATAAAGGGTGTTTTTTTATAGAGGTATAGAACTTTAAGTTGGCATTACTTTTCAAGGTGGCGACCGATTTAACAGCTGTCAAGTGATTTATTCTCAGTTTGGTTTGGCAATTCATCATGAATAGAGTCACGTCTGAACAACGCTTGCAAATAGTGCAATTTTATTTCGAAAATAATGGTTCTGTGCCGAAAACGTATCGCGCACTACGTCCATTTTATCGTCGACAAAATCGTCCATCAGAGCAGTTAATTCGATTAACCATGGAACGTTTTCGCACCACGTGTACTCTTATTGATAACTCGCATCCCCAGAGACGCTGTACGATGCGTACAGAAGAAGCTATTGCTGCTGTAGAGCGTAGCATTGAGGAAGACCCGAATGAGTCCATCCGCCATCGAGCACAGGAATTGGATCTGTGTCCATCCACTTTTTCATTCCTGAATTGAATAACCATGATGTCCAGGAGATGTGGTTTCAACTAGACGGCGCAACATGTCACACAGCTCGTGCCACAATAGATTTATTGGAAGACACGTTTGGTGACCGCCTAATTTCACGTTTTGGAGCTGTGAATTGGCCTCCAAGATCTTGTGATTTAACACCGCTAGACTACTGGGGGCTATGTAAAGTCATTGGTCTATGCGGTAAAGCCACAAACGCTTCACCATTTGGAAGACAACATTCGCCGTATTATTGCCGATATACGGCCACAAATGTTGGAAAAAGTCATCGAAAATTGGACGTCCAGATTGGACTACATCCGCGCCAGCCGTGGCGGTCATATGCCAGAAATCATATTTAAAATGTAATGCCACAAGATTATCTTTCGGATAAATAAAATTCATGTCAATTGAATAATCCATCGTTGTTTTATTGCAACTTAAAGTTCTATACCTCTATAAAAAGCACCCTTTAGAATAAAACAAAGAAAACATTTGCTCGAACTTATGGTACACATTCTTACATCATAGCATTTCCTGTAAAGAACAGCGCTAGATATGCTATGTACAATAAGACAAACAACGAAAGTGGCGACATTAGTTTACAACTTTATTCACAGTTGTTGAGAGAAAGTGTTTGTGTATGTGTAAAACTATAAATAAAGTATTTTACTGGTTAAAAAATAAAACAAAACTGCCACTGTAAGTTTAGTTCTCGTAATAATTGTGTTCTTCCTTCGTATTTGATTGAACTGAATTTGATTGAACTCAATCTTTACTTTCTATCGTTATTCATTGAAAACTGTGACGATATCTTTTCCTGAACTCTTCAACAATTAAGCAAGTTTTTCCTAATCAGACATACACACAGTTACAAAAGTATACATACGGTTAAAAAATTTCTGAAATTTTTCCGTTTTCGTTGAAAATCTTCATAGTTTCCTAGATTTTAAGACGGTCTTTTGCATTGGTTGAAAAATTTCTGAAACTGAAATGAATTGTGGTCCTGCACAGGCCCACAAAAGTATACATCCCATTAACAAATTTCACAAACTTCTGAACTAATGCAAAAGACCGTCTTAAAATCGATGAAAGATGTCAGACAATTATAAGGATTTTCAATGAAAACGGATTGGTTAAAAAATTTCTGAAATTTGTTAACCGTATGTATACTTTTGTGGCTGAGTGTACATTATTTTGTGTCTAATATACACGCGGGAAGTTCATTTACTTATATCTGATGGTTTTTCGTTCAATATTTAGTTCAAATCGTGCAGTTAAAGTCTGATAAAGTCTGTACTCTCTAAGCATCACAATTTAGTACACCTTTTCTACGGCGCACATTGATGCCTGCCTATTTCATGTGCCTACATAATGTGGTACGGGCAAATCTAGTTAATTTTTTAATTATATACGTTGGCATTAGCGAACATTCAATTTTTTGCAGAATGAGAACGCAAGTGGTCTGATGTCGCCATTTCCAGTCTATCCATGATACTCTTTCCTACTCAAGCGGAAGAAGTTACAAAGCCACTATCATCATCTGGTTTCTGACTAGAGCAGAAGCTTCTATTGGTTTCACTTTTGATTGTATAAAAATTTTACATATATATTTGGAATTTTAATGAAAAACTATTTATTGTCGCCAATTAAACTTATCGTCATTAATTAAAAGCTTTGATTAAAAACTATAAATTAAATTTGTCTTAAAATTGTTGCAGCTGATGAATTTATTTATAATTGCAGGCACACATTGGTGCTGCGTCAGTTGTTGATCGCAATCTGACTCCAATTGAGTTGACAGAAATGGTACCAATTGGTACAATCACTTGTAACAGAAAAAAATAAACAAATCAACTAAATATTTTTGATTTTTGTTCTTGTTAACTGGCAACACAACTAAAGTTTGGTTGCCATCCACAAACGATCTATTAATTATAAAACGATATCCATAAATTTAACAGCTTCAAATCGCAGCTTTTCCATCAGCTAGTGTGGATTTTGAGATGTTTGCCTCGAACTAAAAATACCAAACAATTTCTAATTTTTAATAATTTTTTTTAATATAAAACTTAAATTAATTAAATTATTAAATTGAATATAATTAATTACATTATGCGACAGAATAAAAAAAAAGATTAAATACACCCAGCTGATGGCATAGTGTAAGTTGTAAGTTTTGTTGAGTAGAACTCAAAAATATTTTTTTTTTAAATTTCTTGAACTCTCCAAACTTGTTTTATTTGACAAAAGCTGTTTTTTGGACATTACTCACAAATTTATTGATTACACAAACATTTCTGAATCGATGTCCAAAATTTAAGTCTTATTAGAAAGGAGAGGGACGGGCCTTTAAAACGATATACACATATATATTGTTTGACTTAATATGCTATGAGGTTTGATGAGGTAAACTTGACAAATGCGAATTTTTTTCATATTTTTTAAGTTTGTCTATTCATAGTTATAATCTTTAATTCGAAAATATGAAGTAAGTGATGACATTCTGAATTTGCATTATCTTAAGAAGAGATTGGCAATTTGTTTGATCAAATCGAACAAAAATTACCATAGTTATTATTCAAGTAGTATAACAGTCGTGTTATATTAAAATATATATTTCATCAAATGATGTGTCAATCTCTTCACAAGTTAATGCAGTTTCAGAATGTCATCACTAATTTCATAGTTTTTAAATAAATTTGGCAATTAAGAATAGCTAAACTTGAAAAAATGAGAAAAATAATCATATTTTCCGAGTTTACCCGATCAAAACTCACAACATGTAAGTTTGAACCATATGTTTATGTATACCATTTTAAAGGCTCATCTATCCCCTTTTCGAAATAGATTGGATTTTGAAAATAGGTTGAAAAATATTTGGGTAATCAATAACTTTGTGTGAAAAGATCAAAAATATCGTTTTTGTCAAATAAAACAAGTTTGGAGGGTACGAGAAATATAAAAAAAATATTTTTGAGTTCTGGGTGCCCTTGTAGTCTGGTGGGTAATGTGCTAGACTATTAGTGTGAGGATCGTGGGTTCGATTCCCACCAGAGACTCTGGTCTGTGACACTACACCGAGCATATGGTCAAGTTACTCTGCTCGTATATAATTAGAATATAATTTGGAATTGTATTGCCATTAATAAATAAATAAAGAAATAAAATAATTTTTGAGTTCTACTCAACAAAACTCACAACCTTTACTATGTTATTGACTGTTGCACCGTGTAATTAATTGGAAAAATGTTTTTTTAATTCAAAATTTATTTTGTTCACGTTTTAGAAATTATGTATTCAGTAAAAGTGAAGTAAAATTTGAAATTGACAACGAATTAAAGAGATAGAGAGATAACACATGTTTATTATTTAAAATTGTTTTTAATGTCCACTACTAAACAGCTTAATTACTTTAATATCTACAGTAATTGATATGAATCATAGAAATTGCTATTAACTTTCAGATTGCTAAGCAAATTAAATTATTGCAGTTCAACACCCGTATTGTTTGACACTATTGAATACAGCAGTTTTATTTGTGTGCGTGTCTATTTATATCCAATTCACTGAATAATTTTGTGAAGTCTTGACAATAATAATGATCATTTCTTGGATTAACAGGAAATCAACACATGTGTTTATCTTTTGTAAAATGCGCACATATGTACGAGTATGTATGTATGTGTTTACAAATTATTTCACAAATCGGAGCTTTATTTTAAAATTTTAAAATAAATAGTGTAAATACATACTTTGTATATGAAAATATTGTATATTTTTCCTGTCCATTTTACAATTTATTATAACTGCAGCATATTCAAGTACATGCATATTTATTTGCTAAGTAAAGTACAAAAAATCTTTTGAAAACAAAACATTGTATACTATTCTAATTCAACTTAATTGCTTAGGGGAATACGCATTAAGGTAACGACCTCATAAATGTGCACATAAAATGGAATAACGGCTAATTTATTCACATTTTTATGAATTTTCTATGTAACAGTTTTGGATTTTTTCAAAACCGTAATAAAAAATTGATCATGTGAATTAAATGAATGAAATAATGATGTCTAATGAGGCAATAATTATTAGTTAAATTAATTGGCGGTAATTCAACAGATTTATTGAATTAAATCGTATGAATTTTATTATAAATTGAATTAGTCTAATTTAGTTTAACCATTTAGTGAGGCTTGCTGTGTTTTGAAAAATTACAATTTAAAAATTTTATTGAAGCAAAAATTTATATTAAATTTAATTAAATTGTTATATACAATAATAAATAAATAATTTAAATACAAGTTTTTTACAATTTACCATTTTTGTTTATACGTTATACGGAAAGTCACGTTAATGAGCTTAAAAATTTAGTTGGACTCAACTGTCACTGTTAAATTTCGATTACGATTAGTAATCAATTACATTACTTTTAAAAAAGAATCGTAATGATTATTTAATCCTATGAAAAATATTTTCTAATTACGACTCATTACGATTACAAATAATCAAGAAATAATCAGAATTACTGGCGATTAGTACAAAATAATTAAAAAGAATCAAAAGTAATCCAAAATTAATCGAATTATTTTCAATTATTATTATTTCCAATGTTTTTTAGAAAGGGGAGAGATTAGCCCTTCAAACGGTATACATAAACATTTTGTTCAAACTTATATGTTATGAGATTTGAGTCATGTATTTTATATATGTTCTTTTATCAAATGAACTTTAAGTTAAAAATTTTCAAAACTTTTGATGGGTCTTAAGTGTTTATTGAAAAATGTGTCCTTCTTCTGTTGGAAAAACCGCCAGAAGTTGGCAAATATGTGCGCAGAGCGTAACAATAATATTTGCGAAAAACGGAAATTTAGACTACTTTTGGTAGTCGTTTGAACGTGCAAATATCAAATTCTCAGGTAAACAATCAAGATCCGTCAAAAATTTTGAAATTTTTTGAAATGAAAGCTCATTTGATGAGTAGTTGACAAATGACCCCAATTTTCATAGAAAAATTATCTTCAGCTCTGGATTTATGGGTACGTAAGGAAACAAAATTGTCGAATTTTTAACAATGCCATGATATACAAGAGCATTGAATGCATCCTAAAAAGGTCACTGTTCGGTGAGGCTTTTGGGTTGGTGGCGTCATCGAATTATATTTCTTTAAAGAACGTTGGCCAGGCAATCAATCACTGGTAATGGCGAGCAGTAAAGTTCACTGCATTAAATATTCTGCACGAGTGTTTTGAGGGCATGGCCATCGCACGTAGAGCCGATGTGAACTGGCCAACTGTGAATTTAGCTAAAACATTTCGATAACATCTCACACACACTTTGTTTTACTCAAATTTAAAGATAGGTTTAGTTGAACAATTGTTTATGACTATAATTGTTTTTACGAAATATATTGAAATGACAAATAGCGAATCCTTCGTCTCTAAATAATTGAAGTCATATAAAAAGCCTGCGTCCTTGCACTAATTAATGCGCATGTAGTGTACTGCCGCAACAATTCGAAAAACGTAAGATTTTGAGAGACTTTATATTCTAGTCTCTGATAAGTGATCTCTATCAAAAAATTTATAAATAGTAATTGGGCAGATTTTATAAATGAAGTTCTGAATCCATGGTATTGTGGTAGCCTTTAATACTAACAAATTTAATAAACTGTTTTTTAAAAATTAAGTATCAAAAACTTTTTATTATAAAATACGATAAAATTCTTCAATGCCTGACAAATTCCAAAGTGAGTGTGACCAGGGTCATAGAAAGAGCAAACGTTAATAGATTGTTCTTTTCTTTACAAACAGCATAAAGTTGACTTGATGTCAGATGTTCAAAATATTTTTAAGATAAGAAAAATTCATGGTGGCAATTTAAGAATACATACATACATACATAATTAGCCATTACAACCCTTCAGTCAGGATTACGGCCTAGCTTCTTACACCACTCATGTTGTATGTTAATTTTAAACAAGAGTGGCGGGACTTACAGTTTAAAGTCGATGGATTTTTGAGAAACTTTTCATGGCAGTTTTATTTACTCTCAGAGTTTTTGCCAGAAATCTGCTGAAAGGAAGTCGCCGAAGAAATATTTTACTATTTTCATTTTTGATGTCTGACCTGTGGTTTAAACCGTGACCTTACGTCTACTAGACTGCGGTGAATTTTGGCAATTTAAGAATGTTTCAGATTAATCTACTCTGAACTTTCACCTACTTGGAGTTAATTTTCGAAATACAAAAAAGAAACGATATGTAATTACAAAAACGAAAACTTTACAGCTGAATATGAATTCAAATAATGTTGTTTTTAAAATTGGAATAATTTTTGTAATTTATATTATTATGCATACATACAGTGGAAAGCAAAAGTCTTAGTATGGCAATATATTCTAGAAACTTCAAAAGTTTGTATAAAAATTTATAGTTTTTATATTTATTTTATTAATGTATTTCTGTTTTATTATAAAATAAAAATGTTGTTAATGTTTTTCATAAAACGAGAGAAAAATAAGGAAAAGTTTCAGGTGACTCCATAGGTACCCCCAAGGAAAAGCTTGAGTGAATTTAAAATTCAAAGGCCTAATATGGGAAAATGTTATCCCTTGTATTTAGTAGAATATCCCTTAAGGTCAAGCACTCCATATAACCCATTTGGAATTCAATGTACAGGTTTTGTTTTGTGTTTTCTAGTGGCACCACGAGCATGTTTTTCGGTTGACTTTTGTTTGAGGTTTAGCGATTACGTAACCGTTCTTTCAAATGATCTCCTAAATACCCTCTTGAAGTCATATCGACACTTTGTGCAAGAGTATTAAGCCTGTGGGGAATTTTTTTGTCAAAATATATTGTCGTGCTAAGACTTTTGCTGTCCACTGTTTGTGTATTTTCATTATCGTAATGAATAGTTAGTTTTCAGTATCATAGTGAATAGTTTATGGTTAACCAAATATTTCCTGCAAAACAAAATGCATTGTTTAATAATTGTTCCGGAAAATTTATACAATTTTTGCTGTGTGCACAGCAATGCATCATTTTTTGTTCCAAATATTTAAGCCACATTTTTTTCTCACCAGTTGTTGTGTGAAAAGTGGGCAAATTAAAAAACAATCACATAAATTTAGAAAAAGCAGGTGTTGTAATGTAAAGTTGCCGTAGTCTAGTAAGTATTTTTGCATTTGTTTTTATCTCAAAGAGTCACAAGTATTTGTGTGTGTCAAAATTGATCCATTTACACACAAACGTATATGTTGAATTACATATGTACATACAGTGGTGGCCACGAATTTAAGACACGACATTTTACTTCTACATTTGTGATAATTTTTACATCTTATCAAAAATATTTTAGGTCCATGATATTTTTCTTAAGATTTTAGTAATATTAGGAAGAAAAATTAATAATATTTTGCTGCCTATATTTGGTTAAGAATTTTTATTTACATATTATATAGATCAAGACAAAATGCTAGTCGGGATTTGATATTTTTTCGGCACAAGTGGTTTACGATGGGGAATACACCCACGCAAGTTTTTTTCATTTAGACATCTTCTTATCGCCCTAGACGAAATATCAATACCAAAATCCAATACAATTATATTTTTTATTTTACTTGAGCTCGTGAAAGGGTTATTAGCAGCTACTTTAGGGTGTGGTTTTTCGGGCTCTAGGTTGCTGTTTGACATTTTTGATGGTACTATGTTGCTTGATGTGTTTCAGCGCGTTGTAAATCTTGCATGTAGAACATTTAAGCAGCTTGGATATCTCCATTATTATCTTTCCATCAAATTTTAGTTGTTGGATCAGTTTTCGCTCGGCATCGGTATTCCAGGTACCTCTGACCATTTATAATTAAATATTTCTGTGTATTCCAACATAAAATAAAATAAAACATTTCTTGCTCAACGTTTAGCTTCAAAAAACACCAAAAAATCAGTTAAAAACCAGATATTTCTGAAATGTCTTAAATGCGTGGCCAATTTCAAATAAACGTTTTTACAATAATATGACCAAAAAGCAACAAAAGGTAAAAAGAAACAAAATAAAATAATGGTACTTTTTCTTAACATTACAGAGTACATAGAAGAATAAAGAATATCAATTTTGATATTACAGGATTGTAAATATTATCATAACCAAGTCAGTCATATGTCGTGTCTTAAATTCGTGGCCACCACTGTATGTATGTACGAAATACCAACGCTTTTCGTTTGCAAAACGGCTTAAAGCCGCCACGAATTTGTAAATAAATTAAATTGCCATGAAAATATTCTTAAGAAATTACATATGTGGTTGAGAACACACACAACATATGTGGTGTGAGAAGCTGAGTAGTAATCCTGACTGAAGGGTAAGTAAGTATTGTAGTGTTTCTAGCGCATACTCTGATATACTTAAACTTTAAAACAATAACGTAGTGGATTGCCAAACAGGATCTACAGTTTTAAGTCGCCTAGGAAAGACAAATTTTTGAGAAACTTACCATGGCAGTTGTATTGTCTCTCAGAGTTTTTGCCAGAAATCTGCTGAAAGGAATTCGTCGAAGAAATATTTTTTTCATATTTCGTTTTGATGTCTGAACTGGGGTTTGAACCGAGGCCTCACGTCTAATAAGCCAACACACTACCTACTAGACCACGGCGACTACTTAAGCGCTTTAGTTTTTTGCTTTTGACTATTTTTGTATGCCAGAATACAAGACAATATGGGACCGAGAAATATACGAAAACATATAAAAGAATGTTATTTGACTATTCACAATTAAATTCATAGGAATTGAAATAAAATAAATTCAGCTTCCTTAGTTCAATTAAATATTCGAAACTTCTGGTCTTTTATCTGTTTATCTGTACGTTAGTTTGTCTGTTTGCCCTGTTCTTGTTTTACGGTAGTAGTAGTAGAAGTAATTTATTCGAAACAAGACAGCAAAATAAATTTTATATTTTTTTAATAATAAATAAACGCTTCCTGGGAATTATAATTCCAAAAACAAAAATGACTACAGACCATGAAGTACAAATATCCCCCACAGTTTTTAAATCACACGATATAATCCTCTTTGTGTGAAGCATAAATATTTATTAATTTTTAATAAATTGTTTTATTTATTTTTTTTTTTGAATGTTTTTATTATTAAAGTATGACTGGAATATTGTATTTATAAATTCAAAATTTATTGGCAAACAAAAATCATTAATATTCCAAGAGAAATTGCATAATAATAATCGTTTTATTTTATATTTTCCTTTTTTATTTTTGAAATTACCAGTTTAGTAAGGAAAAATACCTGATAACAAATCAAGTAATTTAAAACCATATTATTCGCATAACATTAACATGCACTACGTGGGTAGTTTTCAGAATATATATAATATTGTTCCGCAAATCGAAACGACCTAATAGCGTTCGACAACAAAAACGATAAACAAAAGCCACACGATACAAATACACACTAACACTAAGAATACAATGAACGTGTTGATTATCTAAAGCTGCACACACACATATGTACGACGCACCTGGTTGCGCCTGGTACCAACAGCAACATGTATGTGATAAAAAGGGATAGACAACATAAGCAAAGTACACAAACAACAATGTATTAGCAATAGAACTCTCGAGAAGGCGAGAGTAAGAACCTTCCACTTCAAGAATGTTCGTTAGACTGGACTATAAAAGGGCTGGACAAAGCAGGCAGCAGTCAGTAAGAATTCAGTCAGCCTTGTGTGAAGTTGCGTGTGAATAAAATAAGTCGTGGTTGTAAAGGTCCAGTGAATACTTGTGTGAACTAGTAAAGTGAATAAACAGATTATTATTGTATCGTTTAGTTGTGTACGGTGGCACACAAAAGTAGTGTACATAATAAAGAGTTTAACTGAAATTAAATTAAACACATCTGTTTTTAGTTTGTTTGCAATTAATGAACTCATATTTAAACTTTTTTAAAAAGGTAAAAACGTAACAATATTTTAACAACAATAATAAGTTGCCGTAGTCTAGTAGACAGTGTGTTAGCTTATTAGACATGAGGCCACAGTTCAGACCTCTGGTTAGACATCAAAACGAAATATGAAAAAATATTTCTTCGGCGACTTTCTCTCAGCAGATTTCTGGCAAAAACTTTGAGTGCCAATATAACTGCCATGATAAGTTTCTCAAAAATTTGTCGTTCGGAGACGATTCAAAACTGTAAGTCCAGCCACTCATGTATAAAAGTAACACACAACATCAGTGGTGTGAGTAGCTAGGTCGTAATCCTGACTAAAGTGTTGTACTGACCAATTATGTATGTATGTACGTATGTAATAAACAAGAATTTTGTTTGAGTATTAAATATTTTAAATTTAAATTAAAACAAATCTGAATTAAAAAAAGAATTGGAATTCTAAAGAATTATTATGACTGTAGAAAATTATACATTTTTATCATTAATTTTTGTTTTTTACGACATGCTTCAATACAAGAGTTATTGTGTCGATGTATGGACATAAAAAGTGTTTAAAATTATGTAAACTAACACTTGTATCTATCTATTTCAGTACTTTAGCACTTTTTTCGGCACTTTTCCATTTCAAAAATACTGCAGTACTCCCGAGACACTTTCAGTACATTTTTATTATTACATAATACTGTTACTTTTCAACTGTTAATGCGTTCGCAACATGTTCAACGTAATGCCAAGGGTGGAATTAGTCTTTAGCCCCGATTAGACAAACGTCCATACAACGCACATTCGTTTTTAGAACACGAAAAGCAATGAAAACGTTTGCCGAACCGCAATGTAATTTCGGTAAGTATTTAATTTGCTCTACATATGCTAAAATGAACGTACATTCCGTTACGTTTCGTTAAAAACTGACTAAACGTTGCTTTTACGTTTCCAATCAAGTGTTTTTATTAGTTATACTATTCCATTCCATACGTTTATTGAGTATAAATAGATATTTTTTTTACAAAAGTACCATTTGATGCAAAATAGTACTATTTCAGTTAGAGTTCAGTAACATTTCAAAATTTCATTTTTGCAACACTGTAACACACGCAACATAAGTTATGTCGCAATTCTGACTGAAGGGTTATAATGACTAATTATGTATGTATGTTTGTTATAAAAATAATTTTGCATATACATATGTATGCACATATGTGATTTCCTTTTCACAACATAGTACCACCATAGTATACCATAGTACTACCATGTATCAAATGTTTTCCACTTTTTTTGTTTTCGTGAAAAAATTTGAGTATTACAACTAATTGGAAATTATAGTTATTGGCTACTACAAATAACGCTGTTTTGCCTGTCTATCGAAGCTAACAGTGCGACAGTCAAAATACACCCAACTAATGACATAGTGTAGGTTGTGAGTTTTGTTGAGTAGAACTCAAAAATATTTTTTTATATTTCTCGAAACCACCAAAAAAAATTTTTTTTTTTACACAAACTGTTTTATGGACTTCACGCACAAATTAATTGGTTACACAAACATTTCTGAACCGATTTCCAAAATGTAAACCTTATTAGAAAGGGATGGTCCTTTAAAACGATAAACATATATGATATTATTTGACTTAATATACTATAAGGTTTGATGAGGTAAACTTGACAAATGCAATTTTTTTTCATATTTTTGCAAGTTTGTTCGTCCATAGTAGCAAACTTTACTTAAAAAAATGATATAATTGACAACATTCTGAAAGCCTCTTATCTTGTGAAGAGATTGATACTTCGTTTGATCAAATCGGACCAAAATTACCGTATTTATTATTTAAAGTTATAATTTTCACAACTTTACTATGTCATTAGCTGGGTGTATTTCATTTTTTATTTTGTCGCATAGTGTAATTAATTCGACTCTATTCAGCGTTTACAAAGTGAATACAGACTGATTTTAGTTGTATGGCTTATGCATTTGAATTGAAATTAATCATCTGTCTATCACGAGCCTAAAATATTTCTTACATTACTCACTGATAACTTTATTGCACTTAATTTGACTTCATAGAGATAATGTAAATCATTGTTAGACATACTTTACTGTACATATTCATTAGAAGATCAACACTACAGAGGTATTAAAAGTGATATTTTGTTACATTAAATACGAGAAAATTCACACATTTACACATGAATGTAATGAATGTAATATCAAACGGTTATTTCATCCAAGAACATCTTAACAAGACTATGGCTTGCATAGTTATTCGGTAAAATTGGCTTTTAAACAGTATTTAAGATGCTCCAAAATCCTTATGTGCGCTCATGATCTATGATGGCGTAGAGTATAATAACCATGACAAAAACAAAAAAGGTTTAGTTTTTTTAAAGCATAAATAAAGAATAAAACAACAATAAAACGAATAAAATAACGAAAAACAATTTTTTTATTTCTTGAAATCTTTTTCTTCCTTCTATACATTCTGCATTTTATGGTTTTGCAGCCCATTTTCAATTGTAGTTTGCATTTTTTTTATTTTAAAAAGAAAACAATACAATTAAGTTTATAACGTGAAAAAGTTTTATTAAATCAGAAAAGGGTAAATGAAAATTTAAATTTATTGGCAGTGCAAATTAATGCTTTATTAATATAGTTTTTTTGAACGAAGCTTTTCACGGAAACTTTGGATTTCTCTCTTCTTTTTCGTAATTTATAGATTACGTCTTTTGTGACCAAAAGTAAAACGAACAAAATTTTGATACCCTTTTCTGAAGTAAAATGTATTGTGAAGAGATTGACACTTCGTTTGGTAAAATTGGTCAAAAATTAAAGTAAAGAGTATAACAGCTTAGTTATTTTTTATATATGTCATCTTATCAAATGAACTTTAAACTAAAAATTTTCAAAATTTTTGATGAATCTTAAGTGTTTATTGAAAAATGTGTCCTTTTTCCCTTGAACCCATCACCGGAAGTTGCCTATTAGACTACTTTAGGTAGTCGTTCAAACGTGCAAAGAGCAAATTCTCAGGTAACAAATCAAGATCTATCAAGAATTTTGAAAATTATTATTATATTATTATATATAACATAACTATTATACTCTTTAAATAATAACTACGGTAGTTTTTGTCCAATTTTAACAGACGAAGTGTCAATCTCTTCAGAAGATAATGCACTTTCAGAATACCAACTTATTTCATATTTTTTAAATAAATTTTGCAATTAAGAATGGCCACACTTGAAAAAATTAGAAAAAAATAATATTTCCAAGTCTACCCCATGAAATCTCATAACATATAAGTTTGAACAAAATGTTTATGTATATCATTTTAAAGGCTAACCTCTCCCCTTTCTGAAAAGCTTTAGATTTTTAGAATAGGTGCAAACATATTTGGGTAATCAATAATTTTGTATGAAAAGATCAAAAACACCGTTTTTGTAAAGTAAAACAAGTTTGGAGGGTTCGAGAAAAATAGAAAAGCGTTTTTAAGTTCTACTCAACTAACTGAACGACTTAGACTAGGTAGTTGCTTGGGTGTATTTAATTTTTTGTATTTTGTCGCATAGTGTTATTTTTTATACCAGTGTTTTGTTTTATTTTCAATTTAAACACAATAATGAATTTATTTGTTTGTTGTTTGTTCTGAAAATAAATTTAAATTTATAAGAAAAGTCGAGCAAATTTATGCGGACCCATATTTCTTTATTTGTTAATAAGGAAAAAGATATTTCCACCTAGAATTTCTAAAAACCCTGCATTAATCAATTCGCAGATTTATTTTTTTCATAAAATATCTCCCGCTCTAATATGTGAGGCCATTTATTTCCCGGTCTATTTTATGTTTACTTCCCAAAAAAACAAATTATATTAAGATTTAACGTCATAACCTAAATAGACAGATACAAGTGTTAGTTTACATAATTTTAAACACTTTTTATGTCCATACATCGACACAATAACTATTGTATTAAAACATGTCGTAAAAAACAAAAATTAATGATAAAAATGTATACAGTCATAATAATTCTTTAGAATTCTAATTCTTTTTTTTAATTCACATTTGTTTTAATTCAAATTTAAAATATTTAATACTCAAACAAATTTCGTGTTTATACATACATACATACATCCATACATACATACATACATACATACATACATACATACATACATACATACATACATACATACATACATACATACATACATACATACATACATACATACATACACTGATGTTGTGTGAGAATTTTATACAGGAGAGGCGAGACCTACAATTTATGGTCGATTTCGGACGAGAGATTTTTGAGAAACTTTTCATGGCAATTTTATCTACCCTCAGAGCTTTTGCCAGAAATCTGCTGAGAGAAAGCCGCCGAAGAAATATTTTTTTTATATTTCAGTTTTGATGTGTGACCTGAAGTTTGAACCGGGGCCTCACGTCTAATAAACCAATACACTGCCTACCAGACCACGGCGAATTGTTTATTAACTTAAGCAATTAAACAGAACTTAAATATACAGTATTATCCGGATATAAGCACTTTAAAAATGCTTGTAAGATAGTGCTTATAAGCGCGGAACTCTTGAATCGAAATCCCGCATGTGAGATTAAATTGCCAAATGTTGGCCGGAGATGGATTTGATACTATTTTACATATCGGTGCAGTGAATAAAGATATAATTTACTGGCGCTCCGTCTCGCTTCGAGATCACTGCGAAGAAGTGCTAAAGGAGATGTATCCGCAGCAGACTTTATAGTTATAGTCAAGAGTCCTATGGTAGTATTAACTATGTTGAGTGCCAGGTCTTTGATTTCTCCGAGACCTGCACATCGTCAGATTAGTAGGTTTTCTAACAGGAATCAGTTAGCTGAGATTCCTAATTTTGGATGGGACGGAGTGTATACTCTGCCTCGAGGAGAAAGAAAGAATATGGAACATTCTATGGAATTGTGTTAGGTTAGGTTAGGTTAGGTTAGAGGACGTGTACTTGTGAATTAAGACAAGTACAGTACCCGGAGGTCGAATTGACCCATTGTACAACGTCCTAGTTTCTCACACCACTTATGTTGTGTATGTTAATTTTTTATACATGAGTGGTGGGACCTACAGTTTAAAGTCGACTCCGAACGACAGATTTTTATTTATTGAGAAACTTTTCATGGCAATTTTTATTTACTCTCAGAGTTTTTGCCAGAAATCTACTGAGAGGAAGTCGCCGAAAAAATACTTTTTGTATTTTTGTCTTTGATGCCTGGCCTGGGGCTCGAACCCAGACTTTTGCGTCTAATAAGCCAACACATTACCTACTAGACTACGGCGACTTCTATGGAATTGTGTTTCGCAATCCGATTTTTTACTATTTTCGGCAAATAAAACTGTCGCATGGCGTTATCGGTGCATATTGGCTTCCAATAGTTTAAGAGTTGCTATTTTATCAACATGACCCAATTACTCAACGTTTAATTGTACCAACGCCGGAGTTAGTGAACAAGACCAATTTTGTTTAAAGTCGAGTTTAAAGTTGCGTGTGTTAATTTCATACATGAGTGGCGGGACCCACAATTTAAAGTCGACTCCTAACGACAGATATTTTAGAAATGTTTTAATGGCAATTTTATTTACTCTCCGAGTTTTTGACAGTAATCTGCTAAAACGCAGTTGCTGAAGAAATATTTTTTCATATTTCGTTTTGTTGGAGATGAGTGACTTTGGGGTTTAACCGTAACCTTGCGTCTAAAAAGCCAACACACTACCTACTAGACTACAATGACTTCATATTGACAAATTTGACAAGTAGGCAAATTGAATTTTGTTAAATTTAAAATTTAGTTAGTAAAACTAGTTTCTACCTTAACAATGGATTGCCAAATGTTGCGTAAACTTCTCTATAAATATTTTTGAAATATTCTTTAGAAATGGAATAACTTACAAGAATGTTTTAAAATAACTCAGTAAAAATAACACACTAAATCAAACACGCCAACATTATAATACACCGCAAATACAGAAGCATACAATAAAGAAAGCATGAATAAAAAAATCTCATATGAAAACAATCAAGTTTCAAAGTTGATGGAAAAATGAAAACAAATTTCTGATATTTCTTTTGTTATTGTGAATGAAAAATATTTTTGTATTCATTTATTAGATTTTAATTTTTTCTTCATTTGTCTAATTATTTATGGTTGTGTCTTGTGTTAAAGAGGGTATAAAACAAACCATGATTCAATGTTATGCTAGTGCGTTTATATAATATTCAAGCTTTTTTAGTTTTACATACATATGCGAGGCTGTGGCAATAAGTCTTTGGTTTTTTTTTATCTATTCCTTCCATAATATTTCCGGAGATCATCATATTATTTATCAACGTTGAGAAGAAAATTCTTTCCTTCGAGTAATTTCTTAAATTTTGAAGTAAATCAGAAAGGCAATTCTTCGATTTCTACTCAAATCATGGAATAGTCTATTATAAAAGGCTATTAAACACAAATTAAATCACTAAGGGCGATTATTACAACCTGCCGTTGTTGGGTTGGGTTGGGTTTTAAGAGGCAGATAAATTGTTTTTCATTATTATGAGAACACAATAAGACAAAAGTGAGCGTTAAGCTAAAGGGAAGACCATCCCACCTTTAACTTTTAAAGTTCACTTTATCTTTGTGCTTACCGTATTATGGGATATTATTACAGATTGCCGTTAACTAATGGGAGGATTTTAACGGGCAAATAACTTGATTTTCATTATTATAAGTGGACAATAAGGTAAAAGTGAGCGTTAAGCTTAATGTTTGTGCTTACCATATTATATATATTATTTTCAGAATGGCAACTTCAAATATAAACATGAAAATAAACGTTAATATATTAATAGTTTTTCAAATCAGAATGGATATTTGGGTATTCATTATATTTATTTTAAAATAAAAACCACAAAAATAAAAAAGCAACACACAAATTTTATAAACAAAAAGAATAAACATAACAAATAAGAAGGCACATTGTTGCCACTGGGATTTTAAAACGCTTGTTTAATTGAGCAGTGTTATCGTCATTGCTCTGCCACTGCTATATTTTTTTAAAGTTAACTTTATTTTATCTGTAGATTGTAATAACGAAAATAAGTTAAAGGTGACTTTTAAGTTCACTTTAGCTAAGTTACCTTTAACTAAACTCAACTTTAACGGCAAGATGTAATAATAGCCCTAAGACTTTTACAGGAGTCAACTCGTATAAAAGTCTGATAACAGGAGCTGTATTCCTCTTTTAGTTCAAAGGTGAGACTAATTGATACACCAACTTATATATATATATTTCAATCGAAAGCAAACAACTGTAAATTTTGTATATTTGTGGCAATAGAATGACAACAATGGTACTAAAAATTGTATAGACCCGCACTATCACGAAGTTGGGCATAGTTTGAAAAAAGTTCCTTCGTAGTTTTTTGTACTTTTATCGGGAGTTTATTAAGAACTTGGGAACTCGAAATGATAAGCAAAAATAATTATTGTTGGAATGAAATTTTATATACTCTTGAAAGTTTTTAGAAAATAGATTTATGGAAACCAAATGGTGTTGGAAACTAAACTTCTGTCGTCATGAAAGTGAAACTTATAAATTGCTGTATAGGAATGCAAAAACATAAAAAATCAGTAGAAGAAAATTTAAACATTCAAGTTAAACCAAAAACTAAATAGCATATTGAAATTATTTTAATAGGAAGAAAATATTAAAGAAACTTTTGAAAAAAAAATAAAATTAAAAAAAGCGTAAGAAAAGTATAGAAAATCTACCGCACGTCTATGGAAATGCAAGTGAGTAAATGATTGTTTGCATTGAATGAGAAGAGGTGACCTATTTCCTAAACTATAATGAACAAAAATAAGAAGAAAAATTTATGTATTCCGTAAAGTAGCCGTAAAATGTTCATGATTGCTAAAGCACAAAAAAATCTCTCTTTGGATAATAAAAATTGACTCTATGGAGACAAGCAATTAAATGAAAATTGAAATTGTGGTTAAAAAAAAAAATAACGAATGTCTTACCGGTTTCTGTTGAAACTGCCTTACATAGCTTAACATGCATGATAGAGAGGTCTCTTGCAAGAAAGGAATACACTCTGGCTGCCTTCCTGGACATCGAAGGGGCCTTTAATAATGTGAAGCAAAGCGCTATTACTGGCGCACTGACAAAATTAAGTATACAGGACACAATGGTGGAATGGATATCGAGACTACTGAGTGGAAGAACAATCTACCCGGCTTTAGGGGGCTCGCACATCGCTAGAAGGATAGGAAGGGGAACTCCATAAGGTGGAGTGTTTCCCCCTCTCCTATGGAATTTTGTGATGAACAAACTGCTAGTGATGTTGGAGCATGCTTGACGTGGGGCTATTGCCTATGCCGATGACGTGGTTCTTACAATATATGACAGATTTGCGGACACTGTTACAGATAGGGTGCAACTGGCTCTGAAGAAGGTTGGCGAGTGGGCATCTGGTCGCGGCTGGGGAGTCAATCCCGAGAAAACTGAAGTGGTACTCTTCACAAGTATAGGCCACCGCCGAATCGTCCACTGAGAATGCGTGGAGCGGAACTAGTACTCATAAATGAGGCGAATTTTCTAGAGCTGGTTCTGGATAGGAAACTGACTTGAAAGTCGAACATAAATAATAAACTAAAGATGGTTTCCATTGCTCTCTACACCTGCAATAAGGCGTTGGGGACCTATCTTGACCTATGGATTCCTAGTGTGATGGGAATCTCTTAAATCTAGTAGGGCGGCTGCAATTATGCCTCCGTGATAATTAGTTGTTCCTTGTGCACTACTCCTATGGTGGCACTGGAGATAATTTTGGGCCTCCAACAGCTTGATCTATATTGCAGGGGCGTGGAAGCTGAGATTGGCAGGCGTCTCTGGGCAAGTGGACAATGGCGTGGATCAGACACTGGTCACTCGAGTATCCTGGAGAAATTTGAAGCTGTCGGAGACATTGACTATATGATACCGCGAAATGACTTCTCGATGAAATACATGACGGCCATCCCGGATAAAGAGGTCTGGAGGTATGGTGCTGGGCACCTCGTCAAGAAGTCCTTCCAAATCTGCACTAATGGATTGAAGCCAGGAGGAACCGTTGGAAATGAAAACCGGCGGAAGTTACTCGGTATAGCCGAATCTATAAGGCTACCGGATTACTGCAACGTTTTTCCGGCGGGGGTGTTGGCAATACAAGCTGCGGTTAAGATTGTTTGGGATTCGAATATCTCCAATGGAAACATACTCTCCGATAGCCAGGCGGCTTTCAGGACTCTGGGCTCCAATGTGATGTACTTCAGGACGGTCTACGGCTCGAAAAGACCTAAACAGGGTGGCGGAGAGGTATAATGTACACATCAATTGGGTTCCGGGACTCAATGATATCCCGGACAACTGCAGAGGGGATGAACTGGCCAGACACGGCACGACCATGGAACTCTCCGACGAATTCTTGGATATTAGGGTCTTTGGGGACCTGCAAGCTCATGATTGGCTATGAGATAGTTAACTTTGTAAACCGCTGGTATAAGGGCAGAATGGCATAATCTGAACGATGCTGGATGAAGGCGCACTGTACGGCTGCTAAACCTCCAAAGGGGCGTGCTCAGTGCGGTTATTGAAGTCGTGACGGGGCATTGGGACACCTCGCAAATGATTTCTGTAGAAGCTGAAGGTACGAGGAGGAAGAAGAGACTGTTCTTCATCTACTGGGAACTATGCCAAAGGAGAAATAGACATCTTGGTACCCACTACATCGATGATCTGAGTGATTTGTCGAACATTGACTTCGGCAGGTTGAGTCGCTTCATTGTAAGCTCTAAATGGTTCCAGGACTAGGGGATAGTTGACTTGAACTGTGGTCTCACAACGGGCCCCATGGGGCCTAAGTATAGATAACACAAATGTCAAGTACCACAATGGGTATCACATAGTTATTCTTTCTAAACCAGAAACTCCTTCTGTAATGACTCAATGAATGGAATCTTGTTTGAAGAAATAGTTTCTGATTTCAATTTATAATAACTAGAATAATAGCTAACAACGACACAATATTCCTTGGCCTTTACTCTTGAGTGTAAACGAATTTGTTTAGTTTCATAATGTGGAAATAAAATTTCTTTAAATACTTTTACTTTAAAGTATTTCATTGGCTTTTAAATATTTTTTATTAATTTTTAATTCATCAAAAATTAGTTTAAAGCTATGCAACATCAGAAAGCCGAAAGTTTTAATTTTAGTTGTAGAATTTGTTGATGTTCTTTACCTCTTTATCAGATGAACTTTTTTGAAATGCAAAAGTTGTTAAAAGATTCAAAGAGTAGGTAAGGCATCTGACACTGGAAGTGACTTTACCTAACCTTTTCATAAAAAAATATTTTAAATAACAACTGTTACATGCAAAAAAATATGCATGTTACTTTTCATTTACTATTTTATTATTATATATATATAAATTATTAATATATATTATTATATATAAATATTATTATTATATATTATTATATATAAATAAGGTTTGCAAATCTTCGCCCCCTGAATTTAAGAATTTAAATTAATATTTAATAAATATTTACTAAGATTATTAGCATTATTTTGATAAAATAAATTATGAAGGGTATCCACCAGCTAATAACTTTGAATTGTTTTTGAATAAATATTAATGTATTTAGATTAATCCATTTTGATCAAATAAGTTATTTTCACATACAATTTAAGCGGTATAAGTGAGAGTTTAAGCGGTATAAGTGAGAGTTTAAGCGGTATTGTGAAGGTGAATAGTATTTGTTTCCATTGGCCCAAATATTTATTAAATTTTCAGAAATAACTGAACTAACAATAATATTGTTACGTTTTTACCTTTTTAAAAACGTTTATAATATGAGTTCATAGATTGCAAATAAAAATAAAAATAAATTTGTTTTTAGTTTTCAATACGGGAAATCCTTTATTGTTCGCACAATTCTGTGTTCACAACTTGATGTAAATAACAACAATTGCTTTATTGGTTATTCTTCTTTTTACTCTTTGGCGTAAACGATAACAATTGTTCGTTAGACCTTTACAACGGAGATCTTCAGTCCACGATCATTCTCTTAACACACAACGCGTCTTCACACAAGACTGACTGAATTCTTTCCGACTCCGTTGCCTGCTTTGTCATGCCTTTTATATCGCAGTGTAAACAGTCTGATGAATATTCTTGAAGGAGAATGATTTCGCCTTCACGAAATCACTATAAATGTAAACATGTTGTTTACGTTATTGTTGTTTGTGTATTTTGTTTACGTTTGTCCTTGCAGTGTGGTTTTTGCCTGTTTTTTTCCTTTGTTTATCCCCTTTTTTATACTGATGTTGTTGCAATATTTTTGTTTATTCGTTGATCATGTAAATAAGTCCATTGTTTTTGTTTTTGCAGCTTTTGTTTATCATTTTAATGTTAAAGAGTGTAACACCATTTCCATTTTCGTAACAATATTTTAATTATTAAGTGTCGCAAAAGCTATTATTATTATTTCTTTATTCGCTTGAAAAACCTATTAGTACCACAATGTGTGGAATATAACATCGTTTAAATGTCCGCCGCGGCTTCTCTAAGTGCACCGCATTTAAAATGTCCAACTTTCGATCGATGGTATAAAATTTTCTTTAAGGATCGAGGAAATTAGCGAAGTATTCGGAAACACTTGAAACTTAACGCTTTAAAGACCACAGGCACACATATGTATATCTTAAACCAAAAATTTAAAAAATCTGAATAAAGAAATTCTGTAAAGGAACTTTTCTACTTACACTCGTATAGAGGTTACGATTCCTTACTGTTACTATTATTTGCTTACTTTTGGTATTGTAATTAAGCTTTATAGAGGACATAGAACTATTAAACCCAACGAAAATGAAATTTAGCACACATAGATGGTACCCAATAGTGTCGTCGAAGATAGATAAGTCTAAGGTATTAAAAACCGAGACGTATGATGTTGAAATTAATGATACCATATTCTAGGGGCAAAAATTGTCCGAGCTTTCAACTTTTGCAATTAAACGCGTCTCTGTGCCACACAGAAACCATTAATCTGTATCTACAAGGAGTCGGAGAGTATGCTTTCCGAATTTTTTTCCTGTTACACTTGTATTCCTTTCAGTGTTCCTTTCAACAGCAAAATTTGATAACTTTGTATAAGAAATATTAGCAAAATTCATACGATAATCTCATAAAATGATCGAGAATTCTCTATGGGTTATCATATTTTGCTATAATTTAGAAGTTACTGGTCTGCAGAAGAGAAGGTACCCCCAACCTTGTACATCAAACGTTACGCTTCAAGGTATATTTAGAAATCTTCATTTTTGCAACAATAAAGAGGTTAAAAATGCCCTCAAACAGCAGCAAACAACAATATATCGATCAGCAGATGACAAAATTTAAGAGACACGCGCAAAATTTAAGCCTGTCAAAGCTACAGCTACAGGCTGGTGAACAAACCACTGGACGCCACTAAAACTTTAAAATTGGATAAAAAATAGTTATTATGTACTGGAAACGATTACCTTTCTCTTATTATTAACTGATGAGAACATTTACATAAACTGAATTCCTTAACGACCATAGAGACACACATGTCCCAAGAAAAAAACGAACAAACCACTAGTAATTTGGTATTGGTAATTTTGTTTAAAATTATATCTTATGGATATCTAATGAATGATAACTTTACCTTTCACAACCTTTTGGTCATGAAATGCTAATATTATGTTCAGATATGGACTTTTATTGAGTCAGTATTCGGATTATTGAGAACAATATTTTAAGTGTTCAGGTATAATAATATACGCAGTTCAGCTGCTTATTTAATATTCATTTGACAGCTGGTAAATAAAACAGCTGATTGTTTCAACAACATTGTTTTTATTTTGTTTGTTTCTTTTGTTTCTTTTTTTTCTTTTTTTTAGTTTGTCGTTGTTGACATGTCAGTTGTCAAATGTCAACAAAAAGTGCTCGGTTGATTGTAATATGCTAACTAAACATACTTATGACAGTGCTGCATTTTCAGTTTTACTCAATATTATTACAATTTGCGTATTCATTGTGCAATTATTAATTGAAACTTTATATGAAATATTGAGCGCAATAATGGCGCTTATTGCGATTTACGCAATAAAGGTGCATATCTGAACATCTTATAAAAATATATATTATCTAAAATTGATTGGTTGAAAACTTGAATAGTGCTTTAACATTTCATAAAAACAACACTCTGCCATATATTGTAATACTAACAAGAAACTATTCAAAACAAAATTGTTGTTAAGAAGTTTTCGATATCGCTTCACCAAAGAAAAAGTATAAACTGTTTTCACTCGAAATTCGTTTCGTATACAGATTGAAAATTATGGCCAAAACCATGAATAAATCCAAATAAAACTATATTTGTCTTTCAAAGTAAAGCGTCACATTTTGTGAAACTTATACGTATACGAGTATGTTATGTTATACTGTAATTAAATTTAAAATTTTATTTTTATATTACAGTTTCACTTTTCAGCAAATTGGGGTTTCATAAACGTCGTCAACTTTCATTATTAATTCTCTTCCTTTTGTTCAACTTCTTTCCCTTTTTTTGTTTCTAATGATACAACTGTTATTCTATTACCTTTAAGTTACACTATATATGAATATAAATGTGTAAAAAATATGACAAAAATCGACATATGTCACAACAAACACAAGCGCACAGGTAGATACAAATACATCGACACTCAAGCAACCATAAACAAGGCTGTTACTACCATTCCCACATCTGTTGTGCATATGAGTATGTGATCTAAAGATGTTACTGGAATTATATATGAATGTGTGCAAGTAAAATGATAATTGACATACAGTTATAATATTACATTTAGTGTTTCAATGTGATAACCGTAATGATGTAGGCTTTCTGCTGTATGAAGTATGAACTGTCTTTTTTGTAAAATTATTATAACGATCAAGATGTTACAATTCCTTTTTTATACAACACAACAACACAAAACATACATGTATACTGAAACAACACTAAATTGAGAGTTTAATGTCAAAATTGTTCCTTAAACAACATTTTTTCTGTCTCTAGCGAAACGTTTAGATATGCTTGGCAAAAGAGAAAACTAAATGCGATTTACAACCGTATTTCAGAACATAAATACAGAAGACTAGTAGGACCTTTTACTACCAAACGTAAAATCGTCCTGGATACGGTTTTCCAGTAGGATATACCTTCCTCCCTAGAACTCACTCTACTGGTCTTCGGGGGCCTAAACACTGATCCGCATAAATATGCCGAATATTCCATTGGAGAACATCGCTTTGTATAGGTAGTAAAAAGTTTATATTCCTACTAATCTCCCGTTGCTGCTGCAATTATAACAGCGAATTTGCTGATAAACCCTTGCCGTGGCTTTTGATAATCTTCTGAGGATGCTTACGGTTACTTCATGATCTTTTCATACCACATGTTTTCTTCAACATCGTTTTTTAGTATTTCCTTACAGGTACATACAAAACGAGCACAAACGTTTATGCAAAAAACTTACTTACTTTACTCAATTGGCCGTTAACAACCCGATTTTTGAATTTCGGCCTGCCATAACACATCCTTCCAGGCGCCTCTGCTTCTTACGCGCCTACGCCAGTTTGTCACACCAATCGAAGATAGGTCTTCCTCGATTTGGTCCTTCAAACACAACAAGGTCGTTCTCTTCGTCCGCAGATCCCCACATCAAATACCCGTCTCGTCGGAGCATCCTCCTCCATTGGAACAATATGGCCAAGCCAACGCAGCCGCTGGATATTAATAGACTGCACAACGTTATTTTGTCGTTAAGGAGCTCATACAGCTCACTGTTGAATCGGATGCGGAAATCATCGCAAACTCATAGTGGACCGAAGATCTTACGAAGGACGTTTCTCCCGAATACGCTTAAGGCTGCTGCATCAGTGCTTAATAGAGTCCATGCCTCTGCGCCACAGAGAAGCACTAATAATCTACAAGGTTTAAATTTTGGACATTAGTTCAGAAATGTTTGCGTAATCAATAAATTTGTGCGTAAAGTCCAAAAAACAGTTTTTGTCAAATAAAACAAGTTTGGAGTGTTCGCACCGTGTAATAGTCATTGAAAAGAGTCGAATTATACCCACAAATTAGTAGATTGTTGTTAAACTGCATGAATTTATAAAAAAATACAAAATTACTCTAAAATTTTTCAAATGATACACAAAATGTAATTACTTTACTACAAAATTAAATTAAACAAATTTTAAATTGATGTGTTAAAATAATTACAATATGATTCCATGCTACCATAACATTTTAAAGATTTTACTTCTACTATACAAAAGAGAGACAAGACATTACATTACAGTTGAACTTCAACTAGGAACTTTTGTAGCATTTGATTTGTTTACGGAGATATTATGTTGAACATTGTAAAAATAATTAGCAACTATTCTATCCTTATGTCTTAACATACAACAACCAGAATATTTTCGATGCCACAGTAATACCACAGAAGTACACATGAGAAAAGGTTTTCAAGATCATCTCTATTCAATTCAAATTAGGGTAACAAAAGTAAGACGTCGTGTGTGTGTTGAGCATATTAAGTACTTCAAACCGACAACTAAAAACTTAATTTAAACAATTTAATTTAAACTAATTTATAAATTAGGTTGGACTTAAATGAATTACACCTCAAATAGGAAAATTTTACAATGTTATTAAAAGTTCAAAGTTTTGTCATTTTAATTTTTTTATATTTTTCCTTTCGTTTTGAAAATCAGCCGGTTGGTAGTAGGAGCCCGATTATCTGAAAATAATTAAAAATTAATTAAAGCAAAGTAATCCAGTGAACCTGTGAAGATTTTTCTCTTTAAATTTAACATGCTGTTGCTTAAGATTACTTTGCTATGAAATGTATACGCAACTGGGAATATTACAGGAAGATATTGAATATATAGAAGAAAAATAATATCCTTTGAGGTCATAGACTTTGTTAGACTAGCCTTCACTTCCTCTAAGCCAAAATTAATGTCTAGGCCTTTTATTACTATTTGTAGGCTTTTAGCACTTCGCAACGCTTCCTTATTGTAATTATTTTGTTTTGTTGCCTTGAATAATCCGATATTATTTTTCACTAGAATTTAAGTCGCATAAATTTTTTGACATTTTATTGCAGTAAAATGGAAAGAATTTTCCCCGGTGAAAGAAATTTGGTTTTTTTTAATAGAATTCTGAATGAGATACCATATTACAGCTTTTTTAAAGATGTGATAGGTAATGAGGGTTTATCAGCTATATATGAAGTCGCCGTGGCCTAGTAGGTAGTGTGTTGGCTAATTAGACGTGAGGCCTCGATTCAAACCCCAAGTCAGGCATCTCCAACTAAACGAAATATCAAAACATTTTTCTTCGGCGAACGTACAACAACACGTACAGGATCATAGATCTTACGTATGACTTTTCTCTCGAACACTCTCAAGGCCGTTGCATCTGTACTTAATAGAGTCCATGCCTCTGCGCCATAAAGAAGCACTTGGAGGATGAGCGTCTTGTAGAGTATTAGCTTTGTCTTACAAGAGAGGCCTCTGCTACTCAATTGCCTATTGAGACCACAGTAGCACCTGTTGGCAAGAGTGATCCTGCGCTTGATCTCCAGATTGACATCATTTTTGGTGATAACGGCGTAGCCAAGATAAAGAAAGTATAGTTATCGGCCGTAATTTGAGAATCACTACGCCGCACATATCTACTTGTCGATAACATATACTTTGTTTTGCCCTCATTTACTGCCAAACCCATTTTAGCAGACTCCCGTTCAATAGCACTAAAAGCAGTAACATCTCTCTAGTCTAGTAGGTGCATGGCGAAAATATCAACAAAAACCGTCAAACAAAACTGGTACATTCAATGCTGAACGGCTTAAGTGGAGTGCTTGGCCAGCAAGTTTCCCTTGTTTTTCTTATGGTTTGTGAAAACATTATACATTTTTTTTTGTTTTATTTTAAAAGAGAAACAAGTAAATACAATAAATATAAAAATTTCGATTATTTGCACATATTATTGCTTGAAACTCATTAATTGTTTAATTTTTAAATTAATTTAAATTTATCATGTCAAAAATTTTTGCGCAAATTTCATTAAAGTGATTATCAAATGTAATAATGTAAAATAGTTTTATTAAAATGAATTAAAATAAATAAAAACATTTAAATTTTGTAACAAAATCTATCAATAATTGCGAAAATTCTATGAAATACAAGTATGTATCAAAAGTTATACATAGCTAGAATTATGAAGTTTTTTTAAGGATCAATCTACGGTTAACTGAACTTACCGGTTTAGATAAAGCACTACAATAAGAATGTTTCAAAATAAGCGAAATCATCGGAGTTATGATTAAAATGATGTAAGGAATTAACGGCTACTCGTTCGCAGTGTTTGTAAACATTATAAGATAAAAGAAAAACGGTTTGAAATTTTGCCAATTTTTTTTTTGTTGTGAAGTGCAATTGTTACGGTTAGAAATGAAATATTATTTCGCGGCTGGCCTCACAGTTATAGCAGCCAGATATATAAAGCATCAAATCGTCAAATATTACCAAAAAAATTGTCAAAATCGTCAAAGACGTTCATGGGAATCGTAAAAAAATCGTCATAAAAAAAAGTTAAAATTTAAACTTTATTGCTTCTAAGGAATTTAGTTTAATTTAAATTACCTTGGCTTAATACTCTCTCTACAATTGGCTGAAGAATGTAATAATACTGATGTTATTTAATAAATTTAGTCAAGGTTGGAAATTAAAAGCTACCATTCCTCATTTCGCTTTCTAATTTTTTTTTTATAAAATCGAGAACTTTTATATCACTTTTAGGAAAAAATTGTTTAAGGTTTTAACAATCTATCCCAGTGTAGTTTATTAACACATATCTAAATCTATGGGTGGTGTAAATATTAGAGTATCAGAAGCTCTTGACGTTCTCCGCCTGAAAATTCATTGTGATGTTCGCTGGAACCGACACATTATTCACTGCCTTAGCTTCTTAAGATGGTGCAAGAAATACTTTACTTCAGCTGATCTTTTTACTGTTCACACCACCTTTATCCGAAAGAGAATGGAATACATCACTCGGCGCCTCATCGTCTATTTTGAGACTTCTCGACCACATATAGGAGAGGGCGAAATTACTAATTAATGACAGTAGGGTATCGACTTCCACTGATTCATTGAAGCATCGTGGCAATGTGGCTTGTGTTTCACTGTTATATCGCAACTACAACGGAAATAAGGGGACTTCTTCCCGAGAATCATGTATTCCTACGTAATACTTGTCCATCTCGATTCAGTAGCCAATCGAGAAAGACAAGTATTATCGTATATCGCACACTGTATTACAGACAAAATTCGTTCTTTAGTCGAACTATTCATATGTATTCTTCGTGCAGAGGTTGAAATTTTTTGTCTGTTAAGGGATGAATAAGGCATAAAATACAGAAAAATCATCGCAAATAATTTAAAAATATATTACTTTACACCTTGTGATTACTAACCTAAATTTGCAATAATAACAATTGCAAAAGTAAATACAAGGCTTTAAGTGGCTTTTAATGTACTAAAGTAAAGAATATGATGTAAATTTTTAATTTCCAAAAATCGTCAAAATAAGGGAAAATATCGTCATTTCGTCACTATGATATTTTTGGACCACAAAATCGTCAAAATGACGATAAATCGTCAAATCTGGCAGCTATGCTCACAGTACCTCATTTGATGGGACTAATTTTCGTGCACTTTTTCTAATGTATGGGGTCGTATCTCGGCAAAGACACCACGAATGTTGGCTTTAAAATGCTCAAATGTCTCTCATTTGTCGGAATAAGTGTTTTCGTTAAACTGTCGCTCACGGATACAACACATAACATAGGTGTTATGGGAATCTAAATCGTAATTTTGACTAAAAGTAATGTAACGAGCAGCAGTGTGTATTGCGATTTTTGTCTTCTGTCTATAAAGTCTGGGTGCTAGATTCAGATCTCCAAATGTTTTGTAGTCTTCATTTCTTAATGCGTCACTACAGTTTCTTTAGAAGTAGTTATGAAGTATTTACCGCCTTCGGACGTGTGCGCCAGTAGGTTACTAGTATGTACTTTCTTTGGGTTTAACGCAAAGTTTGTTCTGCACGTCGGGCCAAATCTGTTTACTCTCTAAATATTATAAACTGATTTAATTGTCCCATATTTCTTATGGAAATTAGTGAAGTTTGTGAAATTTTTTACTCAGAAGTTATAGATTACTGACGGATTAAGTACTAATGGTAAATTATTTTCCAAATACAAAGAAATGTCTGAATTTTATATTTAAATTTACATGATGAATGAAAAGATTTCCTTCATTATTATTCCAAAAGGTCTCATAAGCTTTTATGTTAATTAAAAGAGGTATTACAATATTCGGAAGGAAGTAATTCATTAGGACAGTTACGAAATTAGTTCAATCGTGCAGATTTCACAATAACAAAGGTTTGAGAACATTAAAGTTAATAAACCCTTAGCAATACAGTTAACTTGCATAATAATAAGTATTATGTTATTTTGTTTGTAATTAAATGACAACAAAATATACCATAACAGGATGATAAGACGACATCACGTAATTATGATACTTTTTTAAGTCTGAAAATATGTCGCATTTGGGTTTATTCACTAAATAAAAAATTTTGCATTTAAATGATTCTGTGTATTAAAAAACCAACAAATTACAAACAGAATTATTATCTTGGTATTAAATTCTACTTGTTATTTACTGTCAGAGATATTAAATTGATTTATTAAATAGCTTCTAGAAGATACTCATTTAGGTCTGCCTGTTTTTCAATTCTATCCTTAACCTACAAGGGTAAGTTGTCATTATTGATACCGAATACTATTTTCATCATCTTTATACTGTGATTAAAATTTTATCTTGTAGACATGAATTTAAGCACCAAAAAACCTCAGTCTGAGGTCAAAAAAGCCAACAAAAAGCATCATTATTTTCTTCTCATTGTATAATAAAGCAGGATCGAAGTCGCCGTAATCTAGTAGGTCTAGCAACGGCCATTATAACGCAATTTAAACGTATTCCACGAAGGAAAAGTACCAAGTCATAAATTTCTAAATGTACTTGATCTATATTTTAGTAAAATTATGTCCATAATTAATACATGTAAAATTCGCAATTACAAGTTTTTGACGTAAATTTTAACCCTTTTTTGGTCAAAATTCAAAAATTAAATTTTTCAAAAAGAAGTTTTTTTGCTTTAATATAATTAAAAATATAGCAAAGTAGGTATATATTTTTGAATTTTGCATTTATATTGACTAACTGTCACTTAATTAGTTGTTTTGCGTTGTATTTATAAATAAGTTATTAAATAACGATTGAGTTATTTATTAATAAAGTTTTTATTTTTTCATAATAAAAATATATAGTTTTTTAAAATTAAAAAATGGAAAATAATGTCGAAGGCGAGTACTTTATTAATATATAGTGTAATATTGGTGAACTCCTCTGTTAGATCAATTAAATTGGAAAATTAAGGTGACCTTACAAAAAAATAATATAAATATGAATTCGAATTTTACTTGGACTTACAAAAAAATGATAACAAATGATAGTTACACCACTATAAGAGATCTTTTAGACAATCAGTTATCTACCGAATTTAGTATATTTCAGCTGCGAATATTTGCAAATTTTTAAAAAAATTAATTTTTTCAGGTGAATACAGTGTGAAAAACTGTGAGTTATTTAATGTATTTAAAGTTTTTAGAAATCACAGGCATTGATAACGATCTCGTTTTCAATTTAAAGATCATTTTAATATGTCTATCATACCAAAATGTTTATACAGAAATATCAATGGTTACCAATAACAGCAACTGTTCATAAAGTCCTGCTCCATACGCGTCAAATAATTGAATCGACTGTACTTCCCATTGGATGCTTTGGTGAGGATGCCTTTGAATCGCGCCATAAAATATATAATATATATAAATCAGACAGATTGTTTCATGTTCGGAAAAGCAGTTGAGTAAATAACTTAACAGACGGTTTCAATCAAGCATTGGACATTTCTGATCCTTTAATTTCCAGCCTCTCATTGAACAAACGGATCAAACACCAACGAAAATTACAGCTTCCAACAGAAGTAATCCAGAGGATATCATCAAAATTCAATAGAAAATGGCCAAACAAATGAAGAAAATTCGGAGAGCGAAGACGAAGAAATGGAAACGAGTGCTGTTCTGAATCCATATTTTTTAAATTTATTTTACAATTTGGAACTCGAAAATCAAATTTTTGAATAGAATAATCTAAAACATAACTTATTTTGCTTAATTTTTAAATTTGTAAAATTAATTTATATTTTTAAAAGTTAGTGTACAATCAAAAAAAAAACGGTTAATGAAACCATATAAGATACACTAATCTAGATCGGGATTGGTCCGGGAACCTATTACAACTGATTTTAGTTTAATTTATTTGTATGTTTACTAATTTTTTTCTGAGCGTATGAAAAAAGTTAATGGTCCCTTCCTAAACTCAAATACTAAAAAATACCAGCTGTTGGGCTATAATTAATTTTGGCCAATATGGGTTTAAATTATTATAGTCGTATGAGTGATATTTAATTCATTTAGTTTCATATACGACATAATAAAACTTTTTATTGCATACTTTTCAGAGTAATTATTCGAGTACAAGTAATATGATGCGTATGAGTAATACAATTCAAATTCAATAAAATATAAAGTATACCGTTAATATGGAATTAACAATTAGGGTGGAATTTTTTTTTATTAGATTGGTCCAAATCCCAGACATCAAATCGAAAATATGAAAAAATATTTCTTCAGCTACTTCCTCTGTCAGCAGATTTCTGGCAAAAAAAATCTGAGAGTAAATATAAAATTTCACAAAAAATCTGTCATTCGAAGTAGACTTTAAACTGTAGGTCCCTCCACTCATGTATAAAATTAACATACAACCTAAGTGGTGTGTAACACTAGGTCGTTATCCTAACTGAAGGGTTGTAATGACAAATTATTTTATGTATTTAAAGATTCATTGAATTTTTAGGAAATTTTTTTTAACATTTAATTTAATATTAATTGTTTAGCATCAGCATTTATGCCTTTAACGTTGTACAATTATGTTTGTCACCAGTATTTAAAATATTTTTAAGGCAAGAGTACATAGAGTTAAAATATAAAACAACTTTAATACGAATAAATTTCATTTCATTCAATTAAATTCATTAAAGTCTTGTTTTTGTTGTGATTAGTGAATAGTTAAGCTGTTAGGTTTCTATTTCACTGGCAATTTTTATATAACAAATCCACAGCAATTAATTTTAATGAGAGAGCAGATTAATGATAATATTTCACTAAATAGACCATTATTTTATGTGTGATGTCGCTCCGTTTATATACTTCTGACAAACTGTTGCTTGTAAAACAATCTTATTAAATTTATTTTTTCAGTTTTGATATCATAAATATCAATTGAATATTATTTTAAAGGCAAATATTGTTAATAGGGCACTAAACTTGCAGGTAATTTATCTGTATGATTAGAATATTTTTCTTATAGTTTTAAAGGCGTAATAACTTGAGCGACCACCAGAAGGTAGCCAATGTTTGCGCAAAGAGAAATAATAATATTTTCGATAAACACGAATACTAGCCGACTTCTGGTAGTCGTGCAAACATGAAATTGACACATTTTGTGATAAACAATCACGATCCATCAAAAATTCTGAAAAAAATACATATATGATAGTGCATATGCTTGTATAATTATAAGATTAATTGTTATTAATAACCTAACGAGCAAATTATAAATTATGTATGTTATGATGACTTTATGATTAACTAAATGTATTTCTGATGTTTGTCATTTTGAGCCGTATTAATTTATTGGTGCCCTATTCAGAAATAATGAAATAACAGCATAAGCCACCGAGACAGTCGGAGATTAAACCATAATTTTTGTTTTCGTTTATGTTTTAGCAGGGAAAGAATGGTAATCTACATTTCGCTTTAAGAATCATTTATACAGTGAACAACAAAAGTTTGGTATATATTTATTGAAAATTTCATGTATTATAAGCAACCATATGTAAAAGAATTTATGTTTTTATATTTATTCTATTAATTTATTTACATTTTCTTTTAGAACAAAAAAATTTTTTAATGTTTTTCACAAACCAAAAGAAAATTAAAGAAAAGTTTCTGGTGACTCCATATTTTTTTACACTGCAAAAGTGTAGATACCGCCAACGATAACTCACAGTAAATTTAAAATTCAAAGGCCCACAGTCTTAAAATGCTGCACCCAATATTTAGGAAGATAACCTAATAGGGTGTTCAGATATGCACGTTTATTGAGTAAATCGCAATAAACGCCCATATTGAACTCAATATTCCACATAAAGTTTCAATTAATAATTGCGCAATAAATATGAAAATTGTTATAACATTGAGTTAAACTTAAAATGAAGAACTGTCATAAGTATGTTTAGTGAGCACATTACAATTAACCGAACACTTTCTGTTGATATTTGACAACTGAACAACGACAAACAAAAAGAAAAAAAAACAACAAAACAAAATAAAAACAATGTTGTTGAAACAACCACCTGTTTTGTTTACCAGCTGTCAAATGAATATTGAATAGGCAGCTAAACTGTGTATATTATTATGCCTGAACACTTAAAATATTGTACTCAATTAACCGGATATTGACTCAATAAAAGTGCATACATATCTAAACATATTATAACACTGATATCCTTTCACTCACGGACAGAAGGAGGGCTGACTCACTTCAGTCTTTAAATCGTTTTGCCATCCATCGCACAATGGCCATTCGTTCTGATCACTATCCTTTTGGTAAGCACGTCAGAAAACTTGCCTATATGACTTCTGCAAGAGCTGTGGGTCTGCGGGGTAGGAAGAGACTGTCTTTCACCTCATTTGCCAAAGCTATGCTGTTGTCATAAAGAGACCGTGGTTTCTGGCCTCTCATTTTCTGATATCCTTGACGAAGCTCTCTAAAATAAAAATTGCTGCAATAGCAAGATTTATTTTGGACTCGGAATGGTTTTCTTTCGGGAATGGCTGACCACTGTGTAGAACTAATTGTGGGCCCAAATGGGCCCAAATGCTGGCCTAAGCGGGACCTCTTCCTTTAAGGAATCAATGAAAGTTCTAATACAACATACTATTATTAAAATGAGAAAAATAAAATTGGATTTCATTAAAATTGGTCACGGCCATCGCCAATTTCCCATACAATATAAATCGATTTTTTCCACAATAAACTTTCCGTAATAAGCAAAAACAGAACGCCGGACCTTAAAAAAATTTAGCTTTAAATTAGTCCATAGTCCACGATACAAAATAAAGCAAAATCTGTCAGATATGTCTGTTTGACCAAATTTACAAAGCAGTATAGCTACACCATAATTTATACTATTATTCGTTAAATCCTATTGTAGAAATTTACTTTTAAGCAATATAACGAATGTGGCTCAGGTCGTCATAAGATTTATTGTAACTTCAAAATATTGTTCATGAAAAAAAGGATGTTTAGGCACAGGTATAAAAATAGGAAATCTACAGATATGCACGAATGCAAAAGACACTTTCGAAATTAAAATAATTTTCAGGAAGTTCAGCATATTTTTGTTTTAAAACTGAATGGTTAAATAACACGTTTATTAATACCAGTATAAACTCAACGCTTTACATATTTTGTATACATGTACACACAGTTTTAATTGTTTTTAAATTACGACGCATGCAGTTGACAGCTTTTTGTTTGAGGTTTTGCTTTCTTATTTTTGTGCTGGTCGCCTTCAGTAACCTTTCTCAATCCGTGTTAACATCATTGTTGTTTTACTGCAGCTAAATTTTAGAAATTTTGTTTCCCTTAAAAATTTATTTGCTATGCATCTTACAATAATAAGAAAATTTACTAAAAATATTACAAACTAACATTGGTTTAAAAACCATTGGGTTTAAAACATATCTTAACAAGTTAAACAAAATAATTAAAAATGTATCATAAATTTTTTCGAATTAGTTTTTAGAGTTACTAGACTCTTATTTGGTAATTTTTTAATTGATTTTTATATTTTGTTCTTCCTTCATAAAACTGATATTATTACTGATATTGATACTTTAATGAATTATATCATTTGTTACGTTATTATTCACAACGAACATTGTCATTTGTAGATACAAAAATATTGTTACATTTTTACCGTTTTAAAAACGTTTAGAATATGAGTTCGTTGATTGCAAACAAAATAAAAATAAATTGGTAAACACCAATTCTTTATTGTCCGCGCAATTCCGTGTGCCATTGTTCATAACTTGATGATACAACAACAATTTGGCTTAGTTCGTTATTATTCATTGCTTACAATGCAGATCATTTCAACGACGATCTTCAAACCACGACTGTTTTCTGCACACGCAACGCGTCTTCACACAAGACAAACTGAATTCTTACTACTACTTGACAGCTTTGTCTTGCCTTTTTATATGCCCACGTAAACTATCTGATGAATGTTCTTGAAATCGAGCGTTTGTGTTTTCGCTTTTTCGAGAACTCTATCGCGACTTCATTGTTGTTTGTGTATTTTGTTCACATTGCTCGCTTACTTGTCTATCCCCTTTTCTTTCATACTGATGTTGTTGGTTTACTTGTAACAAGTTCGTTATATTTGTTTGCGTAGCTTTTGCTAATTTTAATGGTAGACGATGTTACATCGTTTCCATTTTCGTAACAATATATATTTTTGTATCCATATTTCTGTCTTTAGTCAACACAACCCGTGGTAAGACACAGGCACACTGAGTTAGTTCATTATTAGATGTTTAGTATGTTATAATTTCCTAACCCTCTATCAATTACAAGGTTTTTCGTTTTGTCATTTTTGCAAAACATCATTGCAACCGAAAAGAAAAAATTGTGTGAAGAAAAATTATTTTCTAGTTCGAGTTCACTCAGCAGTCACTGGCCTGCATTCTTTTAATGGTAAAGCCGGCTAAAAATATACTCTTTTGGCAAAAATATAGAAAAGGGAAAAACGTCAGTGATTATTAAGTATTATTTTTAAGCATTCAACAGAATGAGAAGAACTTCAAGGTTGTCTCTTGAGGCGGTAACAGACAAATAAAGAAAGTGCCAAATAAATTATATTGGCTACTTTAAGTGAAATTTTTTTGGCAATAAATAATAATAAAGAAAGAATTTACAGCTGGCCATATAAGACCATAGCATGTCTTAAAGAATTACTGTCTTACACAGCGGCTATCAGAGACATTTTTGTAATTTAAGTCATGATGAGAAAAGTAATAGAGACATCAGTCTGACACTTGAAGGTTTGATGAGAATGTAAGCCAAATAAGAAAATTGTTGAAAAGTAACTGCTCTATTATTCAGCTCAAATATCACAAAAAAATATGTATTTCGTTATGAACTTAAAACTAATCTTTATACTTCCCGCTTACCCCTTTCCGTAGGTATTCCACTAGGGTATGATTCAATCGTTCTAGAATTGTGTACTGTACTGACTTAGAATATTTCGTCAATAATTAAATGCTCAAAATCTTTGCCTTGATAAGAATATACTTTTCGTGGCATAACATATTTAAGTTAGTTAAGAATACAGTTACACCTGTTTGTGAGGTGGATACGACACGTTTACGATACCTTTACCGAAGTACTCGATTACCGGAGTTATTAAAAAAACGGTTCTCCACTCACCACTCCATCCGTACTCATAGTGCTCCAGAGTTGTATTGCTGAATCTGATCTAAGCTTCCTCTAGCTGTTTCAATATTTTCAGAGGCTTGTCTAATCTCAGGAAACCTAGATTCGAATTATTGTGGAATTCGCTTAACATTACTTTTGTGTTGGAGGCCCGTGCTACTATTTGGTTGGCAGATGTTATTCCCACACCAATAAGGAGGCGTATCAACTGATGTCTTTTGTGAATGGCCCTTCTGTGATTTTCTTCTACCTCGCATATATTATAAACAATTGTGGTAATGTTAGCAATGCATTATCGTGTTCACTGCTAAAGTTAAAGCTTTAACCCTGGACGGTTACTGTTCGTCGAATCGACGAAACTCATTTACTCTTTGTCATATAACTCTTTTATGTATGACCAAATTTCGCTCTTTTTTTTCAACAACGTTAGTTGATAATGAAAGCTTGCATACAGTAGACGAAAAAAAATCTTTTTTGTTAGTCGATTCAACGAAGAGTAACCTCACTGTACAAAAATGACCATCCAGGATTAAAAAACTGGGTCGCTAGGGTACTTTTACTCACTACAAGGTTTCGTTATCAACCAACTTTCTTGATAAAAAGATCGAAATTTGGTCAAACATAAAAGAATTATATGATAAAAAGTAAATAAGCTTCGTCGATTTGACGAAGAGTAACCAATTAGGGTTAAAGTGTTCCTCGATTCAGCGAAGAGTAAACTTAATGTTCAAAAATGATGTTCTTTTTTACTTACACTTAACACCAACAAGTTTTTGTTGACACAAACATAACGCTGTGTGTTTCTACTTTTATCTTAGTTCAGCAACTAATATCGTCTATGTGCCACACTTTTCAATCTTGGAAATCAATATTTTCAGTATGTCTCAGCATCAAATAGTAAAACGACAGTAAATCAGGTTATCGCCATCTGTTGATACACTAAGGGCCATTATTACAACTTGCCGTTAACTAAAGGGAGGATTTTAACCGGCAGATAAATCGTTTTTTCATTATTATAAATGGACGATAAGGTAGAAGTGAGCGTTAAGCTAAATGGAAGACCATCCTACTGGTAACTTTTAAAGCTAAGTTTACGTTTGAACTTGCCATACATACATATTATTTTCAATATAGCAACTTCAAATATAAACAAAAAGAGCATATACAACAAAAAAAAAAAAAACAAACTAAGCCCATCGTTGCTAGTGCGTTTGAAAAAACTTGTTTAATTGAGCAGTATTATCGAAATTGGTGCGGCACAGCCATGTTTTTGAAAAAATTTACTTTATTTTATCATTAGGTTGTAATAACAAAAATAAGTTAAAGGTGACTTTAAAGTTCACTTTAACTAAAGTTACCTTTAACTAAATCCAACTTTAACGGGAAGATAGAATAATGGGAATGAAGATAATGACCCTAAAACTGCATTAACCAAAAATTAATTAAAACTCCTTCATTTGTATTTGATATACATAAATGCTTATAGTGTACACACACATTCAGATTAACTTATTTGTTTGAGTTTTGGCTGTAGTTGTTGGCATGTTTTCATTCAACACTGTTTAGATTTTTGAACAATATTACTACCCAAGGACCCTGGACCATCTCCTGTCATGGTTAGCTACAAAAAAAAAGTTTATGTATAAATGAGTGTGGAAAATATAAAAAGTAAAATGACAGTTTTTGTATGGTTTTCCAGTTTATCCTGAAGCAAACGGTTGGTTGTGTGTTGTGCGAGGTTGTGTTTGGCGGCATCGCTGTGTGTGTCAGGATATAAGAACGAAATTTAAAAATGTAAATCTTGCATTTCGTAAAAGAAGCAAACAAATGAATATAGGTCACAAGGATAATAGTGTATACTCTTTTTAAAAGTATATTTTTATGTGTGAACTGCTCACAAATTTAAAATAAGCCATTGGATGCAAAAAGAAAATTATTTATTTTGCAAGTAACGCAATATCTTCGCTTGTAAAGATTATTTCATTAAGCATTTCCTATCTTTAAATTTAAATAAAACAAAGTGAAATTTTTTATTCGTTTGAAGGATCTATTGATGTCATTATTTTTAAAAAATAAATGCCGCCACCGCAACTTTCCATTACGCTGGCATAAAACTCTTCGTTATAGAAACATGCTTCAACTGAAAGGCATGGATCTAGACGACATGTAATTTCAGCAAGACGATGCCACACCACGCGTATAACAATGATTTTTAAAACAAATAACTTAATTGACCGTTCCAACTCTTTAGGTTTAAAATGCATCTCCTTACAATAACACACAATAAAAATAAGTGTGTTAATTTTTATACAAAACTTTAAGAAGTCGACTCCAACCAGTTCCAAGAGAATTTTGAGAAGCTTCTCGTGGTAAAAACGGTTACGAGGAAATCGCCAAAACCAATATTTTATTTACTTACTTTTCGTTCAGTGACCCAACATATTACTTACTAACATATTACTTACACAAACAAACAAAAATATCTCAAGAAATTCCAATGTCAACTATCCATCCAAATCATGCGATTTTTTTCTCTACATTTCGTGCGATTTTTTCTCTGTGGTTTTGTGAAATCTTTTATTTATTCGAATAAAACAGTTATTCCTGAGCTCAAGTTCAATTTTTTTATCTAACTGACTAGATTTAATTACTGCGGCAGATAAGGCTTTCTGTAATCGCAACTGACTTACGGGCGTATACTTTATTTGTAATTGAAACCCTCATTAAGTATACTCTTTGTTCGACGATATTTTCTTCAATGTTTGCAATATTTTTGGTTAATTATGTGTCTCATAAAGTAAATTTAAATTCAAAATTTGACTTCCCGATTGGTCTAAAATTAATTAAAGTAAAGGAAAAAAGGGACTGTTCACATTTCTCTGTAATGGAAAACACTGTGTTAAATATTAAAATTTAACATTGAATTCGAAATGAATACTGGATGTTCAAATGTTTTCTTCCCTAATATTTTGGACTTAAAAGGTTTTTCATAAAGTATAACTTCTGTTTTCTAAGCGAAAAACAGGTCATCATACGGAGAGCTTTTTAGAAATCGAAAAAAAGCTAATCTGAACTCTATTAGTTTCATGATAGAACACAGCAGCTTTCCTGTTGATTAACTTTTGCCCTTTTAATTGACTTTCTTCCTTCTATTTTCCTTTTTGCTAAAAGTAGGAATCAGAATCGACCCTTTGCACAAGTAGTAGAATGTTCTGTTTCCGCCATAAGCGTGATTTAGCTTGATTTGTTGATGGTCTTTTTGGCACAATATTTTAGTACATGATTTCTTCGTCCGAAATCATTATGTTTGCAGAGTCCTAGCGGTTACAGAAAGACCCCGCTTAACACTGCTCCGCTTAACGCTGTTTCGGTATTACGCGGTAGTATTGGGTTTCCCCTAAATCGCACACTATATTGATACTTGTTGTATATGTATGCGTGCAAATGAAACGGTCATGCCCCAACCAAAAGTGGTGCACTATATAGCGACGGTGTATACTATATACAATACCATCTTTTTCAATTCTCTTTTGTTAGTCTGTCCAGAATAATGATTCCAACTGTATTTTCCGAAGTCGCAATCACAGTACGAAAGCATCTTTCCTGCGTCACAATTGATTTATTAGTTAAGTACGTTATTAGTTGAGTACGTGTTAAGGTGCATCGTTTAACACTGTTTCGTTTAGCGCTGGAACTTATTGGAACGTATCCGCCGCCTTAAGGGGGCTCTTACTCTATTTTAATTTTCTTGTTATCTTGTGTACTAATTTTTTCTAGCCTTTTAAAACATCTACTGTAGTATTGCTATAGCAATAGCGGTACTAGTAAAACTATACTCATGTAAGGTATATACTTCTAATTAATTTTAAACGTAATGTGAATTTCATTTTGATTCTCTATTTCTTTTTTATATTGTGATTCATAACTTATAATGTCACAAACATCCAGATTCGAATTTACAGCCTCGCCACTTGAAGTTCAACACACTATCAACTAGACCATCCGCGCCCCCATGTATGTTAGTTTTACCCATGAGTAACGGGACCTGTGGCTAACTTCTAGCGATCGATTTTTGGAGAAACTTTTCAGGCAATTTTATTCTCATATGCCAGAAGACTGCCATTTAATAAAAAAATATGGTTGCTACTTGTTTAAACCTTTTAAACGCGAAGACTAAGTTTTACATTTAAGAAGAAGACGACATACAATGTAACAATTTAAGTTGAATTTTTATTTCTTATAGGTACGTATACTAAACATAGCTGAGATAAATTTAGTTACAAAAGTATGAGTAGGATTATTATTTCGTTTTATATCAGCTTTTCCTTTTTTCCTCTTTCTCTAGTAGATTTTTTTTAACCCATGCTGTGTATTTTGCTTCACATAAAGACAATTGGCGAATTGCATGATTAAATGGTTTCTACATTTGAGTGATTGGCTCTGCTAGCAAAATTTATTCAAAAAAAAAAACTCAAAAAAATTAAAATTAAGAAACATAAGAAGTAAAATAACTGAAATTAATCCTTGAGGGAATAAAAAAATTTGAATCGATACACAATTTTAATTATGTAGCTTAAAAGCATTTCTTTCCAAATCTTCTTTTTTCTTTTGCATTTAAAAACTATTTTTAGATTTTTTGTCTTCTTCACTATAAATGGCTTTATTTAGGGAATTATAAGCTTTATTAACGCCTATTGGGATACAGGTTCTTATGCTATGAGAATGAACTGTAAATTGGCAGAATGAAAACTAATAATTTAAATACAATTCGTCATATTGTTTTTTTTTATTAAAAAGAAGGAAATTTAATACAATATAAAGAGTGTCTCAGTAAAAATGAACTTATTTATGTGGGATCGCACTTGCACTTACATTTATTTTGACATAGAATTACTTATTTATTTATTTATTTATTACCAGGCATGTTCTGAAAATCACCTTTTGTGAAAGTGATTTGAAATCACAAGAAAGGTTTTCTGGACACAAAACTTTTGTAATTTTTGTGATTTGAAACCGGTTAGCTAAGTGGCTGCCGATTTAGAATCACTTGCTTATTTTTTCAACCATTTGACTTTGAACTTCACAATAAATGAATTAAATAATATTGATTTTTATAGTAAAATGAACAAGTTTGGTCCAAAAAAGTATAAAATTATGAAAAAATTAAAGACACTTCACATTTCAAGAAATTTTGATATTTGGTTTTGTAATTTTTTTAGTTGTATAAACAAAAAATCAGCTGTTTCCTTGTGTTTTCGAAAAGGCTAAATCACACCGAAAAGTTAAAAGTTTTGTGGTTTTCAGAACACCCTCAAATCACAACTGTGATTTCAAAAGCACAAGTGATTTGAAATCTTGTGATTTTCAGAACATGCCTGTACAATACAATTACAAATTATATTTTAATTAAATACGAGGTGAGTAACTTTGACCATATGCTGGGTGTAGTGTCACAGACCATAGTCTCTGAGGGGAATCGAACCCACTATCCCCACGCTAATAGTCTAGCACACTACACAATAGACTACCAGAGCACCCATTTCACAAAATAACAAAAACTCACTGATGTTTACACGCCAATCTCTTAGCTTGATAAATACAAATTTTCTGATAAATAAAAATTTAAATTAATTAGTTTAGCCAGGAATGAAATGAGTACATCAACCACCTTACTAATCTTTTAATTCTAGTCTGTACCGATTCCTGACTAAACTCTTGAAAACATAACCTTCAAGAATGCTCTATTTTATATTTAATATTTATACTCCGGTTAAAATTTACATTTTTTTCTGTTAATTGAAATATTGTTACGTTTTTAACCTTTTAAAAACGAGTAGATTGCAAATTGTGTGCCACTGTTCACAACTTGATGTTTGATGTGCTTTGTTTGGTATTCTTCTTTACACTCTTATGCATAAACTCTATCAATTGTGCGTTAGATCTTTCCAACGGAGATTTTCAAATCACGATTATTCCCTTCACACGTAACGCGCCTTCACACAAAACTGACTGAATTCTTTCTGACTCCGTTGACTGATGAAAGCTTTTGAAGGAGAATGACTTTGCCTTTGCGAAATATCTATAAATGTAAACATGTTATTTATGTTATTATTGTTTGTGTATTTTGTTAACGTTTGTCCTTGCAGTGTTGTTGCCTGTTTATTTACTTGTTTATCTCCTTTTCATACTGATGTTGTTGCTATATTTTTGTTTATTTGTTGATCATGTAAATAAGTTCATTGTTCTTGTTTTTGTAGCTTTTGTTTATCATTTTAATGTTAAACGATGTAGCACCATTTCCATTTTCGTAAAAACATGTTTTTTTGACAAATGAATTTTCATAAAAAAAAACTCAATATTTCTTTGTGTTTGTTTGTTTAGACTAATTTCCCATTACCAATTAATAGTAACCCTATTTTATGTATTACTTGGTTTAAATAGAACTTAATCAATTCATTTAAGGCACATATGCATCACCTTACTTCATATTTTAAAATACTTTTGTGCCTACTCATCTATTGTGTGTAATTAACGAAATAAATGTAAATTGCATATGATAATGCTGACGCTGTCAAAATTTAAAGCAGATTTTATTTCATTATAGAAAGTTAAAGTTAAAATTGAAGTTAAAAGACTTTAATTCGATATTTGCAGTTAATAAGCTTCACTTATGAAATTCGTTAAAGAACATAACTTTATTTTCTGAAAGAATAAAAAAATATATATATACAGTCAACCCTCCTATAACGCAGTGAGTGCGTACCGCATTGTATGGAAACCGCGCTATAGGTTATGTTAGGTTAGGTTAGGTTAGAGGACGTGTACCTGTCAATCAAGACAAGTACAGTACCCGGAGGTCGGATTGACCCATTGCACAACGTCCTAAAGGAGGGAAGGATAATATAGGAACAGAACTATTAGAAGCACGGATTTAACCGTACAAACCCGACTAATTCGTAGAGCGTTCTATGGAAACCGTCTACCGCGCTATAAGAAACTCGTAATTAGTACAAACCACATCATTCGTACCGCATTATATGGAGACCAAGAAATAAAAAACACAAGATAAATTATAAATTATTTGTATTGGATTGATTAAAAAAATGAAACAAAAACTAATCTAAAAGACCGTGTTCCAACAAAAATAAGAAAAATAAATAAATTTAAAAAATTTGGAAAAGTTGGCGTGTGTAGGAGGGTTGACTGTACATACATAATTGGCCATTACAACCCTTCAGTCAGGATTACGGCGAGCTTTATAGCTACATAGTCTAAGTTATTTCCTAGGTTGAGTAGAACTCAAAAATACTTTTTTATATTTCTCGAACCCTCCAAACTTGTTTTATTTGACAAAAACGATTTTTTTTTATCTTTTCACACAAAATTATTTATTGCACAAATATGTTTGAACCTAATTTAAAAATTCAATCGTTTTTAGAAAGGGGAGAAATCAGGCTTTTCAACGGTGAATATAAACATTTTGTTCAAACTTAAATTTATGAGTTCTGATGAGGTAAACTTGGAAAATATTATTTTTTCTTATTTTTTCCAGTTTGGACATTATTATTAAATAAAAAATATGAAATAAGTGGAGACATTCCTCGTCTAAATCGATAAAATTAAATTTATCATTACTATACGGTATTCATGGCACAAATTCAGTTCCTTTTGCGTTGAAAGTCCACTGCTTCAGAAATTTCGGTGTGGCTTTTTATGGCAACGAAAATAGCTCTCGTTTATTTTTAATCTCATTTATTTTTACTTTAATTCATTGTTACTGCTTAGAAGTACCAGTATATGTCTGGCTTTATTATCTTGGTTGTCCCCATATATGTACATATGTTTCAAAAACCATGTTTTATAATAAAAAAGAAAAAATTTATTTATTCTATACCAATGCGTAAATATTTGTTGTTTCCTATGGCCATTACAACAGTAAGTTTTGTTTTTTACATTTTTACACCCCACTGATGATCGACATAGTTTTTCCTGACATAGAGGGTGCTTTCGATAACATTATATACGTATTAAAGACGGTTATTAACGCCATGCGACAAATGGATATTAATACAGTTGACATTTCATTTCTTGAAAACCGGATAGGGTATAGGCATATCGCTTTAATGTTAAGCGACGCAAATGATTCCAAAGTCTTACACGTTGATGTGTACCATCGCCTTTACCACTATTGAATACTCTACTGCAAGCTATGAAGACATGCAAAAGGTTATGCTACTATCGGCAAATTTCCGAAGTTTCTATATAAATGGTGCAACGAATATGGCATGGGCGTCAAAACAAAGTTACTATTATTCACAAAAGGATACAAATAAGATCTCTCAATTCGCTAATTATAGCATCAACGAAGACCTTCTCACTCTATTTGGTTAAGTTAATCATAATTGTAATCATAATTGCCAACGAACAAAATTTTGATATGAATACTTAATGCAGAATCACAGAATCACTCACACGCCAACTTAAACTTGGTTGTTAACACAAAAAACGTATACAAACTGTATGACTGTGTAATCAAACCAACTCCATCTGGCAGAGATGGTTTTGTGATTGTCTTTGGAGAAAAGTATCTGAGCAAACTATTAAATGCTGATGATCACAATAAGAGTCGCTCTTGGAACTAAATTGAACCTTAGAGCTCAGATTGTCCCTAATAATACCCGTTTAATGTATTAGTGTTCAGGCCGATTATTGCTACAAGGACAGCCGTAGTTTGAATCGAATTATTGAATTGTTTGTTTGAGTTTGAATGTTGAATTATATTTGTTATTTAATTGGTCAGAGTTATATTATGTTATTTAATTGGTTGAATTATAATTGGTCAGAGTTAAAGGCATATTTACTGAGAAAAAAGGAAAGCTTAGATCTGTAGTTCGTCAAAAAATGCAAGGTGTCTTTGATGGTTGCAATTACAACTGACTACCTCTGTTGTAACACAAGATATTGCCGGCAATGCAATAACCATAACATAATCAAATGATGCTCAAGCAAATGGTTCAAAAACGCTAACGTTTAGCGGTAACCCCGGTAATGAAGATAATTATCACGATGATACGTTATTAAATTTACCCACATCTTTGGCAAATTTCGATTTACTTTCTCAAGGCAACTTCTTAGTTCAATGGCTGGTCAAACAATGGGTCATCTTAAGATAGATTCTTCATTCTTCTGACAAGGCACAACCGAATCATCAAACTCATACTTTACTCATTTGCGAAGTAGAGATATATAGGTTCTTGACAAGTCTGGCTGTATACGACCTACCCGAGTCCATATTAACAGCCAGTAAATAAAATGCCATGAAAAGGATTCCCAAAACATATGTCGTTCGGAGTCGACTTTAAACTGTAGGTTCCGCCACTTATGGATAAAATTTATACTTACAACATGGGAAGTGTGAGAAGCCAGGTTTCATCTTGATGGAAGGATTGTAATAGGTAAGTAAGTGAGGAAAATAGTGAACATGCGTTACTAAACATTCTAACGAATTATATATTTTCAATTAAACTGCAATTTTTAATTTTAAAAACCATTTGATAAATTTTGACAAAGTGACAAACTGATGCTCAAAATTATATCTTTGGTTACACTGAGTTCTTTACATATCTACCTACGGGCGTACATCAGGAAATAGACTTTTTATCACACCAACTAAAAGAAAGGATTTAGTCTCATACACAACAGTATGTGTATAACATATTCATAACCTATCTTAACATCTAAAAGTTGGTCTTTAGTTTCCTTTTACTTTCAAAATAAACTACTGTATCTTAAAAGGCTTATAATTCTCTAAGATACCTTATAGAATAGAGGACCCACAAATTGTACTTGACCAAATAAAAATTTATTACAATTTTTTATATCAAAAATGTCTTTGTCTGTTTGTTGCACTGTCTAGTCTTTCGCCATTGTCTGTTGTGCACTCACTACTACTATTTTAAGCAAATAGGCAAAAAATATTCGAAGAGGAAAAAAAAACAAAAACAATCTTCGCCATTGTTACCTGTGACAGTGAGAGGCAATAACAGTTTCCTAAAGCTTGACCGCAAATATCTGTGGATAATGAGTTTTTGTTCTCCATTCCATTTTAGGTATGTCTAGAAGAGAAAGGAGGTGGTTTAGTTAATAGCATTGGGTAGCGAAAAAAGCAATTTAAACTAAAAAGCAAAGCCAGTGAATGCCCTTAAAGCAAGAATTAAAGCCAAACTTTTAAGGTAATAGCGAGTATTTTAATTTTTATACAATATTAAAGCGTAAATACTTAGTATATACGTTAATAGTGCTGCACATACTTTGAACAATAAAGCGAAATATAGTAGGTGCTTTTTAATGCTTTGCGCCGGACTGTGGTCACCAATATTCGCATGCACCCATCAATTGAAAAATTTTAAATAACATGTCTTAAAGAAATAAATATTGGGGATAAACAATGTCAACTACAACTACCCATTATTTGTAGGTCAGTAAGTTACAATGACGATCGTTAGGGGGAGTTAAATACTGGCAAATTATTTAGGACATTGCATTTATGTAGCTTTATGAGTTGGTGTAGAATCTTCACGACCGCTTTGGAGCATGCAAACCTTATGTCGTTTTATAATGGATTTAAAAAGGGTTACTTGGTGAACCTTAGCCGATGATTCGACTACTTGTTTTCAGAAATGCAAGTAAAAACATTTCACCAAACCATACTGGGGTATGAAACTTTCGACCCAAAAAATTAGTTCTGATCTACTCTTAAACAGCGTATACACCTTATTACTTTACAAATTAAATTTTTTCTGCACGGTAAAATTTATTTCATACTTTATGTCCAGTAAGTCGGTTGAAAGTATCAAGTCTTAAGCCTTTTTTAGTCATTTGACTCATGAACTTTTTCCTAACCTTATTTTTTTTTGCTCAATTCTTGATTTTACATCTTGGACAACCAGAGGTGTTCGTACTGTGAGTGGAAGCCAAACGATAACGATCTTTACCATCTCTCGTCTTCTCAAACAGCTTTAACCTCTTGCAGACGAAATTGCGCTTAATTCCGCGTATTCATATCCTTTTCTCCTATCAGTTTAAATAGCACTATCACATCGATATTTATACAAGTTGTCGTAGTCTAGGTCTTACTGTATTGGCTTATTAGACTTGAGGCCACGGTTCGGCCAAAGTATTAAAAATATATCTTAGGCGACTTCCTCTCAGCAAAAAAACTCTGAGAGTTAATAAAATTGCTTCTTTAAAAGCTAGGCCGTAATCCTGACTGAAGGTTAATAGTGATGAATTATGTATCTATGTATCACAACGATACAGTTCTCATTTTCAAAACCAAAATAATTTAGAATTCTCAGTACAGAATGATAAAGTGGAATGTTCAATTCATCTATTAAAATAACCCACTCATTCTACGTTTATGTGCCAACTAAATGATGTTTCCTCATCACTGCATTTATTTTGTTTTATAATTCTGTCTAATTCTGCTGGAAATTGTGTTAATTTATATTTTGTAGGCTATACTTTATTAACGAAATTTTGGATATCAATCAGCTTCTGGGGTTCCATAACTTCCAGTGAGAAAATATTAGTTCGCTCACCTCCTACCATGCGCTGTCTTTCAATTTAAACAGAACAAACTTAAAAATTAAACCGAATATGTTAGAGTCTCAGCATTGTTCTCAGTAAGCCATTGCTGGATTTAATTTACTACAATGATTCTTTTCATGGAAACAAAAATTGTTATATACTGAGCATCAAATTCAAGGTACGAGTATGAGCGAGTAATGATATCTTCATAATCCCACTCAGGTGGCTTTCTGAAAATTTTTTCTATTTAAGTTATAATAGATGACTACTTAAAAGCATTCAATTTAGCAATTAAAAGTTACATTGAGATTGTTAGAATAATTTTTCGTAGAAATTCATCAGTATTTTGCACATAATCTACAAACTTTTGTATCAAACAAACCAAACACACAAGACTAAATGCAAAAGAAAGAAATAAATTTCAAAATGAAAGAAAACTACAAAGTTTTAAAAAGGTTTGTATTGGCACCAGAGATGAATGGAGTGTATGAAAAAGTGTTGCTGGATATGGCCTTGTAATATTTTATAGAATTTATCGTATTTCCCCTATTTGATCTAGATGATATGATTTGATATATGATGAAAATGGAAACGGTGTACCATCGTTTAACATTAAAATGAGGAAAAGCTAAACAAACAAATACAACGAACTTGTTACAAGCAAACCAACAACATCAGTATGAAGAAAAGGCGATAGCCAATTAAGCAAGAACGCAGCAACAAGCAATGGGTACAAAATACACAAACAGCAATGACGTCGTGATAGAGTTCTCGAGAAAGCGAAACGAACGTTTGACTTCAAAAATCTCCATCAGAGTGTTTACAAAGGCATATAAAAGGCAAGACAAAGCAAGCAATGAGTAAGAATTCAGTCAGTCTTGTGTAAAGACGCGTTGTGTGTGAAGAAAACAGTCGTGATTTGAATATATCCGCTGTAAAGGTCTGCGTTGTTATTGTCTACGCAATAGTGGAAAGAAGAATAACGAACAAGCAAGTTATTGTTGGATACATCAAACTGTAAATAGTGGCACACAAAAATTGTGAGAACAATAAATAGTTTAATTGAAACTAAAAACAAATTTATTTTTATTTTGTTTGCAATCAACGAACTTATATTCTAAACTTTTTTAAAAAGGTAAAAACGTAACAATATTAATCTCTCATATAGATAAGCTGGCTGTCGATTATTAATTATTAATTCATTAGTGTAAAATAGTAGATCCGGCAATTCACTATATTGTCAAATGTGGCATTATACATTAGTCGTGCAAAATGCGATATGCGATACCAACTGTGTCACCTCTAGCAAACATCCATACATAAGGCTTGGCAATACATATGCCTTAGTTTATAGCATTCGAATATTATCCAGAGATTTCGAAGCAGCGCAACCGTTTTTAAACAGTTCATTTTCGCGTGATCTGACCAACTTAGTTTCCTGTTAAGAGTTACATCAAGTTTTGCTGATCTAAAAAAGCTTTTATTTAATCTAGTAATTTGTATTGGTGATAGGTACGTGACCAAATGTTATTATCAGGGTGTATTTAATTTTTTTTTTCATAGTGCTATTTGAAACAACTGACAAAACTATTCATTCGCATAATGCTCATATTTTATATATTATTATTACATATGTATATGTAAATTCATAACAACAAGTATGCGACGTATGAGTGATATCTACTTCCAAACGACAAAATCAAATTTATTTTATTTCATTGCATACTTTCCAGAGTAATTCTTTCAGTACCTGTCATATGGTGCGTATAAGTAATATGTTTTAAATTCAATTAAATATAAAGTATACGGTTAATTTGAAATTAAACATTTACAAGCTAATGTAACAATTCTACTGGGTTAATATTTGGAGAATAACTTACTTATTTAATGACCAATTATTTATCTTTCAAAAAAAAAATATATTACTATTGTAGCAAATTTTTGCCAGTCAAATAAAGTAGAGCACAACATAAATGAGCTTAATTTTCTGTTCACATTTTTCATTTCGTACTGAAAATTCATAATATTAACTTAATCATTATAACAGTGTATAAACAGTACTATTAGATAAGATTATATGCTTGTTGTACTGCAATTAACCACTAGATAAATAAATAAATAAGGAGACTTATGTAAAAAATATGACACGACTGTTAGAATCTTTAAATAATAACTACTGTAATTTTTGTCCGATTTGATCAAACGAAGTGTCAATCTCTTTACAAGGTAATGAACTTTCAGAATATCATCACTTATTTCATATTTTTTAATTAAAGTTTGTTACTATAAATGCACAAACTTGAAAAAATATGAAACAAATTCGCATTTGTCAAGTTTACCTCATCAAACCTCATAGCATATTAAAACAAATAATATATGTACGTATGTATACCGATTTAAAGGCCCATTTCTCTCCTTTCCAATAAGCTTTAAATTTTAGACATCGGTTGAGGAACGTTTGTATAATCAATAAATTTGTGTGTAAAATCAAAAAAACAGTTTTTGTCAAATAAAAGAAGTTTGGAGGTTTCAAGAAATATAAAAAATATGCTTGAGTTCTACTCAACAAAACTCACATCATAGTGTAAGTCATTAGCTAGGTGTATTTAATCTTTTAATTTAATTTTTACATGTTATTGTTATGATACAATTTATTCTTTGTATATTTTATTACCGATTTGTATCTGCTATTAACTTATATTATAAGACCACAAGTCGGTCTTGTTTTATATAACAACGAATAAATAAATAAATCAAAATAGAATAAATCATCGAAATGTCATACAAATTATCCACATTTACAAAAATACGCAAAAATATGATATTACGAAATTATATTTCTTTAACTGCTCACATTACTTATAATATTTTTAACGTTTTACTCTTTAATTCTGGCTGTAAAATATGTAAATAGTTTTTCCTAGCTTTCGTAGGATGAGTAAAACATTTGTTCAAGCCTTGAGTATTTTTTTTTTGCTCATAGAAACACACTTGAATTTCTCTGAAACTTTTAACCAAACATTTTTGCACAAATACAAAAACTAAAGGCGATGTAAAACAAAAAATAAAACAATAACATAATTCTACTCTACAAGGATTTCTCAAAGGCAAGCGAGATAGATCCCTACATTAATTGCCGCACACAAGCCGTTATTTTTAAGGCTAGACATAGTCACATCTTCATTCACAGCCACAAAAGTTAATCGCAGTTCGGTTAGGTTTTACCACTATATTACACTTTCTGTAGTCGTATGAATACTTTATGGCTACTCAAGTTGATGATGTTACTGTTTAGCAAAACCGAGCATATAAATTTAAAGAAAAACACATACATTTACATGAATTCTGTTTCTTTATTTACCTCCATTTTTTGTCCTTTTGTCTCAGCTGTCATTGCCGTGTTTATGTAGTTTTTGTTGTCAAGTAAGATAGACAGTTTATTCTTTATTACCATGACAAGCACTTGGCTACAGCGCTTAGAACCAAGAATTAAAAATTAAAAATAATTAATCAACAGGTCCTTCAATATTTCAATTTCAAAATAGAACTGCTTTGTGTTATTCAAGAACATTTTCCGATTATGTAGCTCCAGTAGTATTAAATCTATGTCCCAAGGCCTGTCCAATGCTTGAAAAATGTCAGTAAATATGGAAGATTTTCTTATAGTAGTCGCCGTAGTCTAGTAGGTAGTGTGTTGGCGACGCCAAGCCACGGTTCAAATCCCCGGTCAGACATCAAAACGCAATACGAAAAAATATTTCTTCGGCAACTTCCTCTCAGCAGATTTGTGGCAAAAACTCTGAGAGTAACTAAAAATTGCCATGAAAAGTTTCTGAAATCTGTCGTTCCGAGTCGACTTTAGATTTTAGGTCCCGCTACTTTGACCGTCGAGGAGTACAATTTTGAAATATAAGAAAGCTTTTTGTCTTATTTGAAGTCGCCTTAGTCAAGAAGTTAGTATGTTTGCTTATTAAATGTGAGGCCACGGTACACGGTTTCGTTTCACAGGAGATACGAAATATGAAAAAGTATTTCTTCGATGACTTCCTTTCAGCAGATTCCGCTCTAAGAGTAAATAAATAAAATTGTCATGAAAAAGCTTCTCAGGAATCTGTCGTTCGGACTCGACTTTAAACTGTAGGTCCCGCCACTCATATATAAAGATTAAGACACACATAACAGCCACGATGTAAAGTGGTGCGACAAGCTATGTCGTAATTCTGACTGCAGGGTTATAATCATCGATTTTGTATGTTATGTTTTGTCTTATTTTTCAATTGTTTAAATAAATCCTTTATTTATTTTATAATAATTTGTTTTATAAAATTTCTATTTAATTAAGTTTAACAGTGCGGTTGAATTGGTAACATCAAGCCACATACATACATAATTACAATCCTTCAGTCACGATTACGGCCTAGATTCCCACAGCACTTAGGTTGTGTGTGTTATTTTATACATAAGTGGCGTGATCTACCGTTTAAAATGGACTGCGAAATACATTTTTTTTTTTTGAGACACTTTCCATGGAAATTTTTGTTTGCTCTCAGAGTTTTAGACAGAAATCTGCTGAGAGGAAGTCGTATTCCTATTTGATCGAGATGTCTAATAAGCCAACACAGTACCTACTAGACTACGTCAAACTCAATGCTGTGATAATATTTTCAATCGCCGAAAGAATAACTTTAATGTACCAGTTTCTTAAGGCGTTGAAGGAATTGTTGCAATCTACCTAATTTTTCACTGTTTAACTATTTAACAATAAATTTCACATATTACAAAGCAATAAATAATGATAATCATAAAAAGAAAAAAGAGGTAAGTGTTAAAAAGATCCTTAAAAATTCTTTGTAAATCCACACAATTTTTTGATAACGTTTTGAAGGCTAAAAAAGAGAAAATAGCTGCCACTGAAAGTTTAAAAAAGTTTCTCAATATTGCAGTTTATTAAAAAGTTAAATAAGAAGCTTTTCTACTTTCCTTCCATTTCGTTTGACCTTTTAGTACTAGTAACTTTAAATATAACAAAATTAAAAATTTCACAAATTTTTTGTTGTTTTTGCTATTTTAATATCGAATTTCATTTAAAAATTGCGAAGATCTTAAAGCATAGTTTCATATTTAACTAAGCTTTGGCATGCTTTAGTATTTAATACTAAAACAGTATTGAAAGCTAGTCGAAGAAAAAAAAACAAAGAAAAATAAAATAAAATAATGAGATAAAAGTGGTAAAATATTTTGAAATATGTATTTAAGATTAAAAATAACTAAAAAATTGTGTCTAGTTTTGCATAAGCCAGATAAAAACAGGGTCAATAATGTCTGTTTAGTTTTCATAATTCCCACTATTTAAGGATTTCATTTTAATTATTCAAGTAAAGGTTACAAAGGTCAATAATAAAGATTATATAGTATTCATTGACAGTTGCACTGGGTATTTAAAATTTAGTAAACTCGCTGATACAACAACCAAACAGGTAATATTTTTCCTCAAAGAAATTTTTTCTACATTTGGTCAGCCACTTACGCTAGAAACTGATAATGGGCAGCAATTTGCTAGTTCGGAGTTTTAATTGTTTTCCTATGCATGGAAGTTCAATCATCGTACAAACTCACCATATCATCCTAGCGGAAATGGGTTAGAAGAAAAAGCGGTACAAATAGCAAAAAATATTTTAAAAAAATCATCTCACGACAACAGCGATTATCACTTAGGCCTGTTGAATTATATGAACACACCAAGAGGTAATTTGGGCTCACCATCGCAGCGACTCTTTGGGCATGATATTCGTGGGTTACTACCAACAACAAAAGAAAAATTAGTGCAATCAGATTACCTCAAAATTTGCAAAAATCTAAAAGCAGAGAGAGAGCAACAAAAGCTATATGCAGATCGTGGAGCCAAAGAGAATCCCCCTCAGTTCAACGAAGGTGACACAGTAGTTTATCGTACAAATAACCAGAGCCTTTGGAATCCAGCCATAGTTAAAGCTCAAATACATCCTCGGTCATATCTCATAGAAAATGACAACGGCAATCAATATCGCAGAAATTCCACGCATATACGTCCAACTCAGGCTAAAATTACAACACCTTCAATTCAAGTCGCTGAAGATAATCAACTTGATACTACAAAACAGCCCGAAGATCACGCGACTACATCAGCTACAGACGCAAACATTAATTCTCAAATTTTAAGAAGATCTTCAAGAGTTAAATCACAACCACAGCGTTTACAATACTCTTAAATTAGCCTCGGAAAAGAGGGATGATAATATAACCGCTGTGCTTAGTACAATTTAGCACAGTACATTTTATTACAGCGGTTTAGGAAAAATACTATTGTTAACAACCCGGTCTTGGTACTTTTTTAATATATATATATATATATACCACTATTCATGTTCAGAAGCCATTTTGTAATAGAAAGATAATATTAATCTTCAATAAATACATTTCGTTGAAATCTAATAATAAACTGAGTTTCTTATTTACAGTCATTGTATACTATAAATATGTATACACAGAGCCACAAATTTAAACTAGAAATTAATCTATAAGATAATAATTAATTTAAATTGTTATATGCAATAGCCGTAGTATAGTAGGTAGTGTATTAACTTTATATTAGACGTGAGGTCAAACCGCAGGCTAGACATCGGTGTTTTCATCGCAGCAAATTTCTAACTGCCATGAAAAATTTCTCAAAAATCAAAATCCATGGTTTGAAGGTGACTTTAAACTGTAGATCCCGCCACTCATAAATAAACATGACGTAATCCTGGCTGATGGGTTGTAGTGACCATTTATGTGTGTATGTTTAACGCAGTGTTCTATATTAAAACACTCAATTTTGTTTGTATTTTGTATACAAATAGACGAAAGTGTGAAATAGTTCGTCTAATGAAAACATGCCCTAACTTTCCGCGTATACTTAATGAATATTTCAACTGCAAATAAAGTATACGTCACCGAGTCAGTTTCAAAGAGTAAAGCTATGACACTAACAATGCTCGTAGTTTTTGCATTTAAATTTTAGCACAGAAAAAGGTAAAAACACTTTTAATTAAAATCAATTTTTTTTATCAAAGGAAGGTGAAATAAGGCTATTGAAAATTTTCAAATCATTATTGTAATAAAATTTTGTTAAGTTAAAATAAGACTACGATAGTATTTAAATGAACTGAAACCAGAGTAGCTATGATAAGTGAAATATTAAAAGAGTGATTCTTGTGGTTGCAGATTTTGAAATTAAATAAAATTTACGATTTGTGCACTCTGCAGAACTGTGTTATAACAATTCTCTCTTTCTATTTTAATTTAAAAGCAATGCGTTTGAAATCGATTTTAAAACCACTGGACGCCACTAAAACTTTAAAATTGGATAAAAAATAGTTATTATGTACTGGAAACGATTACCTTTCTCTTATTATTAACTGATGAGAACATTTACATAAACTGAATTCCTTAACGACCATAGAGACACACATGTCCCAAGAAAAAAACGAACAAACCACTAGTAATTTGGTATTGGTAATTTTGTTTAAAATTATATCTTATGGATATCTAATGAATGATAACTTTACCTTTCACAACCTTTTGGTCATGAAATGCTAATATTATGTTCAGATATGGACTTTTATTGAGTCAGTATTCGGATTATTGAGAACAATATTTTAAGTGTTCAGGTATAATAATATACGCAGTTCAGCTGCTTATTTAATATTCATTTGACAGCTGGTAAATAAAACAGCTGATTGTTTCAACAACATTGTTTTTATTTTGTTTGTTTCTTTTGTTTCTTTTTTTTCTTTTTTTTAGTTTGTCGTTGTTGACATGTCAGTTGTCAAATGTCAACAAAAAGTGCTCGGTTGATTGTAATATGCTAACTAAACATACTTATGACAGTGCTGCATTTTCAGTTTTACTCAATATTATTACAATTTGCGTATTCATTGTGCAATTATTAATTGAAACTTTATATGAAATATTGAGCGCAATAATGGCGCTTATTGCGATTTACGCAATAAAGGTGCATATCTGAACATCTTATAAAAATATATATTATCTAAAATTGATTGGTTGAAAACTTGAATAGTGCTTTAACATTTCATAAAAACAACACTCTGCCATATATTGTAATACTAACAAGAAACTATTCAAAACAAAATTGTTGTTAAGAAGTTTTCGATATCGCTTCACCAAAGAAAAAGTATAAACTGTTTTCACTCGAAATGCGTTTCGTATACAGATTGAAAATTATGGCCAAAACCATGAATAAATCCAAATAAAACTATATTTGTCTTTCAAAGTAAAGCGTCACATTTTGTGAAACTTATACGTATACGAGTATGTTATGTTATACTGTAATTAAATTTAAAATTTTATTTTTATATTACAGTTTCACTTTTCAGCAAATTGGGGTTTCATAAACGTCGTCAACTTTCATTATTAATTCTCTTCCTTTTGTTCAACTTCTTTCCCTTTTTTTGTTTCTAATGATACAACTGTTATTCTATTACCTTTAAGTTACACTATATATGAATATAAATGTGTAAAAAATATGACAAAAATCGACATATGTCACAACAAACACAAGCGCACAGGTAGATACAAATACATCGACACTCAAGCAACCATAAACAAGGCTGTTACTACCATTCCCACATCTGTTGTGCATATGAGTATGTGATCTAAAGATGTTACTGGAATTATATATGAATGTGTGCAAGTAAAATGATAATTGACATACAGTTATAATATTACATTTAGTGTTTCAATGTGATAACCGTAATGATGTAGGCTTTCTGCTGTATGAAGTATGAACTGTCTTTTTTGTAAAATTATTATAACGATCAAGATGTTACAATTCCTTTTTTATACAACACAACAACACAAAACATACATGTATACTGAAACAACACTAAATTGAGAGTTTAATGTCAAAATTGTTCCTTAAACAACATTTTTTCTGTCTCTAGCGAAACGTTTAGATATGCTTGGCCAAAGAGAAAACTAAATGCGATTTACAACCGTATTTCAGAACATAAATACAGAAGACTAGTAGGACCTTTTACTACCAAACGTAAAATCGTCCTGGATACGGTTTTCCAGTAGGATATACCTTCCTCCCTAGAACTCACTCTACTGGTCTTCGGGGGCCTAAACACTGATCCGCATAAATATGCCGAATATTCCATTGGAGAACATCGCTTTGTATAGGTAGTAAAAAGTTTATATTCCTACTAATCTCCCGTTGCTGCTGCAATTATAACAGCGAATTTGCTGATAAACCCTTGCCGTGGCTTTTGATAATCTTCTGAGGATGCTTACGGTTACTTCATGATCTTTTCATACCACATGTTTTCTTCAACATCGTTTTTTAGTATTTCCTTACAGGTACATACAAAACGAGCACAAACGTTTATGCAAAAAACTTACTTACTTTACTCAATTGGCCGTTAACAACCCGATTTTTGAATTTCGGCCTGCCATAACACATCCTTCCAGGCGCCTCTGCTTCTTACGCGCCTACGCCAGTTTGTCACACCAATCGAAGATAGGTCTTCCTCGATTTGGTCCTTCAAACACAACAAGGTCGTTCTCTTCGTCCGCAGATCCCCACATCAAATACCCGTCTCGTCGGAGCATCCTCCTCCATTGGAACAATATGGCCAAGCCAACGCAGCCGCTGGATATTAATAGACTGCACAACGTTATTTTGTCGTTAAGGAGCTCATACAGCTCACTGTTGGATCGGATGCGGAAATCATCGCAAACTCATAGTGGACCGAAGATCTTACGAAGGACGTTTCTCCCGAATACGCTTAAGGCTGCTGCATCAGTGCTTAATAGAGTCCATGCCTCTGCGCCACAGAGAAGCACTAATAATCTACAAGGTTTAAATTTTGGACATTAGTTCAGAAATGTTTGCGTAATCAATAAATTTGTGCGTAAAGTCCAAAAAACAGTTTTTGTCAAATAAAACAAGTTTGGAGTGTTCGCACCGTGTAATAGTCATTGAAAAGAGTCGAATTATACCCACAAATTAGTAGATTGTTGTTAAACTGCATGAATTTATAAAAAAATACAAAATTACTCTAAAATTTTTCAAATGATACACAAAATGTAATTACTTTACTACAAAATTAAATTAAACAAATTTTAAATTGATGTGTTAAAATAATTACAATATGATTCCATGCTACCATAACATTTTAAAGATTTTACTTCTACTATACAAAAGAGAGACAAGACATTACATTACAGTTGAACTTCAACTAGGAACTTTTGTAGCATTTGATTTGTTTACGGAGATATTATGTTGAACATTGTAAAAATAATTAGCAACTATTCTATCCTTATGTCTTAACATACAACAACCAGAATATTTTCGATGCCACAGTAATACCACAGAAGTACACATGAGAAAAGGTTTTCAAGATCATCTCTATTCAATTCAAATTAGGGTAACAAAAGTAAGACGTCGTGTGTGTGTTGAGCATATTAAGTACTTCAAACCGACAACTAAAAACTTAATTTAAACAATTTAATTTAAACTAATTTATAAATTAGGTTGGACTTAAATGAATTACACCTCAAATAGGAAAATTTTACAATGTTATTAAAAGTTCAAAGTTTTGTCATTTTAATTTTTTTATATTTTTCCTTTCGTTTTGAAAATCAGCCGGTTGGTAGTAGGAGCCCGATTATCTGAAAATAATTAAAAATTAATTAAAGCAAAGTAATCCAGTGAACCTGTGAAGATTTTTCTCTTTAAATTTAACATGCTGTTGCTTAAGATTACTTTGCTATGAAATGTATACGCAACTGGGAATATTACAGGAAGATATTGAATATATAGAAGAAAAATAATATCCTTTGAGGTCATAGACTTTGTTAGACTAGCCTTCACTTCCTCTAAGCCAAAATTAATGTCTAGGCCTCTTATTACTATTTGTAGGCTTTTAGCACTTCGCAACGCTTCCTTATTGTAATTATTTTGTTTTGTTGCCTTGAATAATCCGATATTATTTTTCACTAGAATTTAAGTCGCATAAATTTTTTGACATTTTATTGCAGTAAAATGGAAAGAATTTTCCCCGGTGAAAGAAATTTGGTTTTTTTTAATAGAATTCTGAATGAGATACCATATTACAGCTTTTTTAAAGATGTGATAGGTAATGAGGGTTTATCAGCTATATATGAAGTCGCCGTGGCCTAGTAGGTAGTGTGTTGGCTAATTAGACGTGAGGCCTCGATTCAAACCCCAAGTCAGGCATCTCCAACTAAACGAAATATCAAAACATTTTTCTTCGGCGAACGTACAACAACACGTACAGGATCATAGATCTTACGTATGACTTTTCTCTCGAACACTCTCAAGGCCGTTGCATCTGTACTTAATAGAGTCCATGCCTCTGCGCCATAAAGAAGCACTTGGAGGATGAGCGTCTTGTAGAGTATTAGCTTTGTCTTACAAGAGAGGCCTCTGCTACTCAATTGCCTATTGAGACCACAGTAGCACCTGTTGGCAAGAGTGATCCTGCGCTTGATCTCCAGATTGACATCATTTTTGGTGATAACGGCGTAGCCAAGATAAAGAAAGTATAGTTATCGGCCGTAATTTGAGAATCACTACGCCGCACATATCTACTTGTCGATAACATATACTTTGTTTTGCCCTCATTTACTGCCAAACCCATTTTAGCAGACTCCCGTTCAATAGCACTAAAAGCAGTAACATCTCTCTAGTCTAGTAGGTGCATGGCGAAAATATCAACAAAAACCGTCAAACAAAACTGGTACATTCAATGCTGAACGGCTTAAGTGGAGTGCTTGGCCAGCAAGTTTCCCTTGTTTTTCTTATGGTTTGTGAAAACATTATACATTTTTTTTTGTTTTATTTTAAAAGAGAAACAAGTAAATACAATAAATATAAAAATTTCGATTATTTGCACATATTATTGCTTGAAACTCATTAATTGTTTAATTTTTAAATTAATTTAAATTTATCATGTCAAAAATTTTTGCGCAAATTTCATTAAAGTGATTATCAAATGTAATAATGTAAAATAGTTTTATTAAAATGAATTAAAATAAATAAAAACATTTAAATTTTGTAACAAAATCTATCAATAATTGCGAAAATTCTATGAAATACAAGTATGTATCAAAAGTTATACATAGCTAGAATTATGAAGTTTTTTTAAGGATCAATCTACGGTTAACTGAACTTACCGGTTTAGATAAAGCACTACAATAAGAATGTTTCAAAATAAGCGAAATCATCGGAGTTATGATTAAAATGATGTAAGGAATTAACGGCTACTCGTTCGCAGTGTTTGTAAACATTATAAGATAAAAGAAAAACGGTTTGAAATTTTGCCAATTTTTTTTTTGTTGTGAAGTGCAATTGTTACGGTTAGAAATGAAATATTATTTCGCGGCTGGCCTCACAGTTATAGCAGCCAGATATATAAAGCATCAAATCGTCAAATATTACCAAAAAAATTGTCAAAATCGTCAAAGACGTTCATGGGAATCGTAAAAAAATCGTCATAAAAAAAAGTTAAAATTTAAACTTTATTGCTTCTAAGGAATTTAGTTTAATTTAAATTACCTTGGCTTAATACTCTCTCTACAATTGGCTGAAGAATGTAATAATACTGATGTTATTTAATAAATTTAGTCAAGGTTGGAAATTAAAAGCTACCATTCCTCATTTCGCTTTCTAATTTTTTTTTTATAAAATCGAGAACTTTTATATCACTTTTAGGAAAAAATTGTTTAAGGTTTTAACAATCTATCCCAGTGTAGTTTATTAACACATATCTAAATCTATGGGTGGTGTAAATATTAGAGTATCAGAAGCTCTTGACGTTCTCCGCCTGAAAATTCATTGTGATGTTCGCTGGAACCGACACATTATTCACTGCCTTAGCTTCTTAAGATGGTGCAAGAAATACTTTACTTCAGCTGATCTTTTTACTGTTCACACCACCTTTATCCGAAAGAGAATGGAATACATCACTCGGCGCCTCATCGTCTATTTTGAGACTTCTCGACCACATATAGGAGAGGGCGAAATTACTAATTAATGACAGTAGGGTATCGACCTCCACTGATTCATTGAAGCATCGTGGCAATGTGGCTTGTGTTTCACTGTTATATCGCAACTACAACGGAAATAAGGGGACTTCTTCCCGAGAATCATGTATTCCTACGTAATACTTGTCCATCTCGATTCAGTAGCCAATCGAGAAAGACAAGTATTATCGTATATCGCACACTGTATTACAGACAAAATTCGTTCTTTAGTCGAACTATTCATATGTATTCTTCGTGCAGAGGTTGAAATTTTTTGTCTGTTAAGGGATGAATAAGGCATAAAATACAGAAAAATCATCGCAAATAATTTAAAAATATATTACTTTACACCTTGTGATTACTAACCTAAATTTGCAATAATAACAATTGCAAAAGTAAATACAAGGCTTTAAGTGGCTTTTAATGTACTAAAGTAAAGAATATGATGTAAATTTTTAATTTCCAAAAATCGTCAAAATAAGGGAAAATATCGTCATTTCGTCACTATGATATTTTTGGACCACAAAATCGTCAAAATGACGATAAATCGTCAAATCTGGCAGCTATGCTCACAGTACCTCATTTGATGGGACTAATTTTCGTGCACTTTTTCTAATGTATGGGGTCGTATCTCGGCAAAGACACCACGAATGTTGGCTTTAAAATGCTCAAATGTCTCTCATTTGTCGGAATAAGTGTTTTCGTTAAACTGTCGCTCACGGATACAACACATAACATAGGTGTTATGGGAATCTAAATCGTAATTTTGACTAAAAGTAATGTAACGAGCAGCAGTGTGTATTGCGATTTTTGTCTTCTGTCTATAAAGTCTGGGTGCTAGATTCAGATCTCCAAATGTTTTGTAGTCTTCATTTCTTAATGCGTCACTACAGTTTCTTTAGAAGTAGTTATGAAGTATTTACCGCCTTCGGACGTGTGCGCCAGTAGGTTACTAGTATGTACTTTCTTTGGGTTTAACGCAAAGTTTGTTCTGCACGTCGGGCCAAATCTGTTTACTCTCTAAATATTATAAACTGATTTAATTGTCCCATATTTCTTATGGAAATTAGTGAAGTTTGTGAAATTTTTTACTCAGAAGTTATAGATTACTGACGGATTAAGTACTAATGGTAAATTATTTTCCAAATACAAAGAAATGTCTGAATTTTATATTTAAATTTACATGATGAATGAAAAGATTTCCTTCATTATTATTCCAAAAGGTCTCATAAGCTTTTATGTTAATTAAAAGAGGTATTACAATATTCGGAAGGAAGTAATTCATTAGGACAGTTACGAAATTAGTTCAATCGTGCAGATTTCACAATAACAAAGGTTTGAGAACATTAAAGTTAATAAACCCTTAGCAATACAGTTAACTTGCATAATAATAAGTATTATGTTATTTTGTTTGTAATTAAATGACAACAAAATATACCATAACAGGATGATAAGACGACATCACGTAATTATGATACTTTTTTAAGTCTGAAAATATGTCGCATTTGGGTTTATTCACTAAATAAAAAATTTTGCATTTAAATGATTCTGTGTATTAAAAAACCAACAAATTACAAACAGAATTATTATCTTGGTATTAAATTCTACTTGTTATTTACTGTCAGAGATATTAAATTGATTTATTAAATAGCTTCTAGAAGATACTCATTTAGGTCTGCCTGTTTTTCAATTCTATCCTTAACCTACAAGGGTAAGTTGTCATTATTGATACCGAATACTATTTTCATCATCTTTATACTGTGATTAAAATTTTATCTTGTAGACATGAATTTAAGCACCAAAAAACCTCAGTCTGAGGTCAAAAAAGCCAACAAAAAGCATCATTATTTTCTTCTCATTGTATAATAAAGCAGGATCGAAGTCGCCGTAATCTAGTAGGTCTAGCAACGGCCATTATAACGCAATTTAAACGTATTCCACGAAGGAAAAGTACCAAGTCATAAATTTCTAAATGTACTTGATCTATATTTTAGTAAAATTATGTCCATAATTAATACATGTAAAATTCGCAATTACAAGTTTTTGACGTAAATTTTAACCCTTTTTTTGGTCAAAATTCAAAAATTAAATTTTTCAAAAAGAAGTTTTTTTGCTTTAATATAATTAAAAATATAGCAAAGTAGGTATATATTTTTGAATTTTGCATTTATATTGACTAACTGTCACTTAATTAGTTGTTTTGCGTTGTATTTATAAATAAGTTATTAAATAACGATTGAGTTATTTATTAATAAAGTTTTTATTTTTTCATAATATATAGTTTTTTAAAATTAAAAAATGGAAAATAATGTCGAAGGCGAGTACTTTATTAATATATAGTGTAATATTGGTGAACTCCTCTGTTAGATCAATTAAATTGGAAAATTAAGGTGACCTTACAAAAAAATAATATAAATATGAATTCGAATTTTACTTGGACTTACAAAAAAATGATAACAAATGATAGTTACACCACTATAAGAGATCTTTTAGACAATCAGTTATCTACCGAATTTAGTATATTTCAGCTGCGAATATTTGCAAATTTTTAAAAAAATTAATTTTTTCAGGTGAATACAGTGTGAAAAACTGTGAGTTATTTAATGTATTTAAAGTTTTTAGAAATCACAGGCATTGATAACGATCTCGTTTTCAATTTAAAGATCATTTTAATATGTCTATCATACCAAAATGTTTATACAGAAATATCAATGGTTACCAATAACAGCAACTGTTCATAAAGTCCTGCTCCATACGCGTCAAATAATTGAATCGACTGTACTTCCCATTGGATGCTTTGGTGAGGATGCCTTTGAATCGCGCCATAAAATATATAATATATATAAATCAGACAGATTGTTTCATGTTCGGAAAAGCAGTTGAGTAAATAACTTAACAGACGGTTTCAATCAAGCATTGGACATTTCTGATCCTTTAATTTCCAGCCTCTCATTGAACAAACGGATCAAACACCAACGAAAATTACAGCTTCCAACAGAAGTAATCCAGAGGATATCATCAAAATTCAATAGAAAATGGCCAAACAAATGAAGAAAATTCGGAGAGCGAAGACGAAGAAATGGAAACGAGTGCTGTTCTGAATCCATATTTTTTAAATTTATTTTACAATTTGGAACTCGAAAATCAAATTTTTAAATAGAATAATCTAAAACATAACTTATTTTGCTTAATTTTTAAATTTGTAAAATTAATTTATATTTTTAAAAGTTAGTGTACAATCAAAAAAAAAAACGGTTAATGAAACCATATAAGATACACTAATCTAGATCGGGATTGGTCCGGGAACCTATTACAACTGATTTTAGTTTAATTTATTTGTATGTTTACTAATTTTTTTCTGAGCGTATGAAAAAAGTTAATGGTCCCTTCCTAAACTCAAATACTAAAAAATACCAGCTGTTGGGCTATAATTAATTTTGGCCAATATGGGTTTAAATTATTATAGTCGTATGAGTGATATTTAATTCATTTAGTTTCATATACGACATAATAAAACTTTTTATTGCATACTTTTCAGAGTAATTATTCGAGTACAAGTAATATGATGCGTATGAGTAATACAATTCAAATTCAATAAAATATAAAGTATACCGTTAATATGGAATTAACAATTAGGGTGGAATTTTTTTTTATTAGATTGGTCCAAATCCCAGACATCAAATCGAAAATATGAAAAAATATTTCTTCAGCTACTTCCTCTGTCAGCAGATTTCTGGCAAAAAAAATCTGAGAGTAAATATAAAATTTCACAAAAAATCTGTCATTCGAAGTAGACTTTAAACTGTAGGTCCCTCCACTCATGTATAAAATTAACATACAACCTAAGTGGTGTGTAACACTAGGTCGTTATCCTAACTGAAGGGTTGTAATGACCAATTATTTTATGTATTTAAAGATTCATTGAATTTTTAGGAAATTTTTTTTAACATTTAATTTAATATTAATTGTTTAGCATCAGCATTTATGCCTTTAACGTTGTACAATTATGTTTGTCACCAGTATTTAAAATATTTTTAAGGCAAGAGTACATAGAGTTAAAATATAAAACAACTTTAATACGAATAAATTTCATTTCATTCAATTAAATTCATTAAAGTCTTGTTTTTGTTGTGATTAGTGAATAGTTAAGCTGTTAGGTTTCTATTTCACTGGCAGTTTTTATGTAAAAAATCCACAGCAATTAACTTTAATGACAGAGCAGATTAATGATAATATTTCACTAAATAGACCATTATTTTATGTGTGATGTCGCTCCGTTTATATACTTCTGACAAACTGTTGCTTGTAAAACAATCTTATTAAATTTATTTTTTCAGTTTTGATATCATAAATATCAATTGAATATTATTTTAAAGGCAAATATTGTTAATAGGGCACTAAACTTGCAGGTAATTTATCTGTATGATTAGAATATTTTTCTTATAGTTTTAAAGGCGTAATAACTTGAGCGACCACCAGAAGGTAGCCAATGTTTGCGCAAAGAGAAATAATAATATTTTCGATAAACACGAATACTAGCCGACTTCTGGTAGTCGTGCAAACATGAAATTGACACATTTTGTGATAAACAATCACGATCCATCAAAAATTCTGAAAAAAATACATATATGATAGTGCATATGCTTGTATAATTATAAGATTAATTGTTATTAATAACCTAACGAGCAAATTATAAATTATGTATGTTATGATGACTTTATGATTAACTAAATGTATTTCTGATGTTTGTCATTTTGAGCCGTATTAATTTATTGGTGCCCTATTCAGAAATAATGAAATAACAGCATAAGCCACCGAGACAGTCGGAGATTAAACCATAATTTTTGTTTTCGTTTATGTTTTAGCAGGGAAAGAATGGTAATCTACATTTCGCTTTAAGAATCATTTATACAGTGAACAACAAAAGTTTGGTATATATTTATTGAAAATTTCATGTATTATAAGCAACCATATGTAAAAGAATTTATGTTTTTATATTTATTCTATTAATTTATTTACATTTTCTTTTAGAACAAAAAAATTTTTTACTGTTTTTCACAAACCAAAAGAAAATTAAAGAAAAGTTTCTGGTGACTCCATATTTTTTTACACTGCAAAAGTGTAGATACCGCCAACGATAACTCACAGTAAATTTAAAATTCAAAGGCCCACAGTCTTAAAATGCTGCACCCAATATTTAGGAAGATAACCTAATAGGGTGTTCAGATATGCACGTTTATTGAGTAAATCGCAATAAACGCCCATATTGAACTCAATATTCCACATAAAGTTTCAATTAATAATTGCGCAATAAATATGAAAATTGTTATAACATTGAGTTAAACTTAAAATGAAGAACTGTCATAAGTATGTTTAGTGAGCACATTACAATTAACCGAACACTTTCTGTTGATATTTGACAACTGAACAACGACAAACAAAAAGAAAAAAAAACAACAAAACAAAATAAAAACAATGTTGTTGAAACAACCACCTGTTTTGTTTACCAGCTGTCAAATGAATATTGAATAGGCAGCTAAACTGTGTATATTATTATGCCTGAACACTTAAAATATTGTACTCAATTAACCGGATATTGACTCAATAAAAGTGCATACATATCTAAACATATTATAACACTGATATCCTTTCACTCACGGACAGAAGGAGGGCTGACTCACTTCAGTCTTTAAATCGTTTTGCCATCCATCGCACAATGGCCATTCGTTCTGATCACTATCCTTTTGGTAAGCACGTCAGAAAACTTGCCTATATGACTTCTGCAAGAGCTGTGGGTCTGCGGGGTAGGAAGAGACTGTCTTTCACCTCATTTGCCAAAGCTATGCTGTTGTCATAAAGAGACCGTGGTTTCTGGCCTCTCATTTTCTGATATCCTTGACGAAGCTCTCTAAAATAAAAATTGCTGCAATAGCAAGATTTATTTTGGACTCGGAATGGTTTTCTTTCGGGAATGGCTGACCACTGTGTAGAACTAATTGTGGGCCCAAATGGGCCCAAATGCTGGCCTAAGCGGGACCTCTTCCTTTAAGGAATCAATGAAAGTTCTAATACAACATACTATTATTAAAATGAGAAAAATAAAATTGGATTTCATTAAAATTGGTCACGGCCATCGCCAATTTCCCATACAATATAAATCGATTTTTTCCACAATAAACTTTCCGTAATAAGCAAAAACAGAACGCCGGACCTTAAAAAAATTTAGCTTTAAATTAGTCCATAGTCCACGATACAAAATAAAGCAAAATCTGTCAGATATGTCTGTTTGACCAAATTTACAAAGCAGTATAGCTACACCATAATTTATACTATTATTCGTTAAATCCTATTGTAGAAATTTACTTTTAAGCAATATAACGAATGTGGCTCAGGTCGTCATAAGATTTATTGTAACTTCAAAATATTGTTCATGAAAAAAAGGATGTTTAGGCACAGGTATAAAAATAGGAAATCTACAGATATGCACGAATGCAAAAGACACTTTCGAAATTAAAATAATTTTCAGGAAGTTCAGCATATTTTTGTTTTAAAACTGAATGGTTAAATAACACGTTTATTAATACCAGTATAAACTCAACGCTTTACATATTTTGTATACATGTACACACAGTTTTAATTGTTTTTAAATTACGACGCATGCAGTTGACAGCTTTTTGTTTGAGGTTTTGCTTTCTTATTTTTGTGCTGGTCGCCTTCAGTAACCTTTCTCAATCCGTGTTAACATCATTGTTGTTTTACTGCAGCTAAATTTTAGAAATTTTGTTTCCCTTAAAAATTTATTTGCTATGCATCTTACAATAATAAGAAAATTTACTAAAAATATTACAAACTAACATTGGTTTAAAAACCATTGGGTTTAAAACATATCTTAACAAGTTAAACAAAATAATTAAAAATGTATCATAAATTTTTTCGAATTAGTTTTTAGAGTTACTAGACTCTTATTTGGTAATTTTTTAATTGATTTTTATATTTTGTTCTTCCTTCATAAAACTGATATTATTACTGATATTGATACTTTAATGAATTATATCATTTGTTACGTTATTATTCACAACGAACATTGTCATTTGTAGATACAAAAATATTGTTACATTTTTACCGTTTTAATAACGTTTAGAATATGAGTTCGTTGATTGCAAACAAAATAAAAATAAATTGGTAAACACCAATTCTTTATTGTCCGCGCAATTCCGTGTGCCATTGTTCATAACTTGATGATACAACAACAATTTGGCTTAGTTCGTTATTATTCATTGCTTACAATGCAGATCATTTCAACGACGATCTTCAAACCACGACTGTTTTCTGCACACGCAACGCGTCTTCACACAAGACAAACTGAATTCTTACTACTACTTGACAGCTTTGTCTTGCCTTTTTATATGCCCACGTAAACTATCTGATGAATGTTCTTGAAATCGAGCGTTTGTGTTTTCGCTTTTTCGAGAACTCTATCGCGACTTCATTGTTGTTTGTGTATTTTGTTCACATTGCTCGCTTACTTGTCTATCCCCTTTTCTTTCATACTGATGTTGTTGGTTTACTTGTAACAAGTTCGTTATATTTGTTTGCGTAGCTTTTGCTAATTTTAATGGTAGACGATGTTACATCGTTTCCATTTTCGTAACAATATATATTTTTGTATCCATATTTCTGTCTTTAGTCAACACAACCCGTGGTAAGACTGAGTTATTTCATTATTAGATGTTTAGTATGTTATAATTTCTCAACCCTCTATCAATTACAATGTTTTTCGTTTTGTCATTTTCGCAAAACATCATTGCAACCGAAAAGAAAAAATTGTGTGAAGAAAAATTATTTTCTAGTTCGAGTTCACTCAGCAGTCACTGGCCTGCATTCTTTTAATGGTAAAGCCGGCTAAAAATATACTCTTTTGGCAAAAATATAGAAAAGGGAAAAACGTCAGTGATTATTAAGTATTATTTTTAAGCATTCAACAGAATGAGAAGAACTTCAAGGTTGTCTCTTGAGGCGGTAACAGACAAATAAAGAAAGTGCCAAATAAATTATATTGGCTACTTTAAGTGAAATTTTTTTGGCAATAAATAATAATAAAGAAAGAATTTACAGCTGGCCATATAAGACCATAGCATGTCTTAAAGAATTACTGTCTTACACAGCGGCTATCAGAGACATTTTTGTAATTTAAGTCATGATGAGAAAAGTAATAGAGACATCAGTCTGACACTTGAAGGTTTGATGAGAATGTAAGCCAAATAAGAAAATTGTTGAAAAGTAACTGCTCTATTATTCAGCTCAAATATCACAAAAAAATATGTATTTCGTTATGAACTTAAAACTAATCTTTATACTTCCCGCTTACCCCTTTCCGTAGGTATTCCACTAGGGTATGATTCAATCGTTCTAGAATTGTGTACTGTACTGACTTAGAATATTTCGTCAATAATTAAATGCTCAAAATCTTTGCCTTGATAAGAATATACTTTTCGTGGCATAACATATTTAAGTTAGTTAAGAATACAGTTACACCTGTTTGTGAGGTGGATACGACACGTTTACGATACCTTTACCGAAGTACTCGATTACCGGAGTTATTAAAAAAACGGTTCTCCACTCACCACTCCATCCGTACTCATAGTGCTCCAGAGTTGTATTGCTGAATCTGATCTAAGCTTCCTCTAGCTGTTTCAATATTTTCAGAGGCTTGTCTAATCTCAGGAAACCTAGATTCGAATTATTGTGGAATTCGCTTAACATTACTTTTGTGTTGGAGGCCCGTGCTACTATTTGGTTGGCAGATGTTATTCCCACACCAATAAGGAGGCGTATCAACTGATGTCTTTTGTGAATGGCCCTTCTGTGATTTTCTTCTACCTCGCATATATTATAAACAATTGTGGTAATGTTAGCAATGCATTATCGTGTTCACTGCTAAAGTTAAAGCTTTAACCCTGGACGGTTACTGTTCGTCGAATCGACGAAACTCATTTACTCTTTGTCATATAACTCTTTTATGTATGACCAAATTTCGCTCTTTTTTTTCAACAACGTTAGTTGATAATGAAAGCTTGCATACAGTAGACGAAAAAAAATCTTTTTTGTTAGTCGATTCAACGAAGAGTAACCTCACTGTACAAAAATGACCATCCAGGATTAAAAAACTGGGTCGCTAGGGTACTTTTACTCACTACAAGGTTTCGTTATCAACCAACTTTCTTGATAAAAAGATCGAAATTTGGTCAAACATAAAAGAATTATATGATAAAAAGTAAATAAGCTTCGTCGATTTGACGAAGAGTAACCAATTAGGGTTAAAGTGTTCCTCGATTCAGCGAAGAGTAAACTTAATGTTCAAAAATGATGTTCTTTTTTACTTACACTTAACACCAACAAGTTTTTGTTGACACAAACATAACGCTGTGTGTTTCTACTTTTATCTTAGTTCAGCAACTAATATCGTCTATGTGCCACACTTTTCAATCTTGGAAATCAATATTTTCAGTATGTCTCAGCATCAAATAGTAAAACGACAGTAAATCAGGTTATCGCCATCTGTTGATACACTAAGGGCCATTATTACAACTTGCCGTTAACTAAAGGGAGGATTTTAACCGGCAGATAAATCGTTTTTTCATTATTATAAATGGACGATAAGGTAGAAGTGAGCGTTAAGCTAAATGGAAGACCATCCTACTGGTAACTTTTAAAGCTAAGTTTACGTTTGAACTTGCCATACATACATATTATTTTCAATATAGCAACTTCAAATATAAACAAAAAGAGCATATACAACAAAAAAAAAAAAAACAAACTAAGCCCATCGTTGCTAGTGCGTTTGAAAAAACTTGTTTAATTGAGCAGTATTATCGAAATTGGTGCGGCACAGCCATGTTTTTGAAAAAATTTACTTTATTTTATCATTAGGTTGTAATAACAAAAATAAGTTAAAGGTGACTTTAAAGTTCACTTTAACTAAAGTTACCTTTAACTAAATCCAACTTTAACGGGAAGATAGAATAATGGGAATGAAGATAATGACCCTAAAACTGCATTAACCAAAAATTAATTAAAACTCCTTCATTTGTATTTGATATACATAAATGCTTATAGTGTACACACACATTCAGATTAACTTATTTGTTTGAGTTTTGGCTGTAGTTGTTGGCATGTTTTCATTCAACACTGTTTAGATTTTTGAACAATATTACTACCCAAGGACCCTGGACCATCTCCTGTCATGGTTAGCTACAAAAAAAAAAGTTTATGTATAAATGAGTGTGGAAAATATAAAAAGTAAAATGACAGTTTTTGTATGGTTTTCCAGTTTATCCTGAAGCAAACGGTTGGTTGTGTGTTGTGCGAGGTTGTGTTTGGCGGCATCGCTGTGTGTGTCAGGATATAAGAACGAAATTTAAAAATGTAAATCTTGCATTTCGTAAAAGAAGCAAACAAATGAATATAGGTCACAAGGATAATAGTGTATACTCTTTTTAAAAGTATATTTTTATGTGTGAACTGCTCACAAATTTAAAATAAGCCATTGGATGCAAAAAGAAAATTATTTATTTTGCAAGTAACGCAATATCTTCGCTTGTAAAGATTATTTCATTAAGCATTTCCTATCTTTAAATTTAAATAAAACAAAGTGAAATTTTTTATTCGTTTGAAGGATCTATTGATGTCATTATTTTTAAAAAATAAATGCCGCCACCGCAACTTTCCATTACGCTGGCATAAAACTCTTCGTTATAGAAACATGCTTCAACTGAAAGGCATGGATCTAGACGACATGTAATTTCAGCAAGACGATGCCACACCACGCGTATAACAATGATTTTTAAAACAAATAACTTAATTGACCGTTCCAACTCTTTAGGTTTAAAATGCATCTCCTTACAATAACACACAATAAAAATAAGTGTGTTAATTTTTATACAAAACTTTAAGAAGTCGACTCCAACCAGTTCCAAGAGAATTTTGAGAAGCTTCTCGTGGTAAAAACGGTTACGAGGAAATCGCCAAAACCAATATTTTATTTACTTACTTTTCGTTCAGTGACCCAACATATTACTTACTAACATATTACTTACACAAACAAACAAAAATATCTCAAGAAATTCCAATGTCAACTATCCATCCAAATCATGCGATTTTTTTCTCTACATTTCGTGCGATTTTTTTTTTGTGGTTTTGTGAAATCTTTTATTTATTCGAATAAAACAGTTATTCCTGAGCTCAAGTTCAATTTTTTTATCTAACTGACTAGATTTAATTACTGCGGCAGATAAGGCTTTCTGTAATCGCAACTGACTTACGGGCGTATACTTTATTTGTAATTGAAACCCTCATTAAGTATACTCTTTGTTCGACGATATTTTCTTCAATGTTTGCAATATTTTTGGTTAATTATGTGTCTCATAAAGTAAATTTAAATTCAAAATTTGACTTCCCGATTGGTCTAAAATTAATTAAAGTAAAGGAAAAAAGGGACTGTTCACATTTCTCTGTAATGGAAAACACTGTGTTAAATATTAAAATTTAACATTGAATTCGAAATGAATACTGGATGTTCAAATGTTTTCTTCCCTAATATTTTGGACTTAAAAGGTTTTTCATAAAGTATAACTTCTGTTTTCTAAGCGAAAAACAGGTCATCATACGGAGAGCTTTTTAGAAATCGAAAAAAAGCTAATCTGAACTCTATTAGTTTCATGATAGAACACAGCAGCTTTCCTGTTGATTAACTTTTGCCCTTTTAATTGACTTTCTTCCTTCTATTTTCCTTTTTGCTAAAAGTAGGAATCAGAATCGACCCTTTGCACAAGTAGTAGAATGTTCTGTTTCCGCCATAAGCGTGATTTAGCTTGATTTGTTGATGGTCTTTTTGGCACAATATTTTAGTACATGATTTCTTCGTCCGAAATCATTATGTTTGCAGAGTCCTAGCGGTTACAGAAAGACCCCGCTTAACACTGCTCCGCTTAACGCTGTTTCGGTATTACGCGGTAGTATTGGGTTTCCCCTAAATCGCACACTATATTGATACTTGTTGTATATGTATGCGTGCAAATGAAACGGTCATGCCCCAACCAAAAGTGGTGCACTATATAGCGACGGTGTATACTATATACAATACCATCTTTTTCAATTCTCTTTTGTTAGTCTGTCCAGAATAATGATTCCAACTGTATTTTCCGAAGTCGCAATCACAGTACGAAAGCATCTTTCCTGCGTCACAGTTGATTTATTAGTTAAGTACGTTATTAGTTGAGTACGTGTTAAGGTGCATCGTTTAACACTGTTTCGTTTAGCGCTGGAACTTATTGGAACGTATCCGCCGCCTTAAGGGGGCTCTTACTCTATTTTAATTTTCTTGTTATCTTGTGTACTAATTTTTTCTAGCCTTTTAAAACATCTACTGTAGTATTGCTATAGCAATAGCGGTACTAGTAAAACTATACTCATGTAAGGTATATACTTCTAATTAATTTTAAACGTAATGTGAATTTCATTTTGATTCTCTATTTCTTTTTTATATTGTGATTCATAACTTATAATGTCACAAACATCCAGATTCGAATTTACAGCCTCGCCACTTGAAGTTCAACACACTATCAACTAGACCATCCGCGCCCCCATGTATGTTAGTTTTACCCATGAGTAACGGGACCTGTGGCTAACTTCTAGCGATCGATTTTTGGAGAAACTTTTCAGGCAATTTTATTCTCATATGCCAGAAGACTGCCATTTAATAAAAAAATATGGTTGCTACTTGTTTAAACCTTTTAAACGCGAAGACTAAGTTTTACATTTAAGAAGAAGACGACATACAATGTAACAATTTAAGTTGAATTTTTATTTCTTATAGGTACGTATACTAAACATAGCTGAGATAAATTTAGTTACAAAAGTATGAGTAGGATTATTATTTCGTTTTATATCAGCTTTTCCTTTTTTCCTCTTTCTCTAGTAGATTTTTTTTAACCCATGTTGTGTATTTTGCTTCACATAAAGACAATTGGCGAATTGCATGATTAAATGGTTTCTACATTTGAGTGATTGGCTCTGCTAGCAAAATTTATTCAAAAAAAAAAAACTCAAAAAAATTAAAATTAAGAAACATAAGAAGTAAAATAACTGAAATTAATCCTTGAGGGAATAAAAAAATTTGAATCGATACACAATTTTAATTATGTAGCTTAAAAGCATTTCTTTCCAAATCTTCTTTTTTCTTTTGCATTTAAAAACTATTTTTAGATTTTTTGTCTTCTTCACTATAAATGGCTTTATTTAGGGAATTATAAGCTTTATTAACGCCTATTGGGATACAGGTTCTTATGCTATGAGAATGAACTGTAAATTGGCAGAATGAAAACTAATAATTTAAATACAATTCGTCATATTGTTTTTTTTTATTAAAAAGAAGGAAATTTAATACAATATAAAGAGTGTCTCAGTAAAAATGAACTTATTTATGTGGGATCGCACTTGCACTTACATTTATTTTGACATAGAATTACTTATTTATTTATTTATTTATTACCAGGCATGTTCTGAAAATCACCTTTTGTGAAAGTGATTTGAAATCACAAGAAAGGTTTTCTGGACACAAAACTTTTGTAATTTTTGTGATTTGAAACCGGTTAGCTAAGTGGCTGCCGATTTAGAATCACTTGCTTATTTTTTCAACCATTTGACTTTGAACTTCACAATAAATGAATTAAATAATATTGATTTTTATAGTAAAATGAACAAGTTTGGTCCAAAAAAGTATAAAATTATGAAAAAATTAAAGACACTTCACATTTCAAGAAATTTTGATATTTGGTTTTGTAATTTTTTTAGTTGTATAAACAAAAAATCAGCTGTTTCCTTGTGTTTTCGAAAAGGCTAAATCACACCGAAAAGTTAAAAGTTTTGTGGTTTTCAGAACACCCTCAAATCACAACTGTGATTTCAAAAGCACAAGTGATTTGAAATCTTGTGATTTTCAGAACATGCCTGTACAATACAATTACAAATTATATTTTAATTAAATACGAGGTGAGTAACTTTGACCATATGCTGGGTGTAGTGTCACAGACCATAGTCTCTGAGGGGAATCGAACCCACTATCCCCACGCTAATAGTCTAGCACACTACACAATAGACTACCAGAGCACCCATTTCACAAAATAACAAAAACTCACTGATGTTTACACGCCAATCTCTTAGCTTGATAAATACAAATTTTCTGATAAATAAAAATTTAAATTAATTAGTTTAGCCAGGAATGAAATGAGTACATCAACCACCTTACTAATCTTTTAATTCTAGTCTGTACCGATTCCTGACTAAACTCTTGAAAACATAACCTTCAAGAATGCTCTATTTTATATTTAATATTTATACTCCGGTTAAAATTTACATTTTTTTCTGTTAATTGAAATATTGTTACGTTTTTAACCTTTTAAAAACGAGTAGATTGCAAATTGTGTGCCACTGTTCACAACTTGATGTTTGATGTGCTTTGTTTGGTATTCTTCTTTACACTCTTATGCATAAACTCTATCAATTGTGCGTTAGATCTTTCCAACGGAGATTTTCAAATCACGATTATTCCCTTCACACGTAACGCGCCTTCACACAAAACTGACTGAATTCTTTCTGACTCCGTTGACTGATGAAAGCTTTTGAAGGAGAATGACTTTGCCTTTGCGAAATATCTATAAATGTAAACATGTTATTTATGTTATTATTGTTTGTGTATTTTGTTAACGTTTGTCCTTGCAGTGTTGTTGCCTGTTTATTTACTTGTTTATCTCCTTTTCATACTGATGTTGTTGCTATATTTTTGTTTATTTGTTGATCATGTAAATAAGTTCATTGTTCTTGTTTTTGTAGCTTTTGTTTATCATTTTAATGTTAAACGATGTAGCACCATTTCCATTTTCGTAAAAACATGTTTTTTTGACAAATGAATTTTCATAAAAAAAAACTCAATATTTCTTTGTGTTTGTTTGTTTAGACTAATTTCCCATTACCAATTAATAGTAACCCTATTTTATGTATTACTTGGTTTAAATAGAACTTAATCAATTCATTTAAGGCACATATGCATCACCTTACTTCATATTTTAAAATACTTTTGTGCCTACTCATCTATTGTGTGTAATTAACGAAATAAATGTAAATTGCATATGATAATGCTGACGCTGTCAAAATTTAAAGCAGATTTTATTTCATTATAGAAAGTTAAAGTTAAAATTGAAGTTAAAAGACTTTAATTCGATATTTGCAGTTAATAAGCTTCACTTATGAAATTCGTTAAAGAACATAACTTTATTTTCTGAAAGAATAAAAAAATATATATATACAGTCAACCCTCCTATAACGCAGTGAGTGCGTACCGCATTGTATGGAAACCGCGCTATAGGTTATGTTAGGTTAGGTTAGGTTAGAGGACGTGTACCTGTCAATCAAGACAAGTACAGTACCCGGAGGTCGGATTGACCCATTGCACAACGTCCTAAAGGAGGGAAGGATAATATAGGAACAGAACTATTAGAAGCACGGATTTAACCGTACAAACCCGACTAATTCGTAGAGCGTTCTATGGAAACCGTCTACCGCGCTATAAGAAACTCGTAATTAGTACAAACCACATCATTCGTACCGCATTATATGGAGACCAAGAAATAAAAAACACAAGATAAATTATAAATTATTTGTATTGGATTGATTAAAAAAATGAAACAAAAACTAATCTAAAAGACCGTGTTCCAACAAAAATAAGAAAAATAAATAAATTTAAAAAATTTGGAAAAGTTGGCGTGTGTAGGAGGGTTGACTGTACATACATAATTGGCCATTACAACCCTTCAGTCAGGATTACGGCGAGCTTTATAGCTACATAGTCTAAGTTATTTCCTAGGTTGAGTAGAACTCAAAAATACTTTTTTATATTTCTCGAACCCTCCAAACTTGTTTTATTTGACAAAAACGATTTTTTTTTATCTTTTCACACAAAATTATTTATTGCACAAATATGTTTGAACCTAATTTAAAAATTCAATCGTTTTTAGAAAGGGGAGAAATCAGGCTTTTCAACGGTGAATATAAACATTTTGTTCAAACTTAAATTTATGAGTTCTGATGAGGTAAACTTGGAAAATATTATTTTTTCTTATTTTTTCCAGTTTGGACATTATTATTAAATAAAAAATATGAAATAAGTGGAGACATTCCTCGTCTAAATCGATAAAATTAAATTTATCATTACTATACGGTATTCATGGCACAAATTCAGTTCCTTTTGCGTTGAAAGTCCACTGCTTCAGAAATTTCGGTGTGGCTTTTTATGGCAACGAAAATAGCTCTCGTTTATTTTTAATCTCATTTATTTTTACTTTAATTCATTGTTACTGCTTAGAAGTACCAGTATATGTCTGGCTTTATTATCTTGGTTGTCCCCATATATGTACATATGTTTCAAAAACCATGTTTTATAATAAAAAAGAAAAAATTTATTTATTCTATACCAATGCGTAAATATTTGTTGTTTCCTATGGCCATTACAACAGTAAGTTTTGTTTTTTACATTTTTACACCCCACTGATGATCGACATAGTTTTTCCTGACATAGAGGGTGCTTTCGATAACATTATATACGTATTAAAGACGGTTATTAACGCCATGCGACAAATGGATATTAATACAGTTGACATTTCATTTCTTGAAAACCGGATAGGGTATAGGCATATCGCTTTAATGTTAAGCGACGCAAATGATTCCAAAGTCTTACACGTTGATGTGTACCATCGCCTTTACCACTATTGAATACTCTACTGCAAGCTATGAAGACATGCAAAAGGTTATGCTACTATCGGCAAATTTCCGAAGTTTCTATATAAATGGTGCAACGAATATGGCATGGGCGTCAAAACAAAGTTACTATTATTCACAAAAGGATACAAATAAGATCTCTCAATTCGCTAATTATAGCATCAACGAAGACCTTCTCACTCTATTTGGTTAAGTTAATCATAATTGTAATCATAATTGCCAACGAACAAAATTTTGATATGAATACTTAATGCAGAATCACAGAATCACTCACACGCCAACTTAAACTTGGTTGTTAACACAAAAAACGTATACAAACTGTATGACTGTGTAATCAAACCAACTCCATCTGGCAGAGATGGTTTTGTGATTGTCTTTGGAGAAAAGTATCTGAGCAAACTATTAAATGCTGATGATCACAATAAGAGTCGCTCTTGGAACTAAATTGAACCTTAGAGCTCAGATTGTCCCTAATAATACCCGTTTAATGTATTAGTGTTCAGGCCGATTATTGCTACAAGGACAGCCGTAGTTTGAATCGAATTATTGAATTGTTTGTTTGAGTTTGAATGTTGAATTATATTTGTTATTTAATTGGTCAGAGTTATATTATGTTATTTAATTGGTTGAATTATAATTGGTCAGAGTTAAAGGCATATTTACTGAGAAAAAAGGAAAGCTTAGATCTGTAGTTCGTCAAAAAATGCAAGGTGTCTTTGATGGTTGCAATTACAACTGACTACCTCTGTTGTAACACAAGATATTGCCGGCAATGCAATAACCATAACATAATCAAATGATGCTCAAGCAAATGGTTCAAAAACGCTAACGTTTAGCGGTAACCCCGGTAATGAAGATAATTATCACGATGATACGTTATTAAATTTACCCACATCTTTGGCAAATTTCGATTTACTTTCTCAAGGCAACTTCTTAGTTCAATGGCTGGTCAAACAATGGGTCATCTTAAGATAGATTCTTCATTCTTCTGACAAGGCACAACCGAATCATCAAACTCATACTTTACTCATTTGCGAAGTAGAGATATATAGGTTCTTGACAAGTCTGGCTGTATACGACCTACCCGAGTCCATATTAACAGCCAGTAAATAAAATGCCATGAAAAGGATTCCCAAAACATATGTCGTTCGGAGTCGACTTTAAACTGTAGGTTCCGCCACTTATGGATAAAATTTATACTTACAACATGGGAAGTGTGAGAAGCCAGGTTTCATCTTGATGGAAGGATTGTAATAGGTAAGTAAGTGAGGAAAATAGTGAACATGCGTTACTAAACATTCTAACGAATTATATATTTTCAATTAAACTGCAATTTTTAATTTTAAAAACCATTTGATAAATTTTGACAAAGTGACAAACTGATGCTCAAAATTATATCTTTGGTTACACTGAGTTCTTTACATATCTACCTACGGGCGTACATCAGGAAATAGACTTTTTATCACACCAACTAAAAGAAAGGATTTAGTCTCATACACAACAGTATGTGTATAACATATTCATAACCTATCTTAACATCTAAAAGTTGGTCTTTAGTTTCCTTTTACTTTCAAAATAAACTACTGTATCTTAAAAGGCTTATAATTCTCTAAGATACCTTATAGAATAGAGGACCCACAAATTGTACTTGACCAAATAAAAATTTATTACAATTTTTTATATCAAAAATGTCTTTGTCTGTTTGTTGCACTGTCTAGTCTTTCGCCATTGTCTGTTGTGCACTCACTACTACTATTTTAAGCAAATAGGCAAAAAATATTCGAAGAGGAAAAAAAAACAAAAACAATCTTCGCCATTGTTACCTGTGACAGTGAGAGGCAATAACAGTTTCCTAAAGCTTGACCGCAAATATCTGTGGATAATGAGTTTTTGTTCTCCATTCCATTTTAGGTATGTCTAGAAGAGAAAGGAGGTGGTTTAGTTAATAGCATTGGGTAGCGAAAAAAGCAATTTAAACTAAAAAGCAAAGCCAGTGAATGCCCTTAAAGCAAGAATTAAAGCCAAACTTTTAAGGTAATAGCGAGTATTTTAATTTTTATACAATATTAAAGCGTAAATACTTAGTATATACGTTAATAGTGCTGCACATACTTTGAACAATAAAGCGAAATATAGTAGGTGCTTTTTAATGCTTTGCGCCGGACTGTGGTCACCAATATTCGCATGCACCCATCAATTGAAAAATTTTAAATAACATGTCTTAAAGAAATAAATATTGGGGATAAACAATGTCAACTACAACTACCCATTATTTGTAGGTCAGTAAGTTACAATGACGATCGTTAGGGGGAGTTAAATACTGGCAAATTATTTAGGACATTGCATTTATGTAGCTTTATGAGTTGGTGTAGAATCTTCACGACCGCTTTGGAGCATGCAAACCTTATGTCGTTTTATAATGGATTTAAAAAGGGTTACTTGGTGAACCTTAGCCGATGATTCGACTACTTGTTTTCAGAAATGCAAGTAAAAACATTTCACCAAACCATACTGGGGTATGAAACTTTCGACCCAAAAAATTAGTTCTGATCTACTCTTAAACAGCGTATACACCTTATTACTTTACAAATTAAATTTTTTCTGCACGGTAAAATTTATTTCATACTTTATGTCCAGTAAGTCGGTTGAAAGTATCAAGTCTTAAGCCTTTTTTAGTCATTTGACTCATGAACTTTTTCCTAACCTTATTTTTTTTTTGCTCAATTCTTGATTTTACATCTTGGACAACCAGAGGTGTTCGTACTGTGAGTGGAAGCCAAACGATAACGATCTTTACCATCTCTCGTCTTCTCAAACAGCTTTAACCTCTTGCAGACGAAATTGCGCTTAATTCCGCGTATTCATATCCTTTTCTCCTATCAGTTTAAATAGCACTATCACATCGATATTTATACAAGTTGTCGTAGTCTAGGTCTTACTGTATTGGCTTATTAGACTTGAGGCCACGGTTCGGCCAAAGTATTAAAAATATATCTTAGGCGACTTCCTCTCAGCAAAAAAACTCTGAGAGTTAATAAAATTGCTTCTTTAAAAGCTAGGCCGTAATCCTGACTGAAGGTTAATAGTGATGAATTATGTATCTATGTATCACAACGATACAGTTCTCATTTTCAAAACCAAAATAATTTAGAATTCTCAGTACAGAATGATAAAGTGGAATGTTCAATTCATCTATTAAAATAACCCACTCATTCTACGTTTATGTGCCAACTAAATGATGTTTCTCATCACTGCATTTATTTTGTTTTATAATTCTGTCTAATTCTGCTGGAAATTGTGTTAATTTATATTTTGTAGGCTATACTTTATTAACGAAATTTTGGATATCAATCAGCTTCTGGGGTTCCATAACTTCCAGTGAGAAAATATTAGTTCGCTCACCTCCTACCATGCGCTGTCTTTCAATTTAAACAGAACAAACTTAAAAATTAAACCGAATATGTTAGAGTCTCAGCATTGTTCTCAGTAAGCCATTGCTGGATTTAATTTACTACAATGATTCTTTTCATGGAAACAAAAATTGTTATATACTGAGCATTAAATTCAAGGTACGAGTATGAGCGAGTAATGATATCTTCATAATCCCACTCAGGTGGCTTTCTGAAAATTTTTTCTATTTAAGTTATAATAGATGACTACTTAAAAGCATTCAATTTAGCAATTAAAAGTTACATTGAGATTGTTAGAATAATTTTTCGTAGAAATTCATCAGTATTTTGCACATAATCTACAAACTTTTGTATCAAACAAACCAAACACACAAGACTAAATGCAAAAGAAAGAAATAAATTTCAAAATGAAAGAAAACTACAAAGTTTTAAAAAGGTTTGTATTGGCACCAGAGATGAATGGAGTGTATGAAAAAGTGTTGCTGGATATGGCCTTGTAATATTTTATAGAATTTATCGTATTTCCCCTATTTGATCTAGATGATATGATTTGATATATGATGAAAATGGAAACGGTGTACCATCGTTTAACATTAAAATGAGGAAAAGCTAAACAAACAAATACAACGAACTTGTTACAAGCAAACCAACAACATCAGTATGAAGAAAAGGCGATAGCCAATTAAGCAAGAACGCAGCAACAAGCAATGGGTACAAAATACACAAACAGCAATGACGTCGTGATAGAGTTCTCGAGAAAGCGAAACGAACGTTTGACTTCAAAAATCTCCATCAGAGTGTTTACAAAGGCATATAAAAGGCAAGACAAAGCAAGCAATGAGTAAGAATTCAGTCAGTCTTGTGTAAAGACGCGTTGTGTGTGAAGAAAACAGTCGTGATTTGAATATATCCGCTGTAAAGGTCTGCGTTGTTATTGTCTAGGCAATAGTGGAAAGAAGAATAACGAACAAGCAAGTTATTGTTGGATACATCAAACTGTAAATAGTGGCACACAAAAATTGTGAGAACAATAAATAGTTTAATTGAAACTAAAAACAAATTTATTTTTATTTTGTTTGCAATCAACGAACTTATATTCTAAACTTTTTTAAAAAGGTAAAAACGTAACAATATTAATCTCTCATATAGATAAGCTGGCTGTCGATTATTAATTATTAATTCATTAGTGTAAAATAGTAGATCCGGCAATTCACTATATTGTCAAATGTGGCATTATACATTAGTCGTGCAAAATGCGATATGCGATACCAACTGTGTCACCTCTAGCAAACATCCATACATAAGGCTTGGCAATACATATGCCTTAGTTTATAGCATTCGAATATTATCCAGAGATTTCGAAGCAGCGCAACCGTTTTTAAACAGTTCATTTTCGCGTGATCTGACCAACTTAGTTTCCTGTTAAGAGTTACATCAAGTTTTGCTGATCTAAAAAAGCTTTTATTTAATCTAGTAATTTGTATTGGTGATAGGTACGTGACCAAATGTTATTATCAGGGTGTATTTAATTTTTTTTTTCATAGTGCTATTTGAAACAACTGACAAAACTATTCATTCGCATAATGCTCATATTTTATATATTATTATTACATATGTATATGTAAATTCATAACAACAAGTATGCGACGTATGAGTGATATCTACTTCCAAACGACAAAATCAAATTTATTTTATTTCATTGCATACTTTCCAGAGTAATTCTTTCAGTACCTGTCATATGGTGCGTATAAGTAATATGTTTTAAATTCAATTAAATATAAAGTATACGGTTAATTTGAAATTAAACATTTACAAGCTAATGTAACAATTCTACTGGGTTAATATTTGGAGAATAACTTACTTATTTAATGACCAATTATTTATCTTTCAAAAAAAAAATATATTACTATTGTAGCAAATTTTTGCCAGTCAAATAAAGTAGAGCACAACATAAATGAGCTTAATTTTCTGTTCACATTTTTCATTTCGTACTGAAAATTCATAATATTAACTTAATCATTATAACAGTGTATAAACAGTACTATTAGATAAGATTATATGCTTGTTGTACTGCAATTAACCACTAGATAAATAAATAAATAAGGAGACTTATGTAAAAAATATGACACGACTGTTAGAATCTTTAAATAATAACTACTGTAATTTTTGTCCGATTTGATCAAACGAAGTGTCAATCTCTTTACAAGGTAATGAACTTTCAGAATATCATCACTTATTTCATATTTTTTAATTAAAGTTTGTTACTATAAATGCACAAACTTGAAAAAATATGAAACAAATTCGCATTTGTCAAGTTTACCTCATCAAACCTCATAGCATATTAAAACAAATAATATATGTACGTATGTATACCGATTTAAAGGCCCATTTCTCTCCTTTCCAATAAGCTTTAAATTTTAGACATCGGTTGAGGAACGTTTGTATAATCAATAAATTTGTGTGTAAAATCAAAAAAACAGTTTTTGTCAAATAAAAGAAGTTTGGAGGTTTCAAGAAATATAAAAAAATATGCTTGAGTTCTACTCAACAAAACTCACATCATAGTGTAAGTCATTAGCTAGGTGTATTTAATCTTTTAATTTAATTTTTACATGTTATTGTTATGATACAATTTATTCTTTGTATATTTTATTACCGATTTGTATCTGCTATTAACTTATATTATAAGACCACAAGTCGGTCTTGTTTTATATAACAACGAATAAATAAATAAATCAAAATAGAATAAATCATCGAAATGTCATACAAATTATCCACATTTACAAAAATACGCAAAAATATGATATTACGAAATTATATTTCTTTAACTGCTCACATTACTTATAATATTTTTAACGTTTTACTCTTTAATTCTGGCTGTAAAATATGTAAATAGTTTTTCCTAGCTTTCGTAGGATGAGTAAAACATTTGTTCAAGCCTTGAGTATTTTTTTTTTTGCTCATAGAAACACACTTGAATTTCTCTGAAACTTTTAACCAAACATTTTTGCACAAATACAAAAACTAAAGGCGATGTAAAACAAAAAATAAAACAATAACATAATTCTACTCTACAAGGATTTCTCAAAGGCAAGCGAGATAGATCCCTACATTAATTGCCGCACACAAGCCGTTATTTTTAAGGCTAGACATAGTCACATCTTCATTCACAGCCACAAAAGTTAATCGCAGTTCGGTTAGGTTTTACCACTATATTACACTTTCTGTAGTCGTATGAATACTTTATGGCTACTCAAGTTGATGATGTTACTGTTTAGCAAAACCGAGCATATAAATTTAAAGAAAAACACATACATTTACATGAATTCTGTTTCTTTATTTACCTCCATTTTTTGTCCTTTTGTCTCAGCTGTCATTGCCGTGTTTATGTAGTTTTTGTTGTCAAGTAAGATAGACAGTTTATTCTTTATTACCATGACAAGCACTTGGCTACAGCGCTTAGAACCAAGAATTAAAAATTAAAAATAATTAATCAACAGGTCCTTCAATATTTCAATTTCAAAATAGAACTGCTTTGTGTTATTCAAGAACATTTTCCGATTATGTAGCTCCAGTAGTATTAAATCTATGTCCCAAGGCCTGTCCAATGCTTGAAAAATGTCAGTAAATATGGAAGATTTTCTTATAGTAGTCGCCGTAGTCTAGTAGGTAGTGTGTTGGCGACGCCAAGCCACGGTTCAAATCCCCGGTCAGACATCAAAACGCAATACGAAAAAATATTTCTTCGGCAACTTCCTCTCAGCAGATTTGTGGCAAAAACTCTGAGAGTAACTAAAAATTGCCATGAAAAGTTTCTGAAATCTGTCGTTCCGAGTCGACTTTAGATTTTAGGTCCCGCTACTTTGACCGTCGAGGAGTACAATTTTGAAATATAAGAAAGCTTTTTGTCTTATTTGAAGTCGCCTTAGTCAAGAAGTTAGTATGTTTGCTTATTAAATGTGAGGCCACGGTACACGGTTTCGTTTCACAGGAGATACGAAATATGAAAAAGTATTTCTTCGATGACTTCCTTTCAGCAGATTCCGCTCTAAGAGTAAATAAATAAAATTGTCATGAAAAAGCTTCTCAGGAATCTGTCGTTCGGACTCGACTTTAAACTGTAGGTCCCGCCACTCATATATAAAGATTAAGACACACATAACAGCCACGATGTAAAGTGGTGCGACAAGCTATGTCGTAATTCTGACTGCAGGGTTATAATCATCGATTTTGTATGTTATGTTTTGTCTTATTTTTCAATTGTTTAAATAAATCCTTTATTTATTTTATAATAATTTGTTTTATAAAATTTCTATTTAATTAAGTTTAACAGTGCGGTTGAATTGGTAACATCAAGCCACATACATACATAATTACAATCCTTCAGTCACGATTACGGCCTAGATTCCCACAGCACTTAGGTTGTGTGTGTTATTTTATACATAAGTGGCGTGATCTACCGTTTAAAATGGACTGCGAAATACATTTTTTTTTTTTGAGACACTTTCCATGGAAATTTTTGTTTGCTCTCAGAGTTTTAGACAGAAATCTGCTGAGAGGAAGTCGTATTCCTATTTGATCGAGATGTCTAATAAGCCAACACAGTACCTACTAGACTACGTCAAACTCAATGCTGTGATAATATTTTCAATCGCCGAAAGAATAACTTTAATGTACCAGTTTCTTAAGGCGTTGAAGGAATTGTTGCAATCTACCTAATTTTTCACTGTTTAACTATTTAACAATAAATTTCACATATTACAAAGCAATAAATAATGATAATCATAAAAAGAAAAAAGAGGTAAGTGTTAAAAAGATCCTTAAAAATTCTTTGTAAATCCACACAATTTTTTGATAACGTTTTGAAGGCTAAAAAAGAGAAAATAGCTGCCACTGAAAGTTTAAAAAAGTTTCTCAATATTGCAGTTTATTAAAAAGTTAAATAAGAAGCTTTTCTACTTTCCTTCCATTTCGTTTGTCCTTTTAGTACTAGTAACTTTAAATATAACAAAATTAAAAATTTCACAAATTTTTTGTTGTTTTTGCTATTTTAATATCGAATTTCATTTAAAAATTGCGAAGATCTTAAAGTATAGTTTCATATTTAACTAAGCTTTGGCATGCTTTAGTATTTAATACTAAAACAGTATTGAAAGCTAGTCGAAGAAAAAAAAACAAAGAAAAATAAAATAAAATAATGAGATAAAAGTGGTAAAATATTTTGAAATATGTATTTAAGATTAAAAATAACTAAAAAATTGTGTCTAGTTTTGCATAAGCCAGATAAAAACAGGGTCAATAATGTCTGTTTAGTTTTCATAATTCCCACTATTTAAGGATTTCATTTTAATTATTCAAGTAAAGGTTACAAAGGTCAATAATAAAGATTATATAGTATTCATTGACAGTTGCACTGGGTATTTAAAATTTAGTAAACTCGCTGATACAACAACCAAACAGGTAATATTTTTCCTCAAAGAAATTTTTTCTACATTTGGTCAGCCACTTACGCTAGAAACTGATAATGGGCAGCAATTTGCTAGTTCGGAGTTTTAATTGTTTTCCTATGCATGGAAGTTCAATCATCGTACAAACTCACCATATCATCCTAGCGGAAATGGGTTAGAAGAAAAAGCGGTACAAATAGCAAAAAATATTTTAAAAAAATCATCTCACGACAACAGCGATTATCACTTAGGCCTGTTGAATTATATGAACACACCAAGAGGTAATTTGGGCTCACCATCGCAGCGACTCTTTGGGCATGATATTCGTGGGTTACTACCAACAACAAAAGAAAAATTAGTGCAATCAGATTACCTCAAAATTTGCAAAAATCTAAAAGCAGAGAGAGAGCAACAAAAGCTATATGCAGATCGTGGAGCCAAAGAGAATCCCCCTCAGTTCAACGAAGGTGACACAGTAGTTTATCGTACAAATAACCAGAGCCTTTGGAATCCAGCCATAGTTAAAGCTCAAATACATCCTCGGTCATATCTCATAGAAAATGACAACGGCAATCAATATCGCAGAAATTCCACGCATATACGTCCAACTCAGGCTAAAATTACAACACCTTCAATTCAAGTCGCTGAAGATAATCAACTTGATACTACAAAACAGCCCGAAGATCACGCGACTACATCAGCTACAGACGCAAACATTAATTCTCAAATTTTAAGAAGATCTTCAAGAGTTAAATCACAACCACAGCGTTTACAATACTCTTAAATTAGCCTCGGAAAAGAGGGATGATAATATAACCGCTGTGCTTAGTACAATTTAGCACAGTACATTTTATTACAGCGGTTTAGGAAAAATACTATTGTTAACAACCCGGTCTTGGTACTTTTTTAATATATATATATATATATATATATATATATATATATTTGATTATATTATATTATTATTATATTTGATTATTATATAGATATATATATATATATATATATATATCTATATATACCACTATTCATGTTCAGAAGCCATTTTGTAATAGAAAGATAATATTAATCTTCAATAAATACATTTCGTTGAAATCTAATAATAAACTGAGTTTCTTATTTACAGTCATTGTATACTATAAATATGTATACACAGAGCCACAAATTTAAACTAGAAATTAATCTATAAGATAATAATTAATTTAAATTGTTATATGCAATAGCCGTAGTATAGTAGGTAGTGTATTAACTTTATATTAGACGTGAGGTCAAACCGCAGGCTAGACATCGGTGTTTTCATCGCAGCAAATTTCTAACTGCCATGAAAAATTTCTCAAAAATCAAAATCCATGGTTTGAAGGTGACTTTAAACTGTAGATCCCGCCACTCATAAATAAACATGACGTAATCCTGGCTGATGGGTTGTAGTGACCATTTATGTGTGTATGTTTAACGCAGTGTTCTATATTAAAACACTCAATTTTGTTTGTATTTTGTATACAAATAGACGAAAGTGTGAAATAGTTCGTCTAACGAAAACATGCCCTAACTTTCCGCGTATACTTAATGAATATTTCAACTGCAAATAAAGTATACGTCACCGAGTCAGTTTCAAAGAGTAAAGCTATGACACTAACAATGCTCGTAGTTTTTGCATTTAAATTTTAGCACAGAAAAAGGTAAAAACACTTTTAATTAAAATCAATTTTTTTTATCAAAGGAAGGTGAAATAAGGCTATTGAAAATTTTCAAATCATTATTGTAATAAAATTTTGTTAAGTTAAAATAAGACTACGATAGTATTTAAATGAACTGAAACCAGAGTAGCTATGATAAGTGAAATATTAAAAGAGTGATTCTTGTGGTTGCAGATTTTGAAATTAAATAAAATTTACGATTTGTGCACTCTGCAGAACTGTGTTATAACAATTCTCTCTTTCTATTTTAATTTAAAAGCAATGCGTTTGAAATCGATTTTAAAATTTTGCTCTACCAATGTCTGTTGCTTTTTACAATTCAAACATCTGTTTTTGTTTACGAAAGGAAGTGACTATATGTACATTGCAGGGAGAGTATGCACCATTTTATAAAAACTACATACGCAACAATTGAGTCGCCGTGCGTATAGTATCATAGTTACAATAATATTAACAAAAAGAACAATACGCGATAAAAGCGTGTGTGCAGATAATATTTTTTTCTTTTTTTTTTTTTTTTTGAGTAATTTTATCTCATTCATAATCGTTAAAGTTGCTGCTTAAGTAGTACAATTTTTAATTTTCCAAAAGACAGGTGTGTGAAGTTATTCATTTCTCTTTTATTTTCAGCGTTCAGCTGCTCAGCATTAAAATTAAGTTGTTACAGAAATGCAGAAACAAAAGGGCATTCACTACCAACAAAAAAAAAAAATTTTTTTTTTAATTTTTTAACATTTAAATTGTAAGTGTAGGTACCGCCAACGATAACTCACAGTACATTTAAAATTCAAAGGCCCACAGTATTAAAATGCTGCACCCAATATTTAGGAAGATAACCTAATAGGGTGTTCAGATATGCACGTTTATTGAGTAAATCGCAATAAACGCCCATATTGAGCTCAATATTCCACATAAAGTTTCAATTAATAATTGCGCAATAAATATGAAAATTGTTATAACATTGAGTTAAACTTAAAATGAAGAACTGTCATAAGTATGTTTAGTGAGCACATTACAATTAACCGAACACTTTCTGTTGATATTTGACAACTGAACAACGACAAACAAAAAGAAAAAAAAAACAACAAAACAATGTTGTTGAAACAACCAACTGTTTTGTTTACCAGCTGTCAAATGAATATTGAATAGGCAACTAAACTGTGTATATTATTATGCCTGAACACTTAAAATATTGTACTCAATTAACCGGATATTGACTCAATAAAAGTGCATACATATCTAAACATAGTATAACACTGATATCCTTTCACTCACGGACAGAAGGAGGGCTGACTCACTTCAGTCTTTAAATCGTTTTGCCATCCATCGCACAATGGCCATTCGTTCTGATCACTATCCTTTTGGTAAGCACGTCAGAAAACTTGCCTATATGACTTCTGCAAGAGCTGTGGGTCTGCGGGGTAGGAAGAGACTGTCTTTCACCTCATTTGCCAAAGCTATGCTGTTGTCATAAAGAGACCGTGGTTTCTGGCCTCTCATTTTCTGATATCCTTGACCGAGCTCTCTAATATAAAAATTGCTGCAATAGCAAGATTTATTTTGGACTCGGAATGGTTTTCTTTCGGGAATGGCTGACCACTGTGTAGAACTAATTGTGGGCCCAAATGGGCCCAAATGCTGGCCTAAGCGGGACCTCTTCCTTTAAGGAATCAATGAAAGTTCTAATACAACATACTATTATTAAAATGAGAAAAATAAAATTGGATTTCATTAAAATTGGTCACGGCCATCGCCAATTTCCCATACAATATAAATCGATTTTTTCCACAATAAACTTTCCGTAATAAGCAAAAACAGAACGCCGGACCTTAAAAAAATTTAGCTTTAAATTAATCCATAGTCCACGATACAAAATAAAGCAAAATCTGTCAGATATGTCTGTTTGACCAAATTTACAAAGCAGTATAGCTACACCATAATTTATACTATTATTCGTTAAATCCTATTGTAGAAATTTACTTTTAAGCAATATAACGAATGTGGCTCAGGTCGTCATAAGATTTATTGTTACTTCAAAATATTGTTCATGAAAAAAAGGATGTTTAGGCACAGGCATAAAAATAGGAAATCTACAGATATGCACGAATGCAAAAGACACTTTCGAAATTAAAATAATTTTCAGGAAGTTCAGCATATTTTTGTTTTAAAACTGAATGGTTAAATAACACGTTTATTAATACCAGTATAATCATCATTTGTTACGTTATTATTCACAACGAACATTGTCATTTGTAGATACAAAAATATTGTTACATTTTTACCGTTTTAAAAACGTTGATTGCAAACAAAATAAAAATAAATTGGTAAACACCAATTCTTTATTGTCCGCGCAATTCCGTGTGCCATTGTTCATAACTTGATGATACAACAACAATTTGGCTTAGTTCGTTATTATTCATTGCTTACAATGCAGATCATTTCAACGACGATCTTCAAACCACGACTGTTTTCTACACACGCAACGCGTCTTCACACAAGACAGACTGAATTCTTACTACTACTTGACAGCTTTGTCTTGCCTTTTTATATGCCCACGTAAACAATCTGATGAATGTTCTTGAAATCGAGCGTTTGTGTTTTCGCTTTTTCGAAAACTCTATCGCGACTTCATTGTTGTTTGTGTATTTTGTTCACATTGCTCGCTTACTTGTCTATCCCCTTTTCTTTCATACTGATGCTGTTGGTTTACTTGTAACAAGTTCGTTGTATTTGTTTGTGTAGCTTTTGCTAATTTTAATGTTAGACGATGTTACATCGTTTCCATTTTCGTAACAATATATATTTTTGTATCCATATTTCTGTCTTTAGTCAACACAACCCGTGGTAAGACACAAGCACACTGAGTTATTTCATTATTAGATGTTGAGAATGTTATAATTTTCCAACCCCTAAATATTACATGTTTTCTTTGAATGTTTTTTGTTTTGTAATTTTCGCAAAACATTAATGCAACCGAAAAGAAAAAATTGTGTGAAGAAAAATTCTTTTCTAAGTCAAGTTCACTCAGCAGTCGCTGACGGTTATACTTTTGATTTAAAGCCGGCTTAAAATATACTCCTTTGGCAAAAATATTAAATATTATTAGCATTATTTTTAAGCATTTAACAGAATCAGAAAAACATCAAGGTTGTCTCTTTAGGCGGTAACAGACATACATATATAACAGACAAATAAAGAAATTGTCAAAATAAATTATATTGGCTACTTTAAGTAAAAAATTGTCTTAACTGGTTGACAATAAATAAAATGTACGTAATAAAGAAAGAAATTTACAGCTGGCCATATAAGAGCATAGTATGTCTTAAAGATTTACAATGTCGTAAAAGAATTACAATCTTACACAACGGCTATCAGAGACATTTTTGTAATTTAAGTAATGATGTGAAAAGTAATACAGACATCAGTCTGACACTTGAAGATTTGATTAGAAGGTAAGTCAGAAAAGAAAATTGTTGAAAAGTAAGTGCACTATTCCCCAGCTCAAATATCACAAAAATATTCGTTGTGAACTTAAAACTGTCTCTTTTTATTTTTAACATTTTTATTAAATTGATATAAAAACATAAATTTCCACTAATTTCAGTCCTAAAGTGGTTAATAATCCGAGATTTGTGAATATTTTAATAGAGACTCTGCTGTTCTTTGAAACTAGTAGATATCGTCTAAGCATATAATCAGCAAGATGTAGGCATTACCTCCAAACAAAAAATTGCCCGCACCATTATTTACCGTCAACCCCAGGTCAGACATTAAAACGAAACATGAAATATGGGGTTTTAACCGTGCCCTTACGTCTAATAAGACAACACACTACCTAATAGACTACGGCGACTTCAATTCATTGAACAATAAATGTTTTAAATTTATAGTCTTCAAATTTTTTTTTTTGCTGTTTGTCTTTGACAGAGCTGGCGCACGGTATAAATTCACATGCAAACGAAGACTTGCATGACAAAATTATGATGTGCACCACCAAACCAAATAATGTTGACTACTTTCGGCATACATACATATGTACATATATACCCAAATGATCATTACAACCCAGTCAGGACTACGACATACCTTCTTACACCATTTACACTGTGTGTGTTAATTTTATACTTGATTATTTTAAATCTACAGTTTAAAGTCAATTTCGAACGAGAGTTTTTCGAGTAACTTTTCATGGCTATTTTATATACTCTCAGAGTTTTTGCCAGAAAACTGCTGAGAGGAAGTGGCCAAAGAAATACTTTTTTTTGGATTAGAACCGAGACTTCATGTCTAGTAAGCCTACTTACTATACTAAGATGACAGATTTTGACAGCTCTTGTAAATGACGAAAACATCATTGACATAAAATAATGCATAAGCAAGTGGTGCCATCTAAAGTAAAGAACTAGTTTTTAAGTTATACTATACTTATACTATACTATAGAGTAAATAAAATTGCCATGAAAAGTTTCTAAAAATCTGTCGTTCCGAGTCGACTTTAAACTGTAGGTCCCGCCATTCATGTATAAAATTAACACACACAACATAAGTGGTGTGAGAACCTAGGTCGTAATCCTGACTGAAGGGTTGTAACAATCAATTATGTATGTATGTATGTATGTATGGAGTTATTCATATTCACACTTAACACCAACAAATTTTCGTTGTCACAAACATAACATTGTGTGTTTCTACTTTTATTTCAGTTCAACAAGTAACGTCGTTTATGTGCCACACATTTCAATCTTGGAAATCAATATTTTCAGTATGTCACAGCATCAAATAGTAAACTGACAGTAAATCAGGTTATCGCCATCTGTTGGTACACTAAGGGCCATTATTGCAACTTGCCGTTAACTAAAGGGAGGATTTTAAACGGCAGATAAATTGTTTTTTCATTATTATAAGTGGACGATAAGGTAGAAGTGAGCGTTAGGCTAAATGGCGCATTATCCTACCGGTAACTTTTAAAGTTAACTTTATGTTTGAACTTGCCATATTATTATTAATTTCAATACGGCAACTTCAAATATAAACAAAATGAGCAAATACAACAAAAAACGAATCCCTTTGTTGCCATTGCGTTTAAAAAACTTGTTTAATTGAGCAGTGTTAACGAAATTTCTCCGACACTGCCATATTTTTGAAAAAGTTACCTTTATTTTATGATTAGGTTGTAATAACAAAAAGAAGTTAAAGGTGATTTTATCTAAAGTTATCTTTAACTAAGGTGACTTTAAAGTTCACTTTAGCTAAGTTACCTTTAACTAAACCCAATTTTAGCGGCAAGTTGTAATAATGATCCTAAAACTGCATTAACCAAAAATTAATTAAAACTCCTTCATGAGTGTGTATTTGATATAAATGCTTATAGTATACACACACACATTAAGATTAACTCATTCGTTTGGGTTTTGGCTCTAGTAGTTGGCATCTTTTCACTGCTGAGAATTCTGAACAATTTTACGATACACATGGTTCCTGGACTTTCTCTTGCCATGCTTAGGAACAAAAAAAGGAGTTTATAAATAAATGAGTGTAGAAAATATCAAAAAAAAATGACATTTTTAGTATGGTTTTCCAGTTTATCCTGAAGCAAACGGTTGGTTGTGTGTTGTGAGAGGTTACGGTTTGCGGCATCGACGTGGGTGTCAGAATATAAGAACGAAGTTTAAAAATTGTAATTTTTGTATTTCGAAAAAAGAGGAAAACAAGTGAATATAGGTCACACGGACAATATTGTATACTCTATACAATGGATGCAAAAACAAAATTATTTATTTTGAAGGTAATGTAATACCTTCGCTTGTAAAGGTTATTTCATTAAGCAGTTCCTATCTTTAAATTTAAATAAAACAAAGTGTGTGTGAGATATCATCGACATTTTTTATTCATTTGAAGGATCTATTTATGTCCTCATGTGTAAAAAATAACATTTTTCAGGTGACGCTACCGCTGCTCTGGTTAAAGAGCATCTGAAATATCAAATTTCCATGACGCTGGCACAAAATTTAGACTGAATTTGAGCAATGGTTTGAGTTATGTTGTCTTTGTGACATGTTCGCATGCCCGATTTAAGAAACCCCGACAAAAAACAGTTTAACGCAATATCTCCTCGTAATATCGATATTTTGCACGTAGCGCCGTGCGTTGGTTGCTAGATTATTCAATTAAGTCCTGGAAGTCGCCGTAGTCTAGTAGGTAGTGTGTTGGCTTATTAGACATAAGGCCACGGTTCAAACCTCAGGTCAGACATCAAAACGAAAATATAAAAAAAATATTTCTTCGGTGACTTCCTTTCAGAAGATTTCTGTCAGAAGCTCTGAGAGCAAATAAAATTGCCATGAAAAGTTTCTCAAAAACCTGTCTTTCGGAGTCGACTTTAAACTGTAGGTCCCACCACTCATGTATAAAATTACCACATACAACATAAGTGGTATGATAAACTAGGTCCATTATCCTGACTGAAGGATTGTAATGACCAATTATGTATGTATGTATGAAATCATCGACCTTTATATAATCATCGACCTTTATATAATCATCGACCTTTAATACCAGATATAAATTATCCTTGAAGTATGGTACCAATTATCATCCTCGTACCGAAGTTACTATCCTGTACTAGAATACAAGTGCGATATGCAGTCCATAACAGAATGGATAAGAGTTTCAAATGCCTTCTCAAGGTATAACGGTATATGCACAGACTAATAATGTTATACATTTCATAGTGAATTTTAAAATCAGCTTAATATCCTCTAGTACTTGACATCAGTCAGGTTTACCTTTCTTTGGAATCTTTAATATTGTTACGTTTTTTACCCTTTTAAAAACGTTTAAAATATGAGTGCGTAGATTGCAAATAAAAATAAAAATTAATTTGTGTTTAGCTTTAAATAAAATTCTTTATTGTTCGCACAATACTGTATGCCACTGTTCGCAACTTGATTTAAACAACAACAATCTGCTTTATTTGTTATTCTTCTTTTCACTCTTCCGCGTACACACTAACAATTGTTCGTTAGATCTTTACAACGGAGATCTTCAAACCACGGCGGATGGGTGTCAAAGATGTGACCATTTTTTGATTCCTATCTCTTACGTCAACAGTTGGATACCTGGGTATGTATAATGAAATATATGAAAATATTTTGATATTTGATGTTTATTGAATTTAATTTACAAGCTCTTAATAATAAGATTAAAATTCAATCAAATATAGGAAGACATAAAAAATATTAAATGCCAATTTTTCTTAAATGAATTTATTACAATGCGGCATATACATAACTTGAATGAGCAGCACATACGGGCTTGTTGCATAACGTGCAGGATTTGCTGGTTGACCGACGTTTTGTACATAAGTGGCAATTACCTTTTACTTTCATTCTACCAATGCTGTCATTTTCTTCTACGCTTTTACCTGCAGCACCTCTTACACTCAAAGATTCCTCACATATGTCTTCAATAGCATTGCGTGTTGAAAATATTTTTATATTTATGTTTCTTGTGGAAACTTTCAACATTGGGTTATTTTCAACGTAAATTGTGGGCAACGAGGTCTAGTATATTGTAGAGTAAAGCCAAGGGCCATCTATTTGTTCGTCGCCTTGCTCAATATTCTATCCATATCATCGACGCCACCTTTATATTTGTTGTAATCCAAGATCTAGAGTGGCTTTTTCTTTGGACCTTGCACTTCGTATGAATAATGCAAGAAGTATAACCGACTTATTTTTTTTTTATGTGAGAGCACAAGGTAATATTGTTACTGAAACCAATTGTAGTTAACTCTACTTCCCGTCCATTAGATAAAGTGAAATATCGTGGTACAAACACTCGTCTTCTGTTCACTGTACCTAACATTGATAAACTGCTGTCCATCATTAAACTTTTCGCAACGTTATCTGTTGTGAAGAAATTATCACAAACAATATTCCGTCCACTTCCACAAAAATGATTGACGAAGAAATCCTCCACTACGCTCTCGGCGCCACCAATCCAGTATAAATTTGTTCCTTCATTGGATAGGATGATACGGAGTCACATACCCACCATACTTTAATTCCGTAATTGGCGGGTTTCGATGGCATGTATTTTGTAAACCCGGTACCACGTTTGGACCTGCTACGTAATTGCTGCGTAGATTACCATTGAGTATTAAAAATAAGTCCGTTATGGCTGCAACTTTGTCGGTTTTTTACGCTGTTGACGTGTGTTTCCGTTGTCGGAAAATATAAAGTGGGTTATATCCCAAAACCGCCGCACGTTTATGGAAGCTCGATAGAGGGATATGAGGTCGTTTTCCATAAGTCTTTAGTATGTACGTAACCAGAGTGCTTTACACCACCCAAGAAGTAATTAAAACCAAATCAACACAAAAATAAACTTAGAAACAAAAGAAGTTCCATATAAAATGTATGAACATACCCGGGTATGCTTCTGTTGACGAAAGTATAATTTTTTATCTGTTGACATAAAGGTTAAAGAATTATCATTATGTTTTTAAGTATTGTATGTTCATGGCATTAAATAACTTTATTTTCTGAAAGAAAAAAAAATGTGTATATATATATATGTATGTACATACATAATTGGTTGTTACAACCCTTCACCTAGCTTCTCACACCACTCATGTTGTGTGCGTTAATTTTATTCATGAGTGCCGGGACCTAAAGTTTAAAGTCGATTCCGAACGACACATTTTTTTTTTTGAGAATCTTTTCATGGCAATTTTGTTTGGTCCCAGAGTTTTTGCCAGAAATCTGCTGATAGGAAGTCGCCGAAGATATATTTTCAAAATTTGAAAAGTGATCTTACGTCTAATAAGCCAACACACTACCTTCTAAACTATGGAGAATGCAGACAAAAAATAAAACATACAAAAAATCGTAATAAAGAGTAAAATTTTGTTTAGTTGATTTCATTGCAAATATTTACTTTCGTAAGATATCAAACATACATGTTTGAATATTTCATAGAACTTATATGTAAATAAGTATTAAAATATCTTATAATTCATAAGTAAGTACACTAAATCTGTCGTTCGGAGTCGATTTTAAAAAACTGTAGGACCCGCCACTCATGTATAAAATTTATCGCGCACAACATAAGTGGTGTGAGAAACTAGGTCGTAATCCAGGTTATGTAAATGCTAGTAATTAAGAAGAAGAATAAAAATACTAAATATTTTTTATCCGATTTGAGTCAATAATTAACATCTCAAATTATATTATTCGCACACATAACACGGTGCGACAGTCAAAATACACTCAGCTAATGACATCGTGTATGTTGTGGGTTTTGTTGAGTACAACTCAAAAATATTTTTTTTATATTTTTCGAAACCTCCAAAATTGTTTTATTTGACAAAAACGATATTTTTGATCTTTTCACACAAAATTATTGATTACCTAAATATTTTTTAAACTATTTTTAAAATTCACAGTTTTTAAAAGGGGACAAATGAGCTTTTAAAATGGTATACATAAACATATGGTTCAAGCTTACATGTTATGAGTTTTGATTGGGTGAACTTGGAAAATATGATTTTTTCTCATTTTTTAGGTTTAGCTATTCTTAATTTCAAAATTTAATTAAAAAATATAAAATAAGTGATGACATTCTAGAACTCCACTGTCTTGTGACGAGCCTTCGTTTGATCAAATCGGACAAAAATTACCGTACTTATTATTAAAATAGATAATAAAAGTCGTCTTATCAAATGAACTTTTAGTTCAAAAATTTTCAGAATTTTTAATGGATCTTGTTTGTTTATCGCAAAATGTGTCAATTCGTATTCTTCTTTTTTTGCTTTTTGACGTTTAAAATACGAAATACATACTGAGTGTTCACAAAGAAAAAGTGTATTCAATACAAAATACAATCTACAAAGTCATGTGAATTGGTCATATATCAGGTTATTAATTTCGTAACTCATTTAATATGAGATTTGCCTTTTACGAATATGGATCGTTCAACAGTCGAAAAACTTGCAAAAGTAGTTAAAACTTACTTCAGTGGTTAAATCTGGATTCCGCTTTTCAAGTAATACGGAATGATTAGATCACTGTAATCAACAAACGACACAATTAAATCCGGCTGACCACTCATACTCTGATTTTTTTGACCAAGATTTTCTTCGCCGATTAAGCTCTTGTCTCACTCGGTGATTATGTACGTTGAAAAGCAAGGTTATCGCGTATTGGCCGAGAAGAATATAGAAATGATTATGACGGCTATTATATTTACGACAGTGTTATTTTAAGAATCGCTACCCATTAATTAAGGGTGCTGCTATTATATTTACGACAGTGTTATTTTAAGAATCGCTACCCATTAATTAAGGGTGCTGCAACCGACTTTTTTGGGCCACTTATAAACCGGACGTTATGATACTTTGGCAAGACGCCAACCCAAAAAATTAACTTCATACTAAGACGACGTCAATTAGTCAAAATCATACGTGACGCCAGATTGTGTCGATGACCATGTCTACCAGTTTTCAGATAACGTTAGGTATCCTGCTCCACATTATGAATGGTATGCATTTAATACGTTTGTTTGAATTAATAAATGTTAAACAACCAAATAATGTAACCACCGACTTTACGATGTAAATAAAAAAAATTAAAAATTGTAATTGTGTTTATATATTTATACTGTTACGTTCTTACCATTTAAAAACGTTTAAAATAAGAGCCCGTATATTGCAAATAAAATAAAAATAAAATTGTGTTTAGTTTTAATTAAATTCTTTATTGTTCGCACAATTCTGTGTGTCACTGTTCACAACTTGGTGTAAACAACAACAATTGCTTTGTTTGTTATTCTTCTTTGCACTATTTTGCCTAAACAATAACAATTATAAGATAATTATGCGATTGCTCTTTGTAAAGGAGATCTTAAAACCACGACTACTCTGAACTTTTACTAAATCCTTTGTCTGCTTTTTCTTGCATTTTGTATGGCAACGTAAACAGTCTGATGAATGTTCTTGAAGGCGAAAGTTCGTGGCCTAGCCTTGTCGAGATCTCTATAAATGTAATCATCGTTGCAGTTTGTGTATTTTGTTTACATTTATTCTTGAATTGTTTTTTGATATATTTGTGTTTACTTGTTTATCATCATTTTTTTAAAGCTGGTGTATGTTGTTATATTAAGCAGTGCGATAATTTGTAAACAAGTTCATTGTTGTTTTTCTAGCTTTTGTTTATAATTTTAAAGTTAAACGATGTAAAAGCAAAACACCAGTATCCAGATTATTTCATTTACTTAACAATATATTCCGTTATTCAAATTTTCTTATATCGTTAGTATAATTCGCAAAGACGCTAAGTCCACTTTTTTCCAAAATTGAGATTTTAATGCAAAACGTTAACACTATACAAAATACGAAAAAAATGTCAGTATGTAGTTTAAAGTTGTTGTAATTTTGTGGTTTGCAAAAACGCTAAGTCCACAAAACTACGAAAAATATTAACAGCACGTGCTAACTCCACGAATTATTAATTATTCATAATTTTTGATTTAGGTCATTTAAAAAGAGCTATTTTGTAAAAATATTTGCGTTTAAAAAGTTTACAAATTTTAAAAACTGAAGAAGCCGCAATGTTTTTTGTGTCTGCTGTAAAATTTGAAAAAAGGGACTTAGCACATTTGCGAATGAGACTAACGATATATTATATACATACAGTGAACAGAAAAGTCTAGGTATCCCAATATGTTTAATCCATTTTATAAATTCTAAGTAATAATTTGTGAAAATCATTGAATAATCATTGACTAATCTACATTTCGGATTCTGCAATAAATAAAAATATTTGAATTTTAAAAATACTAAGCTCAATTTTTAATGTCTCCTTTATATACAGATTTTGTTCAGTTTGTTTTGTTTCGTAGTGAGTAGAGTTTATACGCTTGTTATTTGATTTAAATGCACATAGTAAGTAATGCACTTTCTAAAGAAAGTTAATAAATTTAGTTTGGGTTTCTAATGTAATGTTTGTTTTGACCAACACTGTAGGTTATAACTGTATGTATATTTCTTTACATAAAAGTATGAAAGCTAAACGACACCGTTATTAATTATTGCTCAATAAAAACGTTTTTAATTAAAGTTCTTTCTATCAGAAGCGTATATAAGTTTACGAGTATAAACATAGTATATTAGTACATTAGTGTTAAATGCACAATGAAAGAGAATAAGTATATTTTATATTTATATATAATATATTTATATATATTAATATATTTATTTTAATATTTTTGTATTTGATTTTTTAACAATTATTTTCACATCAATATATAAGGCGTATTATTCTTGTTTCATATTTAACTGAAATTAAACAAGAATGCAAACAAACACATAAGAAATCCTATGCCAGTCCAAATAACACAAATTCGGACACACAGTTTAAAGCATCTATTCATTTAATAACTCATGAAAGAGCATTAATATTTTATATTACTTCACAACCAGGCAATAATCCTGCATAATGTACGGAGAAAAACATTTTTATTTAAGACCATATAAGAATGCAATGGATGACATACATATTCTTATGTCTATAATAACGATTTACTAAATATTTATACTTATGTATCTCATTATCATTATGAGCCAATTCCGGACGTTCAACATTGGAATCGTACTTACAAAATAACGAAATGACTAAAGTTATTTGTTGTTGTTTGTTTAAATAAATTAGTTGCTTATGAATAACAATAAGGTTAAAGTGAGCGTTAAGCTAAAGGGAAGATCATCCTACCTGTTACTTTTAAAATTATAGTGGGTACACACAATGCAATTTATTAACGCAATGCACTTTTCATTTAGATTGCATTTTTTGACAAACACAATGCAATCAACAATTGAATATTAAACGCAAAAATATGGAGTCATCAGAAACTTTTCCTTATTTTTCTTATTGCTTCTTAAAAAATTTTTAAATTTTTTTGTGTTATAATAAAGTAGAAACAAATAAATAAAATAAATATAAAAAACATCATGCATTCTCACATATTGTTGGTTAGACTTTATGAAAATGCTAATATATGTTGGGGTACCTACACTTGAGGAACTAGGTTGTAATCCTGACTCATAATGACCAATTATGTATGTATGTACCTAGACTTTTGCCATCCACTGTATGTATATGGGTATGCAAAAGCTGAATAAACAAAGTGTAAATAGCAAACGAATAAAAATAATAAATAAACGATGGAAAACGCATATATTTTCAGTTTAAAATTGAAGATGAAACAGGATTGGGTTTCTTGTATCAATAAATAACACTTTCGAAAAAACACATTCATGCATACTAGACAAGAATACACTTTCAAATTCAAACACAAACACAACTAGGACTGAAAGCGAAAATGAGAAAAGAATTTTTAAATAACGGATAACGGAGCACCAAATGTCAAAACAGTATTTTTCCTCTACTCATGCACAATATTATGCAAATGTATGTTCATTTGTTGAATATTTTTTATAAAAACTGAGAGAGAATAAAATTATTGTGACATGTCATGTGATAATTTATTTCAAATATTCTTCGGATGCCATAAATAAATATTAAAATACATATAAAAATATGTAAGTACATATTTGTGGAAAATTTAATAAAAATATTAGACTAGAAAAGAAAGAGGAATGAAAGTTGCAACTGGCCAGTTAAAGTCTTAAATATGAGATTATTTTAAATACTTATTGATTTGACAGTCTTATGTTTGCCTGAAATTTAGACGATATGAGATCAGCGTTATATTGTAAAAATTATTGGCAGTTTTATAAGCTAAAATTGAAGGCACGTAAAATCATAAATAAAGTATACAAAGGAACTGAAAATAGGCAGAAAATGCAACAATTGCGATTTAATACATGACTGATAAAATGTAACCAATTTCACTCAAAAACTCAGTCATCAAATACGTGAATCTGTGAATTTTATACTTCGGTAAACTGTTGAAAGTTTTTAGTCATTTGATCATCTATTTAAGCCAAATTAAAATTATATTTTGCTTGCGCCAACGCATGTATATATACAGTAGCGAGAAAAAAATGCAACTCTGTGTCATATGATATTCAATCGAGACTCGAAACCTATAACTGTATCCAATTCCACTCATTTGTTGCTTTTTTTATTAATTGTTTTTTAATTTTTATTAAAAAGCATCAGTAAGCGTTGTTTGCTTCTCTTTCTACTTAATTTTTTTAGATTTATAAAAAAAAGTGATCAAATTTAGCAAAAAAAAAAACAAAATGCAACGCAATGTGTTAAAAGTAAAAGTAGGTCAACTAGCGTAATTAAAATAAAAGTTTAATGAAAAATTAGCAAATTGTGAATTTTAAAATAGAAACAGCTATCAGCAGGTAGCAAATTTGCCATTATAAGGGCTTTTGAAGAAGACAAATCAATGAATGGAGATGCTCATCAATTTAATATCAATAAATCAACGGTTTTGTTGGATTTCATCGCGACATCGTCAAACAAATAACGTGAAAAAATGCCAGGAAGTGGTCGACCGCGTAAATCTACTGCCCGCCAAGACCATCAAATGGTAAAAGTTGACATTCGGAAAACGGCAGTAGATGTTACTAATTATTCAAATGGGCAATTAGGGGTTTCTATTGGCGTCCATACAGCCAGAAATCGATTAAGAGATATTTATTAGCTAGAAGACCAGCCAAGAAGCCACTTATAAGTAAGGTTAATAAGAAAAAACGGTTTGAATTTGCTGGACGGTATCTGCATTGGCAGTGGGCCAGCAGATAGTTGAATATGAAAAGAAACACTTAATATATGACTAATTATAATACCACAGTCATCCACTAACCTAACCTGTAACCACTCAAAGCTCCTAATGAAACCATTGGGACGTCTGTAATGAAATTATTGATATTAATAATTGAGTGGTTGTGCCACGTTTCGTCCTCCGCTGGCCATATGATTTTTCTTACAGCACAACCACCTCATTTAGAGGGCCGAGACTGCCATAAACCATCTTGAATCTTCATGTTAAAACCCAGAGCTCTGTAAAACGCCTTGCTCTCAAAAAGTATGTTAATATCCTCCCTAGAGATATTTTCATCCCTAATAATTCAGTCCGTATGCCTATGTGATTTCTTCAACCACAGTTCAATTCAGTTTCGAAGTATTAGTGAAAATGTGTACGACATCGTTCACTTAGTACATTACAGTAATTAAACAAACTGGTGTGAATATTCTACATTTTCTAGAGCAGTTGTCGTGCTTCAAATTAGAATACTTGAGTGACCAATACGTTATTTATATAACTTTCCAGTCGCCCCGATGGCGAGTTTAAGCCGTTAAGCCATTGTAAAAAAGATCCAACGGAAAGTGGCATAAATATTGTTTTGAAAATGGAAATCGTTTACATCGTTTAACCTTAAAATGATAAACAAAAGCTATACAAAAACAATGGACTTGTTTACAGGATCAACAAAAAAACAAGATTATAGCAACAACATCAAATTAAAACAAGTAATAAACAAGTAAACAAACAGGCAATAACAACACTTTGCCCTTGCAGTGTTGTAAACAAACTACACAAACAACAATAACGTCAACAACATGAACAGCGTAAAATCGTTGAAGATCTCCGTTATAAAGATCTATTAAACAATTGTTGTTACGCAAAAGAGTGAAAATAAGAATAAGCAATAAAGCAGATTGTTGTTGTTTAAATCAAGTCGCCAAAGGTAGCACACAGAATTGTGAATTTATTTAAAACTAAAGACAAATTTATTTTTATTTTTATTTGCAATCTACTGACTCATATTTTAAACATTTTTAAAAGGATAAAAGCGTAACAATATTATTTATAAAGGCAACGGGGATATATGACGCAAGGCACCACTAATACTGATGTATTACGATCTTGATATCATTTAAGGTAAAATAAAATTATTTTTTACTAAAAAAGAGCCATACTTTTTAGAGCTCCATACATAGTCACCTATGGTTTGGTAATTCCAGTATGAAATTACTGAGTCCTTGGCTGCTTTGTTCCAAGGGGTAAATTTTATTGAACCATCAAATTGTTCTGTAGAAATGCAACCTTGGATTAAAAGTAAATTATGTGAGAAGGAGAACAAGAGAAAAATAACACTTTTGCCTTTAGTTTATATTGAATTAACTTGAGCAGAAGAAAAGTTAACAATAAAAACAAATTTCACAATTATAAATAAATAAATAAATTCACAATTTTTGCCTCGGTTCTGTGTATAGAAATTGTTGTGGTGCTCATTATTCCTTTTATTTCCCCTTATTTTATTTTTATTTTTTGAGTTGCAAGAATAAACTAATTTAGCACAATAGCTCTCTCCCAATTATTTTAATGAGTGTGTGGAAATCTTTCGTTGGTGTTTGAAGAACAATTAAGGAAATTTTTAGTTTTGGTGTCTCTTGACGAAATTCTTTTGAGATTTGCTTTAAAGTAACACAAATAAATAACTTAAACTAAATAAAAAAAGCCATAAAGTACCAACTGAACCAAAAATTCGAATGCGTTAATAAATTTTGCGAAAATATAAGAATAATTTCGTTCATATTCCTATTATTATTATTGTTCAAAAATTGTATAATAAATTATTACTCCGAATGGTTGTTTTCTTTTCTCATCATTCTAGGCATTGCACCGTTCACCATAATTAAAATTTAATTGAACTTATACAAAATACTTGCTTTGTACATACATTCTGTCATACAAGCTATACTTAATGTGTCTAGGGATATTAAAATTCCGAAGAATATCAAGTGTCAAAAATTTCATTTGAGTTAGAATTTGAAATGCAATAAGTGTATCATATACAGAATTTAATTGAAGAACTTTTTTAATTTGCAAAATTTGATATCATTGAGGTAAAATATACACTTTTTGCAAATATACACTTGTTATGCCTCCCTCCTAGATACACCCTTTACAATTAGGATACTTAAAACCAAAAATATGGATTTTCGAACTCTGCAATCAATCTTCTATTACATATAATCTTCATTGAGCATTACAACCTGTCAGTCATAGTTGCGACCTAAATTCTCACACCACTTATGTTGTGTGTTAATTTAATACATGAGTGGCGGGATCTACAGTTTAAAGTCGACTCCGAACGACAGATTTTGTTTTGAGAAACTTGGAGATGTCTGGGGGGCAGATTTGTCTGACAGTAGACTCACGTCTAATAAACCAACACACTACCTACTAGACTACGAAGACTTTTTCTATTAATTTCGCTAAAAAAAATATTATAACAAAACTGTCGGAGTTGTATGTAATTCGCTAATGTTTAATAATGGACCTATTCGCCAATGCAGTCGCTTGTGTGACATCTTTTAGATGATCCGATTGTGCCCAATACAGGTCTCACTCAAGTTTGTAAACTTATAGCATCTATTAATATTATTTTTATAGATGCTTTTGGCACTTTGGCACCAATCCTATAATTAGTACAACAAAGGCTTCTTGTTGATCAATACTGTGTTGACAATATGTTCATACGTCATTTTGAAAACTCATTCATACTTGATAATGTCTGAAGACCGTATAATTGGCTTCCTTTAAGAGAAGCAATGATGAAGATCGCTACCATTTCTAGAATGCTAACCATGAGCATAAGATTTAAAAGCTTTCCTTTAAGTATTGTGTTAACGCATAAAAAATTTATGCATAATTTCTGGAATTTTTTAAACCTCTTTATAAGTGAAACTATTTTATGCACATGTGGCTCTTTATAATAATAACGTAATTAAATGTATTGCACATGAACTTCACCTCATTGCCTATGAATTTAATTTAAACAGATTATAAGCGCTTCCATATACTATATGACATGTAACATGTAGCAAAACCTTAAATCACTGAATGTGAAGCATGATGATGCGACAGATTTTATTGCACCGTTGCACTTTGTATTTATATAACATCGCACGGAAATGTGATGCAACACTTGTCATGAAATTAACAAACAAGAGACTACAACGTTACGATAAAATACGAAATTATGAAATACAACTTGAGTCCTAATACGAGCATACATACATATATTCTTATGCGAACATTAACGTTTTGAAACTTTGTGTGTCCTTTAACAGATTTTTTTTATTAAAAAAGTTATATGAATTTTTTTAAATGAGGGTCGTTGCATTCGTAGTAGTAATGCAGAAATTTTAATTTCTTGGAATTTAAAGTAAAATGTAGCACATCGTTATAAATGTTACTACATAGCTTGACTGCAAATATACAATTCATATTAGATCCGTATGAAGATTTTACCCTTTTGCAAAGAAAGAATTCGTTACGAGATGTTTTCTACAATCGTAATTAACCCATTAGTGCGCAGAGTCCCTTATAAGGGACTCTCGAATTTTCTACTATACCACTTCCAAAAATTTTAATTTTTAAGTAACAAGTATTATATGTTGTTGCTAACATTCCAACGAAGCAAGATTTATTACATTGTTTTCAAAAAAATGCGATCTGAGTGTTGCGTCGCGTAAAGTCGCCGTGGTGTAGTAGGTAGTATGTTGGCTTACTATTCGTTAAGCCCGGGTTCGTATCCCGGGTCAGACATCAAAAATGAAATATGAAAAAAAAATATTTCTTCGGCGACTTCCTCTCAGCAGTTTTCTGGCAAAAACTCTGAGAGTAAAATAAATGCCATGAAAAAGTTTCTCAAAAATTGTGTCGTTCGGAGTCGACGTTAAACTGTAGGTCCCGCCACTCACGTATAAAATTAACGCACACAACATGAGTGGTGTGAGAAGCTAGGCCGTAATCCTGACTGAAGGGTTGTAATGGCCAATTATGTATGTGAGTGTTGCGTTTTATGCAAAATATGGAATATCAATTTGTAAAAAAACGAAAATTCCAAACAAGGTAAGAAAAATTACAATAATTTAAATATGATGTGAATTACTATTAGTTTTTGGGTTTTATTATTTGTGAATAAGTATAACGACTAAATTGATGTACAAAAATTATGATAAAATGTAATACCACGCGCGTAATGTGACTTTCATTGTAACGTCCTCTAAAAGGGAAACTGAGCTTGTAGTGCAATTGTTAAACGATTAGTGGGTAAAATTTATTTTCATATATAGACCAACAATTTCCGCAATATTTGAACTGGAATATTTGTTTGAAGTGGACTACCTTAACGACAATGAACTCAATGATATTTCCAATTTATACAATTCCCCCACCAGGTGGATCCGATACTGATCAAGATGGTTATAAAAGTGATGAGGAGCATGAAGAAAATCGTATGTGCTGTCCTTATGGATAAAACAAACAACGAACGTTTGTCAGAAACCGCTTGTCTTACAGAAACAGTATATTAATCATTTCGGCTTAAAATTATTACCTACAGCATGCGAAGTAGTACAGCATCGTGATAAATGGGATCACAGTGACTGGGCATTAAATTTAAATTTTTATGGCCCTGTTTGATATAATATGTGGGAAATATGGCAGAGTCCACTATCAAGGGATTTGGTGTAGTTGATGATGAAGTGCTTGATCACCTTTTAAAACCAATTTTCCACATAATAAAGGATTCAAAAATTTATAGAACAGAACTCGTTATATGTATTTCAGGTATTCATAGATACTTGTTTTGTATGCGTTAGATTACTGCGACACCTATTTATGATCGATCTACATATTCCGCAACTATACGTGAAGGGCGAATAGAAATATGGCCTCCTCGCTCATTCCCCATTATGGAAACAGAGGAAAGGGCATCTGTAGATCATTTAATTAGAAATAATGGAAATATATTGCTTATAATGAATGATAATAATGTTGCCAGAAATGCAACGAATGTTGATGTCAATTAAATGGTGCCAACGATTCGTCGAAGGAAAAGGTTCTGCAAATATTTTCCAATCAAAAGTGGTTTTTCCATATAATACGGCATGGGAGATGTTGATAAGATGGATCTATTAGTTGTAGTCTACCGCTCGCGAATCAGACATAAGAAATGGTGGTGGCCAATATTTGCATATATCTTTGACGCCTCTAATGCTAATGCATGGCTGCTGCTAAAAAGTTGTACGTTTCTTACCTTTAAGCTTACGCCGTAAAAAATTTATATATATACACGATATGATGGTAGAAACAATCTTCTTAAATATTCTAAAATTGAAAAACGATGTGGATATTGCGGAAATAAAACAAATTTTATTTGTAACAAATATGAAAAAGGCTAAGAATTCTGTAAAAAAAATTAAAAATTGATGAAAATTATAGAAGGAGAGTGGCCAGGAAACTTCATCCACTAATGGGTTAAAACCAATTGAAGCTTTACTTTTGTGCCTAAGAGATGAAATAATAGTTATGATAAAAATTTTGTTAAAAAATTATTTTACGCATTCATTTTTATATCAAACATTCAGTGGTGGTCAAAACATTTGCGACTGAGAACACAAATATTTTTTTTTTAATCTTTATTTCCAAAATTTGTTTATTTTATTTCTTAATTCTATTCACCTATAGGGGGAAATATCATGGTGCGCGGATGTTTTTCGGATGTTGCCTGCATTACTGATATCATGTCAGAGACAATCTACAGAGACCTCCTATGCTTTCGTACACTGAATGAGAAATGTCGCTTTCGTTGACATTACAGTACGTTAATGCTCCTAAACACACAGCTAGGTTTGTTAAAGCCTGGTTGGAGGAACATCAAATCCTAGTGATGTCTTGGCCACTGCAATCTCCCGATCTCAATACGATTGAGACCACGTAGATGATTGCAAATCGTAATATCGGAAATACAATATTCTGAAATGAAGAAGAACTTTTCGTCGAATTAGAAAAATTAGAAATTTGGGTAATCAAAAATTTTGTGCGAAAAGATAAAAAAAAATCGTTTTTGTTAAATACAACGAGTTCGAAGCGTTCGAGAAAAATAAAAAAAAGTATTTTTAAGTTCGACTCAACCTAGTGCGGAATTTAGACAATGTAGTTTAGAACACCGTTTTAGTGTTCGTTTGCAGTGACTGTGCTTTTCAAAAAAGTAAGGACTAAACAAGTTGCCTGACTGAAATTGGCACCAGATAGTTGCCCGTTTTGGATGCATTTTTTTCTTATGTATTGCAGGAGCAATTTCTGAACCTCAAATTCAATAATTTTCTGGATTCACTAAGTCATTCAGGTGGAAACGCACTTTATCGGAGTATATGAAATTGACATTGTTTTGAGTTTGCAGCATTATTCGTTGAATGAATTGCCGGCCCTTTATATTGTTTACTTGTTTGAAGTCCTGCGTAGAACACTGGAGTCTTACTGTCCATAAACGACTCAGTTTTTTTTTTATTTTTTTAATACTCTTAGAACAGTTAATTTAATTTTTTTTGTATAGTGCTCTATTTTTAATAATCTGAAGTAAATTTAAAATTTTTTTCTTAATATATTATTTATTGAATATTTCTTTTCGGAATTTACAATAAGTATTCAAATATTAATCTAATCTAATACAAAAATAAAAGTTGTTATTGCCACTGCAACGTAAAACTAAAGTGCTCATCAAATGCAAATTTATCTGATCAGATCATTTGTTTGAACCCTCTTGAGACGTCTGTGACCCTCGAATACAAGTAAGTGTAGAGACCTGTTATTTTGATTTTCTCTCCAACTATGGGCACCTTTAGATCTTTGTGGATGTTACTGCTTCTATATATACCTGTTATTATTCTTAGAAGTCTTGATTGCCGCATTTGAAGCTTCTCTACATTGGATGCTGTTCCCCACAGTTGTATGCCATAAACCCAAATAGGTTTCAATACTAATTTATACAAAAGCACTTTTAATTCTAAGTCAAGGATTGACTTATGTCCGACAAGCCAGTAGAGCTGGGCTGTTCTGAGCCCAGCTAAGGCGACGGCCGAGATGGATGCCAAGATATCTTACACTATTATGTTCTGGTACTGTCACACCATTATTCTTGATGGGCGGACAATTTTCCCTTCTCAGTGCAAAGGTAATGTGTAAGCACTTAGAAACGTTGACCTTTATCTTCCATTTCAGCAGTAAATTTTCCAATTCATTAACGTGAGATTGAAGTCTTTGAGACGAAACTGTAGAATATTTATGAATGCTTAAAAACACCGTATCATCCGGAAAAATAGACGTGTGAGTCACTACACTTGTAGGCATATCTGCTGAGAACAATAAGTATAGGAACGGCCCTAGAATACTTTCTTGAGGTACGCCAGCTGATATCATTCTGCGGGAAGAGATGACATCTTTTGATTCGGAAATATCTATGCCAGAAATAACTTTGTAGCAATTTATTCGCATTCTTTGGTAAAAAAACTGCGTGATCTTAAATAGAAGTACTTCATGCCAGACCTTATCGAAGGCTTGAGATATATCAATAAATAGCACGTCTAATTAAATTCGTAATTCTGTGCACTTGCGGAATCGTGCTATGTTTTCGCCTAAAGCGTCGGGAACTATGATGTTGGCATCCATATGCGGTATGAAACTATTAAGCAGCATTTTTTCGAACATCTTAGAAAATATTGGCAGTAAACTTATTAAATTTAAAAAATGGTTCACATTTCCATAATTTTTCTTTACAAGTAAAAATTGTTTATAAACGATACAAATGTCTCAAAATTTATGAACCAAAATTTTTTCTCCCTTTTTTCATCTCCTAGTTTTTGGTCTTATCTGCTTTGCACCTTTAAAGGTCTCTAGGTGTAGATGTATTTTTCATCATCCTACGTAACCAACCTAGCTTTTGCTTTTATTTATTTATTATATTTCGAACCATTCTTTAAACCTCTATTTTTTACTAAAGTCAGTATAAAAAAAAATTGGAAGAAGAATAAAACGTTGTATAGAAATGTAATTCCTTTATTATGCTCCTTATCTTAATATACATATAACAGAGCAGATAAATTATAAACACAGCAATTTACCTTTTTGGCTTAAATGGATTTGTAATAAAAACTGATGGAACGGCTATGCAAGACTCTGTTTATTCCTAAAATGTTTCTCTCAATTATTTTGCTTTTCTTTGTAATTTTATTCGTAAGTCACACAAAAATGTTGTCTTTGGTAGCATAACACTCCACACATACATAGTAGTAGTGGGAAGTAACATAAATAAATCCAGCTATCATTACAACAATCAACGATCTATTGAAGTATTAAACACCTTTTAAGTGTTTACAATGTGACCAGAACATTTCGCACATAAACACTGACGCAGAATGAAAAACTTTTACGCTTAAAGGATATTTTCGAAAGAGATACCGTAGCAAAAAGGAAAATGTTAAAAATGCTTTTGAATAGTTATCAAGAGAGGTTTTCTAATTTCCATGGAAATAGTTTTTATTATTTATTGTATGCATATGATATAAACCAGCCATTTTAATAGTTATATATGTATGTACAAATAGTCTGTTAACTGCTTATGTTGTCCTTCATTCCTATTCAGTGGACTTTGAAATTTGGAAGAAAATTATGATTGGTATCCTTTCAGAAGTTATGTGTTTGAAATCTCGTAGCCAAAAACGTCCTCTTACATTAACTTTCCCGGTCTCCAATTCAGTTTTATTTTGTGAGTTTTATTTTTTCAGCCATGAATGCTGTTCTTGAATTAATCATCATTTTACTTATGTTCTGAACTAGCGTTATAAAATCTTAGGATTCTTTTACTTTAAGTAATCGTCCTTTAACTGCGACATTAAGGGCCATTATTATAACTAGCCGTTAACTAAAGGCATGATTTTAGCGGGCAGATAAATTGTTTTTCATTATTATGAGTAACCAATAGATAACTAAAGGGAGGATGATCCTGCCGGTAACTTTTAAAGTTCAGTTTATGTTTGAACTTGCCATATTATATATTATTTTCAATACGGCAACTTCAAATATAAACAAAATAAGCATATACAAAAAAACGAAGCCCGTCTTTGCCACGGCGTTAAAAAAACTTGTTTAATTGAGCAGTTTTATCGACATTGCTCCGGCACTGCCATATTTTTGAAAACAGTTAACTCTATTTTATCTGTAGGTTGTAATAACGAAAACTAAACCCGAGTTTAATGGCAAGTTGTAACAATTGCCCCATATTTGTTAAATAGTATTAGCACAGCAACATCATTTTCAAACATTAGGATTTAGAGAATTCCGTTTTCGGAAATACCTAGGATATTGTCACGAAAATGGAAATGGTGTTATCGTTTAACATTAAAATAATAAACAAAAGCTACAAAAACAAAAACAATGGACTTGTTTGCATAATCAACGAATAAACAAAAATATAGCAATAACATCAATATAACAAACAGGCAACAACAACACTGCAAGGACAACAAGTTTACATTTATAGAGATTTCGCGAAGGCAAAGTCATTCTCCTTCAAGAGCATTCATTAGACTGTTTACCCAGCGATATAAAAGGCAAGATAAAGCAGGCAGTGGGATCAGTAAAATTCAGTCAGTCTTGTGTTAAGACGAGTTGCGTGTGAAGAGAATAATCGTGGTTTGAATATCTCCGTTGTAAAGATCTAACGAACAATTGTTAGCGTGTACACGGAAGAGTGTAAAGAAGAATAACAAATAAAGCAATTGTTGTTGTTTAAATCAACTTGTGAACAGTGGCACACAGAATTGTGCGAACAATAAAGAATTTATTTAAAACTGAACACAAATTTATTTTAATTTTTATTTGCAATGTACGAACTTATATTTTAAACGTTTTTAAAGGGGTAAAAACGTAACAATGTGAACAAGACATTTTCTACAGTATCGTAATTACCTTTTCAATCAGGTTGCCCTAAATAGTTGTTATGATGCATCTAGCTTTTAGAACCACCACTGTTATAAAACGATTTTTTCTATTCATTTCCGATTTCTATTCACAAAATATCTTCCACATCTTTGTATCACTTTTTTATTTCTGGGTGCCCTGGTAGTCTAGAGGATAGTGCGCAACGCTATTAGTGAGAGGGTCGAGGGCTAAATTCCCACCAGAGACTAAACTCAAAAACCAATCTTAAATGCCTTCCTTACTGTGGTGATATAAATTACAATAGCAAGATTTTGCATTATTTACTGAGAATTATATTTAATGACACGAATTCTGTTCCTTTTGCAAGCCCAGTGTTTCAGTAATTTCGGCTCTTCTTTATTTTTATTCGCATTTCTTTTTATTTTAATTAATTCTTACAGCTTAGCATTACCAGTGTATGTCTGGATTTGCTGGTCTTGTAAGGTCCATAAACGACGTTTTATAAAAAAATTTATTTAATATGACCCAATGCGTAAATATTTGTCGTCTTCAGCAGCCATTGCAGCAGTATGTTTTATTTTTTACACCCTACTGATGGTCGATGTAGTTTTCTTCGACATATGTATGTAGATGTTTCTTTTAATGACATTTTATAGATATTAGAGACACTTATTGTCATGAGATAAAACGGCTAAGGTATTGATTTTATGTTACGTTACGTTACGTTACGTTAAACGTCGCAAGTGATTCCATAGTTTTTCTCCTTTATCATAGAGTGTCAACACTCTATTGAAAGCAATTAAGTCGTGCAAAATGGTAAATGGTGCAACGAATGTGGCATGGGGTTTAACCCAACTAAGATACAGTTATTATTATTTACATGAAGATATAAAGAAGATCTCTTAATTCGCTAAACATAGCATCAACAAAAAAGTTCTCACTTTATTTGGTTAAGTTAATCATAACCGTAATAATAATTGCCAGCAAACTAAATTCTAATATGAATACTTAATGCAGAATCACTTAATACGGCACTGCTTTAAACTTGGTTGTTAACACAAAAAACTTATACAAACTATATGACTGTGTAATCAAACCAACACCATCTGTCAGGAATGGTTTTGTGGTTGGCTTTGCAGAAAAGTATCTGAGCAAACTATCAAATGTTGGCAATCACAACAAGAGACGCTCTTGGAACTAAATTAAACTTTAGAGCTCAGATTGTCCCTAATAATACCCGTTTATTGTATTTCTATTCAGGCCGATAATTGCTAGAATGTCAGCTGTAGTTAGAATAGAGTGTTAAATTATAATGGCTCAGGAATAAAAACATATTTTAGAGGAAGGTTTCTTTAGATCTGTAGATCGTCCAAAAATGCAAAGTGTCTTTGATTGGTTGCATTTACAACTTCCTACATCTGTTGTAACACAAGATATTGCCGGCAATACAATAACCATAACATAGTCAAATGATGCTCAAGCGAATGGTTCAAAAACGCTAACGTGATACGTTATTAAATTTACCCACATCTTTAGCAAATTTCGATTTATTTTCACAAGGATAACTTCTTAATTCGACGACTGGTCATATAATGGGTCATCTTAAGATAAACAGATGTTTAGCATTCTTCATTCTTCTGACAAGGCACAACCGAATCATCTCACTTATACTTATACTTATACTCACTTGCAAAGTAGAGATATATAGGGACTAGACAAGTCTGAATGGCGACGAATATATCCAGGACAAGTGATATAAACGTCAAAAATACTAAGCTTCGTAAAATATGTTTTTTAAATTAAATTATTAATAAATATTCTTGTAGTGTAATAAATATAATTGCAAATATCAATAAACGAAAGACAAATAAAATTAAAGATATTGAAATATGCCTGGAAAAGGTCGTCGTAGCGTTGTTAATAATAAAGTTATTTGCGGCCAATGTAGAATGCAGGTAGATGAAGCAAATGAAGAAAACATACAATGCGACAAGTGCAAGAAGATTTATTTATTTTATTTATTTATTTATTTTGTAGCATATCATATACAACAAGAAATTAATCTTATAAATTACAGTATGTGATTATATAATATATTATTACAAAGAATGAAATATATATAAGACAAGTAATTTATTTATTTATTTATTTAAGTCAATGGACAAATTCCTTACTGACTAATAACAACAATAGGTACGAATAAAATTAAATAGAATTACAAATAGTCTCAACAAAAATACAAGCAATTGTTACAATGAAAATATGAAAAGTTATGTATTAAGAAAAACAATAATGTTCCGTTTTACAACGCAAGAATTTAAAGAAAAGTCGATAATGTCTGACAAATTATTAAATTGACGGCAAATTCTAGTTAACTGATCAGCAACAGCATAATTAGTTCTGCAGAATTGAATATAAATAGGATTATAACAGCGGAAGTTACGACAAGGAACATTGAATTTAACAGATCTTAACAAAAATTCACAGCAAATATTACCATTGATCAGATTAATCATGAAGGATATATTTAACATTGTTCGACGACTCTTAAGGGTAGGTAGTTTTATTAATGCCAGTCTGCTAGTGTATGAAGGCATATCCAAATAATTCCATCCAAGTCCACGCAAACAGAAGAGTAAAAATTGTTTCTGCACAGATTCGATGTGATCGCTGCAAACAGTATAGTGAGGATCCCATACAATGGATCCATACTCTAAAATTGGTCTGACAAGTGATACATAGAGCTGTTTCGTAATATATGGATCAGAAAATTCTTTTGCCCAACGTTTTATGAAGCCAAGAGTGCTTCTTGCCTTATTTACAGTCAAAGTGACATGATCATTAAAGTTTAATTTTGTGTCCAATAGGATCCCCAGATCAAGAAAAGAGTCCACTATCTGCAATTGATGACCACCAAGCAAATAATTAACCTTGATAAAATTATTTCTTGAGAACCGCATACATTTGCATTTTTTAATATTCAGCTCCATCATGTTGTACTCGCACCACGAAAATAAATTATTGAGATCATTTTGAAGATAAATATGTTCGATGAAATTATTAAACGAGAGAAAAACTTTTACATCGTCAGCATACATCAAGATATTGGCAAAATTAATTATGTTAGGAAGATCATTTATAAACAGCGAAAAAAGAAGTGGACCAAGATGGCTGCCCTGAGGGACACCAGATGGCACATAAATATGCTTAGATAAGCTATTGTTCACACATACTGTCTGCTTTCTACCAGTCAAATACGATTCAAGCCATCTTAAACTCCTATAATTTACACCCATTAAATCCAATTTTGTTAACAGAAGTTTGTGATTCACTTTATCGAACGCTTTGCTAAAATCCGTAAAAATTACATCAGTTTGCTTCTGTTGAGAAAAGGCCGCATTTATCATGGATGTTAACTGAAGTACATTGGTCGTTGTTGAACAGCCCTTTCGGAAACCGTGTTGATGAGGTGATAATAACGATGAAGTATGATGAACCAAAAAATCGGCAATCAGTTTCTCGAATATTTTTGGAATAGCACTCAGTTTTGCAATGCCCCTATAATTTGTAACATAAGACTTATTGCCAGATTTAAAAAGCGGTAAGATATATGAGTTTTTCCAAAACACAGGAAAATATCCATAATTAATCGAGGTATTAAACAATATGACTAATGGTGTGACGAATGACTCTGCACACCGATTTAAAATACAACTTGGAACCCCATCAGGACCAGGACGAAAAGACATCTTTAAATTTTTCAGGTTCACCAAAATATCATAGTCATTAAATGTTGGAATAGATATTACTTGAGCTGATGTCAGAGAGTAAGGGTAAATATTTGTATCATCGTAAGCAGAATTAGAATAAGTACTGGCGAAGAAATCAGCAAACATATCACATATGACATCCTCACTACCAGATTCTTTATCATCAAATTTCATATAGGATGGAAAACCAGCTGATTTTCTCTTGGAATTTACAAACGTATAGAAGGATCTTGGATTCTTAATAAAATTATTTTTCATTCTATACATATATGTTTTATATAATATGTGATTTAGAATGTTATATTCAGACCTGCTAATAGAATATTTTCCATAATCAATAATAGAGCCAGAACTTTGGTATTTCTTGTAACACTTGTTCTTTCGATTTTTCAGTCGCGTCAGTTGTTTAGAATTCCATGGTGGACCAATCATAGTATGCGAAGGTTTTAAGGGAACACAAATTTCAATTATTGAATGCACTTTCTTATAAAAGTTAGAAATCATCAAGTCAATATCTGAAACATTGTTAACAGGAATAGATAAGATTTCATTCCAACAAGTATTACTCATCATGTCATTAAATTAATTGTAATTGGTTTGATTAAAACAGTAGACTTTACTAACTTTAGAAGGTTTAGGATTTAAATTAGTTGGAAGGAAAAAATTAGTTTTTAAAGTTGGATGATATCGATCCTCAGGCAACGTTACAGGTTCAGAACGTAAAACATGACAGTAATTGACATCATTAACAAATACAAGATCCAATATTTTTCCAAAGTCATTACAAAGTGAGTTTATTTGATACAGTGATAGTCCAAAAATATCATTCAGGAATTCGTCATGGCAAGTCTTATTCTTAATCGGAATTAAATGAGGCATATCAGGTACCTGTTTCCATGCAATTGAGGGTAGATTAAAATCACCAATCACAAAAACAGAATCATTTTTTTTTAGCACATTGGACAACAGATGTTATTGCGTCAACATGATCAGAGTAAACAGCATAGTCAGAATCAGGAGGAACATATGAACAAGAAAAGTAGACTCTAGACGTTTTCAATTTTACAACAACAGCAACAAATTCAATATTAGAAGTCTTGGTAATAAACTGTTCAGAAGGATATAATGAAGAGACAGCAACTAATACACCACCTCCTCTGTGCGTATTACGATTGTATTTATAAATTTGATATTTGTTACAAAGAATTTCCGCGTTAAAAACACTGTCATTAAGCCAGGTTTCAGTAAAGACAATCACATCATACATAAAATCATGACTATTAACGAAGAGATTAGACAATTTAGTATTTAATCCACGAACATTTTGATAAACTATTGATAAACTATTACTATGGATATTTAGTTTTTTGGAATTTGAGGTGTAGGTAGACGAACAGTATTTTTTTGTCTTTCAGGGGGAACATATTCTCGGACATATGTATTAGCAGGCCAAAAATTAAAATCCTTAATTTTTTCAAAGTATTCGTCCGAAACTGTAATTTTAAAGGACGATATTGTTCTCGGCTGCGAATAAACAAATTTATGCATTGATAAATTACAGCCATCACCTATTTTAGAGCGTATATAAAATTCAATGTCCTTTATGGCAGTATCCGAAGCTAGACGTGAAATAAAAATGCTCCTAGAAGGTGGTATTACTCTTAACGGCTTAGGTGAGGTAACCAGGATGTTATTAATATCAGCGACATTAGCAACAGCTTTACTTTTAAAAGTAGTAAAAGCAAATAGTATCGAAATAATAATATGTAAAAACAAGAACGAAAATATATGCATGTAAATGTGTAATAATTTTACATTAGAATTTAGAAAATAAAATTTTTTTAAACTGCAAAGCGTTGCCATGGATTTGTAATGAGTTTGGTAACGAATTTTTCATTGTTTATGTACAAAACTTGATAAACGCCAATTCCAGCATTTGCTTAAACATGAACATGAAGATTTTGTTTGTCATTTGTGTAATGGGGAAAGTAATGATATGCTCAAGAACGATTTAAAAGAAATAAAAACAAAACTCAATAAACTTGTTCAGCTAAATGAATTAATAAAAACGCAATTGACTTTATGTCTCAACAATATGATGCGTTATTGAAAAACATAGTAGAAAATAATAAAAAACTTGAAATTGTTCAAAACGAGAATTCTTTCTTAAAAAATGAGATCAAAACTTTAAAACATCCATGACTCTTTTAAATGATCATCGTGTCAGAAACGACTGTATCGTAAGAGGTGTTGAAGTTAAAAATGATGTTAGTTCTACTCAAGCTTTGTTGGAACTTTCAAACGAAATTGGGTTAAGTTTGACTGAAAATGTTATAGAAGATGCTTACTTTTTTAAGAAAAGAAATAACAACAGCAACAACAAGCAAACCATGGTAGTAAAATTTGCAAATAGAAATGCTATAAACAAACTCATGTCATCCAAAACAAAGCTGAAGGAAAAGGAATCAACTAATTCAATATATGTTAATGATTTTTTAGGCAAAGAAATTTTCAGGTTATTTAATTATGCGAAAACATTGAAAACCATTGGATATTATGCAGTGTATACAACTGGTATGAGAGTATTTGCGAAAAGAAATTAAATATCAAAAGCAAGGCTTATTAAAAACGAGGAAGATGTAGATCAAATAATGTCCGAAGCAGTTACTACAAAACCCAAGCGCGGAGCTATAAATGAACGAGATGTTCATGATGTGTCTGATGAAAAAGTTGATCAGGCAGCATTCTTACCACCTAATTAATGAATTTTTTACTTATTAGAAGATGTCATGAAAATTTTTTTATTTATAATTTCTTTTCATGATTAATAAACAATATTTTTCAAGATTTGATAATTTTTAACCAATTTAAAAGTTGGAAAACAATGTCATTTTAATGTACTTTCTATAAATATAAGAAATATGTCATTATTGCAAAAATTTATTAAATTTAGAACACTTATAGCAAATTTTTCAAAACCTCCTTGTGTATTAGCAATCCAAGAGACCTGGTTTGATTCTGCGATCGTCCAAATATATGAAATTCCTGGTTATAATTGTGTTCATTGCTGCAGAAATGATGGTTTTGGTGGCACATCGATTTATGTACGTGATAATTACAAATTTACTATTGAATGCTGTGAGAGTAAGCAATTTTGTTAATCAGTTATAACATCATTGAACAATTGTAAATTAAGTGGAAGGCCTGTAAAAATTATATCGTATTATAGGTCCCATAAATGTGATGTAAGCCGTTTTTATTGCATTCTGGAAGATTGGCTAAATATACATGGTCGAATTACTTGTGTGATAGTTGAATATTCTAATATTGATTTTCTTGATAACAATGTGTCAATTGATTTTATAGATCTTCTTCGTAGTCATGATTTTGTTAACCTACATACTCTTATTACACGCCCGTCGTCAGGTAAATCTCTTGACATTGTATTTAGTAACATATCAACACAATTTATGATAGATTCTATTGATTGTAAATTGTCTGATCATAATATTATATCATGCAGAATTGATAGTGATGCTAAAATCCCAAGCACATAGAGGTTGTTCACAAACAATATGACTATAACAAGCTAAGACATATTGTTCAAACTACTGTTTAAGACAATTATTCTGGTAATCAATCATTAGATACCTCAGCTTTAATACGATGTCTAATAACCTCTTCAGAATATTCGACCGTTATAACTAAGAAACAAAAACGAGTAAATGAAGATATTGCACCTTGGATAAATGCAAACTTACGTAAACTTATTGATTTTAAAAGAAATCTTTTGAAGCAAAGGAAAAAGGGACTAATTGATCAATGTTTGCAAAATAGAATTAAACGTATAAGTAAAGTTATTAAGGATGCTTGTCGACTTTCTCTAAACAATTATTATCAAGATAAAATCAGTGATTGTCAGAATGATCCGAAGAAATGCTGAAGATTTTTAAATGAAAGTTTAGGAAGAATAAATCCGAAGAGTTCATGTTTGAAACATAGTGATGGGAGACTGATAAATGACGAAAATGTTAAAGCTGAAGTTTTTAATAAATACTTTATAAAAGTCCCTAAAACTATGAGGCAACAAATCATCACTTCACCTGAAGATTCATAGAATGATCTTAGAACTCTGCGCTACTTCAATGATACATTTTGTTTGTAAACTGTTGTAATTTTGTTGTGCAACAAATGAAGAAGTACTGGATATCATTTCTACACTTTCCCTAAACAAAAGTTCAGGACATGACAATTTATCTCCCAGAGTATTAAGAGAATGTAAACATTCAAATTTCTCCACATCTGACCAAAATTTTTAATAATGTTGTTATTACCTCTCTGTATCCAGATATTTTGAAGACTTCTAAAGTGATTCCAATACCAAAAATGCCTCATGCTGATATTGTGGATAAGTATAGACCAATTGCGCTTTTACCTATAATTGATAAGATTTTTGAAAACATTATTCATCAACAAATAATTACTTTTTTGGAAAACACCAATTTAATTCATAACTGTGTATGAATTTCGAAAGGGAAGTGGAACTGTAAATGTAGTAGTAAATATAGTAAATAATATATCTAATGGCTTAGACCAGGGTTACAGTGGAGTTGCTGGCATATTCTATGATTTTTCAAAAGCGTTTGGTCTTGTGGATCATAGTATATTAATTTAGAAGCTGCATTTTTATGGTTTTCGTGGTAAGGATGTTCAATTGATTAAGAGCTACCTAAGTAATAGAAAACAATATGTAGAACTAAGTAACTATCGAAGTTCACTAGAGAGTACAGAATGTGGAGTGCCTCAAGGCAGTGTGCTGTGTCCGTTGTTTTTCATATTATATATAAATGATATAGTTAATCTCGGATTAAATGATAATTGTATATGTACGCTGATGATGGTTCCTTTTTTTATCCGTTTAAAAATGAAAACATTCAAAAGGACTGCATGGAAAAAGATTCTGCTCTTATTTTTGAATACGCTAGATTAAAAAAGTTAGTAACAAACAAAGAAAAAACAAAACTCATAAGATTTAGACCACAATCAAGACATTTGAATGATTTCTCTATACGTGTGGAAGGTAGCGAAATTATGGAAGTTCAGGTAATAAAATATCTACGTGTAACGCTGCGATCAATGCACATTCAGGATTTAAAGTCTAAAATATCTTCTTTAATTGGCTTGTTATACAAATTTAAAACCAAGTTCGACACAAGAACTAAACTAGCTTTGTACCAAGTGTTAATACATAGCCACCTCAAGTACTTAGCAATAGTATATGCGTGTAAAAATTAGGAAGTTCTGAAATCTTTACAAATAATACAAAACAAAGCTTTAGAATTTGTTTATAATTTGACGCTCATGTTTTCAACACTTTTACTTTATAATGATATTGCGAAAACAGTCTTGCCTGTAAGAGGATTATATAAAATGCAGTAGTTGACTTTTGTTTTTAAATCACGCCAAAATATCGGCCACAATACAATAATGTTTCCGAGAAATCAGACTATGCTTAATACGAGAAGCAGTTCAAACTTAAGAACATCCACATGCAGACTAGAAACCACAAAGCAAAAAGTAGAATACATCGGAGGGTTTGAATATAATAATTTGCCACAAGCGCTTAAAAATGTTGAAAGAATCTCAGTTTTTAAATCTGAGTTGAAAAGATACTTGACTCAAAATTTTGAACATTTTTTTGCATATTATTGTGCATACATGTAAAGATTTTCATAACACTTAATATTTTAAGTTACTTATTTCTTTTGTATATCTTTAGTTTATAAATAATGCCAACTCGACTCTACAATGTCATATATAACGCTGAGGCAACACAAATTTGTTAAAATTGAAATTTGAACAATAAAAACTTTAAAAATAAAAAAATTAAATTATTGCATTAAAATGGGACGCTGGATCCAGACTACCAGTTTTTCATAGTCAACGTTAAACTGAAGATCCAGCCAATAATGTTTGTAATCCTGAACAATAATTTCAATTTCTTAACTTAACTTCAATAACTTTAGAAACTGTGGCGAATGATTTTTGATCATTAAATTTTCTGAAGGGAAAGTGGCTAGTCGAAGTTGACTTGAATAAAATCCGTACCATTATAAAACTTTTATAATGGTTGGGTTAAGGCGGTCAGAATTTATACCAGATTATTCTAACATAAGTAAAATAGAAAGAACTCATCTTGATGGAAGGATTGTAATGCGTAAGTAAGTGAGTAAAATAGTGAACATGCATCAGAAAACATTCTAACCTATCTAACATACATACATAATTGATCATTACAACCCTTTAGTGAGGATTATGGACCAAATTTCTCACACCACTTATGTTGTGTGTGTTAACTTTATACATGAGTGGCGGGATCTACAGTTTAAAGTCCGAACGACAAATTTTTGGAGAAACTTTTCATGGCAATTTTATTTGCTCTCAGAGTTTTTGCCAGAAATCTGCTGAGAGGAAGTCACCGAAGAAATATTTGTTCATATTTTCGTTTTGATGTCTGACCTGGCGACTTACTACAAATTTAATTTTAAAAAACATTCGATAAATTTTAACAAATTGATGCCCAAAATTATACCTTTGGTTACACTGAGTTCCTAACATATGTATCTACATACGGGTGTACATCAGGGAATAGAGTTTTTATCACAGCAACTAAAAGAAAGGATTTAGTGTTATACTCAGCAATATGTATATAACATATTTATAACCTTTCTTAACACTTAATCCAAGTTTTTTAAAAGTTGATCTTTAGCTTCCTTTTACTTTCAAAATAACTACTGTATCTTAAAAGGCTTATATTTCTCTAAGATACCCTGTAGAATAGAGAATCCACAAATCGTACTTGACCAAATAAAAATTTTTAACAGTTTTTTATATCAAAAATGTCTGTTTCTTGCACTGTCTAGTCTTTCGCCATTGTCTGTTTTGCACTCACCACTACTATTTTAAGCAAATAGACAAAAAATATTCGAAGAGAAACAAACAAACACAGTCTTCGTCATTGTTACCTATGACAGTGAGTGGCAATAACAGTTTCCTAAAGCTTGACCGTAAATATCTGTGGATGAGTTTTTGTTCTCCATTCCATTTTAGATATACCTAGAAGAGAATGGAGGTGGTCTAGTTAATAGCAGAGGGTAGCGAAAAAGCAATTTAAACTAACAAACAAAGCTGGCGAAGTTGTGAGTATTTTATTTTGCATACTATTTTAAAACGTTAATACTCAGCTGAGAAGTAAATATTGATACACATACTTTGCAGTGTAATTGCTTTTGAACGCTTTATGCCCGACTAGCCAATCATCAGTAGTCACACGCACCCCATCAATTGGAAAATTGGCCACAACACGAATTTAGGCTGTCTTAGAGAAATAAATGTTAAAGAAATATAGTTCATAGAAATACAGAAATGTATTTCAGTGCGTTCAAACCATGGCTGCCTGAGAGAACAGAAAGAGGTTCTACAACCGCATTAAAAACTATTTCTTGGTAAAACTTTAGCCGACATTTCCAGATATACGAGTAAAAATATCCACCAAAGCATGTATGATGCTGGGTGAAGACACTTTTTGACACGAAGAATCAGTTCTGGTGCATTCTTAAGCCTTATTATTTTACTTGATAAATTTCTACATGGTAAAAATTGTTTCCATTGTTCAAGTCCCAAGCCTTGTTAGTAGTTTGACCCATGGGAACTGGCGAGAATTACATCCACCAGGCCCTATTACTTGAATGTACCGTGTTTCGATAATCGAATAAAAACCAACATAACACTGCTGTTGTTGCTTTTTTGCGGACCTCCTTTACTCTTCTTTATAAAATTTAAACCTTCTTCTTTAATTTCATGGACTAAATTATACCGTTGTCTGGTGTACTCCACGTTGTTGGCTATTTCTAGGACCTTTTCAAAAGAAGAATCCACCGATTTCAGGAAAATTTTGTCACGTGCCGGACCCTTTTCTAGCCCCATTACAAATTTATACCGAATAGCTGTTTCCAAGTTAACACCAAACTCATAATGCACTGCTAGTGCTCTTACTCGAACGGCCCATTCATTTATTGTTTCACTGGCTAATTTAGTGGCATTATAAAATTTGTAGCGCCCAGCAAAACCAGATGTAGCAGCCTTAAACTGTTTGTTCATTGCTAACATACAAGTATCATATGTTGTACCTACATCTTCCACTTTTGCTGGACTCACTAAATTCTGCAACATCATATACGATGTTTCACACACTGATGTTAATAGGATGGCTTTCTTCTTAGCTGCATCTTTAATTTCATTAGCGATTAAAAACTGTTCCAATTGGTTTTGATACACAGACCAATTTTTTTTGAGTGTGATCAAAATAAGGCATTTTTGCGAAAATTAAATTGCCCATGGCTTTTAATTTATTTTTAAAAAATTTATCAGTTTTAAAAAATAACTTGTTTTCCTCGTCGCCACTGTAATAAACTTTACACTTACCACTTTCAAATACTTTATTTTCACTAAAGACGACTTATTCTATTGCTAGTTGCTTAGAGAGTAAAAATTCTATTTTTTAATATGTAATGTGTAATACTTAAAAGTAAAAGCTCTTACTAATATAGAGTATGCAAATGTACAAAAGAGAAGCGTGATAAAACCAGTCTGTAACAACGGTAAACTTTACAATGTTAATGTAATACCAATTATAAAAATAAAGTAAAAAAACCAATAATCTTCATTTCTAACTTTAAAAGAATGTAAACATTTTGTGATGAAATACTACAATACTACAATTTACTAGACAAATTTCGTTTTTTATATCTCTCAAACTATCTTAACCATTTCCTATCTCCTCAAACAGTTTTATGCTCACGCAGACGAACATGCAACAAATTCCACGCGTTCAGAAAGTTAATATTACTTTTTCTCCTACCAAACTGCAGCTCTCATTATCTAACAATTTTTTTGTCATTACAACATTTCAGTCAGGATTACGGCCTTGCTTCTAACACCACTTTATTTGTGTGTGTTAATTTTATACATGAGTGGCGGGACCTACAGTTTAAAGTCGACTCCGAACGACAGAATTTTGAGAATCTTTTCATGGCAATTTTATTTACTCTCAGAGTTTTTGCCACAAATCTGCTGAGAGGAAGTTGCCGAAGTAATATTTTTTCATATTTCGTATTGATGTGTGATGAAAAGTTTCTCAAAGATCTGTCGTTTCGAGCCGACTTTAAATTGTAGGTCCCGCCACTCATTAAAAATTAATTGTTACCTGACTAAATTTTTTCTATTTATTTCTTCCCCGCAATAATATTTTAAAATTATTTGAATTAATATTTAGAATTCTTTGTTTGTATTCGCAATGAATAGGTCAATTGGGATATTATACTCCATTGTATTTATAGACGTATAAGCTGAAACAATCAAATGAATAAGTTATTCGATTATTTCTCTTTAAATGTGACGATATCGATATTTTCATAAACAATTTGTCTTCAACAAAACTTCTCTAAAATACGTGTATAAGTGAAATCAGACTGGATATCAAATATGCTGGCTTGCGTGAGCCAATACAGGAATGGGGTCGTGCAAACAAGATTGATTTAAAAGCATGAACTCATCTATAATTGTGATGGATGTAAATATTATCGTATGAAAGCTTCGATTGCTTTGGCATTAAAATTCAACATACATACATACATAATTGGCCATTACAACCCTTTAGTCAGGATTGCGGCATAGGTGCTCATACCAAGCAAGTTGTGTGTGTTAATTTTCTCCATGAGTGGCGGGACCTACTGTTTAAAATTGTCTCTGAACTACAGCTTTTATTGAGAAACTTTTTCATGGCAATTTGATATACTCTCGGAGTTTTTGGCAGAAATCTGTTAAGAAGAAGTCGGATTCCTATTTGATCGAGATGTCTAATAAGCCAACACTCTACCTACTATACTACGGCAAATTCAATGCGGTGATAATACTTTCAAGCGCCGAAAGAATCAATTGAATGTATCGGTTTCTTAAGGGGTTGCAAGAAATGTTTCAATCTACCTAATTTTCCACTGTTTAACTATTTAACAATACTTTTCAGATCGTACAAAACCATTATCAATGATAACCATAAAAAGAAAAAGGAAGTGAGTGGTAAGAAGATTCTTAAAAATTCTTTGTAAATCTACACAGTTTTTTGAAAAAGCATAGAAGGAGCATAGAACGAGAAAAAAGCTGCCACTAAAAGTTTAAGAAAGTTTCTCAATATTGGAGTTTATTAAAAAGTTAAATAAGAAGCTTTTCTACTTTTCTTCCATTTCGTTTATCATTTTAGTACTAGTAATTTTAAATATAGCAAAATGAAAAAATTTCACAAATTTTTTATTGTTTTTGCTATTTTAATTTCGAATTTCATTTAAAGATTGCGAAGGCCTTAAAATATAGTTTCATACTTAACTAACCTTAGGCATGCTTCTGAGAGTATTTAATAATAAAAAGTAATGAAATTTAAATTGTTATATGCAATAGCCGTAGTATAGTAGGTAGTGTATTGACTTATTAGACGTGAGGTCGAAAAGCAGGCTAGACATTGGCGTTTTCATCTCAGCAAATTTCTAACTGACATGACAAATTTCTCAAAAAACAAAATATGAAAAAAAACATTTCTTCGGCGATTTTCTCTCAGCAGATTTCTGACAAAAACTCTGAGAGTAAAATAAACCTGCCACGAAAAAGTTTCTCAAAAATCTGTCGTTCGGAGTCGACGTTAAACTGTAGGTTCCGCCACTCACGTATAAAACTAGCGCACACAACATGAGTGGTGTGAGAAGCTAGGCCGTAATCCTGACTGAAGGGTTGTAATGGCCAGTTATGTATGTATGTAATTGTAAAAAGAGATTTCATACGAAATGACTGTGATATGTAAAAGTCAGGATTGTTCGACCTTCGGTATTCTATTTTACTATTCATGAATTGGAAAATTCGAAATAGAATTTATGTTTAAATATCAATAGATTTAGAAAAAACTGTCACGAAAGGTAAGAATAGATTCTTTCCATAAAGATACAAACGCAAAATGTTAGAATTATTTATGTTACATAAAAACCTGAAAGATCCATGCAAATGTAACGATCTGCTTTTAATTTAAACAACATTCATATTGTGGATAATTGGAAATAACATATTAGATCACTCAACAAAAACAATCATTTTTTTTTTGTATTTTGTATACAAATAGACAAAAGTGTGAAATTATTCGTCTAAAATAACATGCTCTAACTTTCCACACAGGGCGTATACCTAATGAATATTTCAACTTCAAAGAAAGTATACGTCACCGAGTCAGTTACAAAGACTGTTAGTATACTAATGCTATGACACTAACAATGCTCGTAGTTTTTGCATTTAAATTTTAACACAGCTAAAGAAAAAAAAAACACTTTTAGTTAAAATCAATTTTTTTTATCAAAGGAAAGTGAAATAAGGTTTTTGAAAATTTTCAATGCCTTATTGTAATAAAATTTTGTTAAGCTAAAATAAGCCCACGATAGTATTTAAATAAACTGAAACCAGAGTAGCTATAATATCATAAGAGTGATAAGTAGTGATTCTTGTGGTTGCAGATTTTGAAGTTAAAAAAGTGCACTATTTGTTCACTTTAGTTTAATGCTCTGCAGAACTATGTTATCACAATTCTCTCTTTCTATGTTAATATTCAAAGCAATACTATTCTGTTTGGAATATATTTTAGAATTTTGCTCTACCAATGTCTGTTGCTTTTTCAAATTCACACATCTTTGGTGCAGTTTTTCTTTACAAAAGGAAGTGAGTATATGTATTTTACGAAGACAGCCGTTATACAAATGCTACAAATGCAACAATTATGCCTATATCATCAAAGTTACAACAACATTAACAAAAATAACATTGTGCGATAAAAGATTGTGTGCAAATAATAATTTTTTTTTGTGTATGTTTATTTCATTCATAACCGAAAAATTCAAAAAGGCAGTTGTGCAAAGTCACTCGTGTTTTGTGTTTTTTTTTACAGCGTACAGCTAAGCTAACGAAACTTAAGTTGTTTTTTGGAAGGCAGAAACATAAGTTACATGAAAATAAAACATTTAAATTCACTAAAAACTAAAGGACAAATATAAATTACACTATGCGTCAAAATACAAACAATTAAATACACCCGAATAACTACCTAGTCTAGTTAGTTCAGCTAGTTGAGTAGAACTCGAAAATTCTCTTTTTATTTTTCTCGAACCCTCCAAACTTGTTTTATTTGACATAAATTGTTTTTTCGACTTTACGCACAAATTTATTGATTACACAAACATTTCTGAACCAATCTCACAAATTTGAAGCTTATTAGAAAGGATAGAGTTGTGCCTTTAAAATGATATGCATCTATATATATGTGGTAAACTTGACAAACGCGAAATTTTTTCATATTTTTCATGTTTGTCAGTTCATATGACAACATATTATCTTGTGAAGAGATTGACACTTCGTTTTATCAAATCAGACAAAAATTTCCGTAGTTATTATTTAAAGAGTCTAACAGTCGAGTTATACTTTTTACATATGTTTTTGAGCAACCATCAGAAGTTGATCAATGCAAATGCGCAAAGCGAAATAATAATATTCGCAAAAAAAAAACAAATATTATCCCACTACTGGTAGTCGCACAAAGGTGAAATTGGCACATTTTGCGATAGACAATCAAGATCATCCAAAACTTTGACAATTTTTGAACTGAAAGTTCATTTGATAAGATGACATATATAAAAAATATAATACGACTGTTATACTCTTTAAATAATAACTACGGTAATTTTTGTCCAACTTGATCAAATGAAATGGCAATCTCTTCACAAGACAATGCGCTTACAGAATGTCATCACTTATTTTATATTTTTTTTAATTAAATATTGCAATTAAGAAGAGCTAAACTTTAAAAAATAAGAAAAAAATAATATTTTCCAACTTTATTCCATCAAAACTTATAACATAAGTTGAACAAAACGTTTATGTATACCATATTAAAGACCAATCTCTCCGCTTCTAAAAACTTTGGATTTTTAAAATAGGTGCAAACATATTTGGGTAATGAATAATTTTTGTGTGAAAAAATCAGAAAATCGTTTTTGTCAAAAAAAAAAAAAAAACATGTTTGGAGGGTTAGAGAACAATAAAAAAAGTATTTTTGAGTTCTACTCAACCTAGTGAATAACTGAGACTCGGGTGTATTTTCTCTGTGGCACCGTGTTATTAAAATACAACTTTTTAAATAAATTGTTTTAATATAATATAATTTAACTAATTTAAATAATAAATAAATAAGAATTTTAGATATTTTATGATATATAGCTTTCCTATGAAACAAGTGTTTCTCGTGTTGGTAAGTGAATGAGAAAAGTGACCTATTTTTAATGTGAGAGTAAAAAAAGCAACGGGGAATAAAAGAAAAAAATGTATATATGTTTTTCATAAAACCACAGTAATATTACTGTGGAATGGTCATGTTAGCAAATGGGGGGTGAAAAATATGTTTTTATTTTTAAGACTATAGGTGGGCTGCTAGTTGAGTAGAACTCGAAAATTCTCTTTTTATTTTTCTCGAACCCTCCAAACTTGTTTTATTTGACATAAATTGTTTTTTCGACTTTACGCACAAATTTATTGATTACACAAACATTTCTGAACCAATCTCATAAATTTGAAGCTTATTAGAAAGGATAGAGTTGTGCCTTTAAAACGATATACATCTATAAAGAACAATAAAAAAGTATTTTTGAGTTCTACTCAACCTAGTGAATAACTGAGACTCGGGTGTATTTTCTCTGTGGCACCGTGTTATTAAAATACAACTTTTTAAATAAATTGTTTTAATATAATATAATACCTCTTATATTGAGTGCAGTTAAAACAGTGCTAAAATGTAAAAAAAAAGTAACAGACTGTCCATATAAAAAAATAAAACGAATTAAAAAGAATATGATGCATACATCAAAATGTCAAAATGCCGAAAATAACAACAAACGAGATAAAAACTAACATCTGCTTGAATAAATAGTAAATATATATTTTATACAATTTAAGTATGTTTTAAAACAAGTACAAAAACAATCAAAAGCGAGTACAGCAGCATCTTTAAGCTTATTCGAGTGTATGTATGGTATTTAAAATACCTCAGTAGTTGTTATTAGCAACGTTAACAAGTCAAATTTGTTACCAAATTGCTGCAACAAAAAAAATCGTACAATCCACAGTAGAGCTTTTGTCAGAACACATACATAAATGCATAATTGGTTGTTTATATTCATTATTGTTGTTTGTGTATTTTGTTCACATTTATTCTTGTAGTCTTGCTTTGTTTACTTGCTTACCATTTTCTTATACTGGTGTTTGTTGCTATATTAAGCAGTACGAAAATTTGTAAACAGGTTTGTTTACTGCATTGTTTTGTCTTTGTAGCTTTTGTTTATAATTTTTTTATATATATTTTTTTTATATATTATATATATTTATAATTTTAAGCGATATAAAAGCAAAACACCAGTATCTAAATTTTTCATTTTGCTAACAATATATTTTCTAGATATACTTTTACTTTTTAATTCAGTTGCCAAAACTAAGCAATTCAATCAAGTATTTGCTAGAAAGTGCCAAATTGTAAATATTTCTTATATCTTGATCACAAATAAGCCAACAATTCTATATAAATATCAAAATACTTCTCTTCTTTCACAGTTTTCATAACTGTATCTGTATTGCTATGAATAATTTTCTTATTGTGACTAGCCGATTTCTCTGAACAAATTTTCTTAAATTCTTCTAGTTTTAATTATCACTTCGTAAGTATCAATGAACTATATGCGCATCCCGAGCATCATTCAAGATGATACTTCTGTTTTTTACTCTCCCACATCCATGAAATACAAAAACTTTTCGAACTTCTATCGTATAAGCATGTAGGTGTCAATCTTCTCTGTCTCTAACTTCTTGATGGAAATACTCCTTTAAGATGTATTGATTTTTTAAATGAAAATTCTTGAAACATACGGTGACTTCCACAACTCTTCATAAAAACTATACATAACACAATTTTGTTAATGAAAGTTCTTTATTATTCGTAAATTCTATATCTTATTTGATAGTAAATTGTACAAGTAACAAAAATTTAAATTTTTTAAAAGAAAATAAATAAAATAAATTTAATGTGTGCACTTTTGTAACGCAACATTAATCTGGCTATTTCCAAACATCATGTTAGAATTTAATGTGGTCACCTTTTGTTTTAATAACTTGTTGAAGCCGTTTTCGCATGCAGTTTTTTAAATAAAATAAACTGATACATTTTTGGCCATTCTTCATTTATAGCGACCCAAAACTGTTCCAGATTTTGGGGAACCGGACTTCTAATTGTTATTTTTTCTAGCATACTCCATAAATTTTCTATTGGATTAGCATCTGTTGACTCTGCAGGCCAAATGGCTGATGTTGTTTTCAGTAAGCCAAATTATTGTCGAAGTCGCCGTAATCTAGTAGGTAGTGTGTTAGCTTATTAGACGTAAAGCCGCGGTTCAAACCCCAGGTCAGACATCAAAACGTAATATGAAACAATATTTCTTCGGCGACTTCCTCTCAGCAGATTTCTGGCAAAAACTCTGAGAGTAAATAAAATTGCCATGACAAAGGTTCTTAAAAATCTGTTGTTCGGAATCGACTTTAAACTGTAGGTCCCACCACTCATGTATAAAATTAACACACACAACATGAGTGGTGTGAGAAGCTAGGCCGTAATCCTGACTGAAGGGTTGTAATGGCCAATTATGTATGTAATTAATGCGTTCATAATCAAATATATTAATTGAGGCTTTGATTTAAAAATAATGTTTCAAGTAAATAAACAGTAATCTTCATACACTAGAGAATTGACGGAAATGATGCCAGACAACATCATTAGCATAAATAATCATCATTTTCTACATCAACAACCCGCGCTCATTACAATTACGAAAGAGGAAGATACAAAATACAGACAGTAAAGGTAGATGTCTTTGTTTCATTCAGTGAATATTTAAAAATGAGACAAATACGAAAATATTGTAACAAAGGCAAAACTTTAAAAATTGCAATTTTAATTCCTGCATAAAAACATTGTCATAGGATCAGTTCTAATAGCATAAAATTTACAACATATTTCTAGTTTGATATCGATCATGTGATTGTTACGTTAGAATACCCAAGATATCTTTTGGAACTTACAGAAGCTGTTTAAATTGCAAGTGAATAATATTTTTATCATGACTAAACAATCATTCTATTATTCTTTAAAAATCTCGTAGTCCTCGTAATTTCAAAAACAAGTTCAATTGACATCAGAAAATATCGAAAACTTTAAAGACTTCACAAAAACTCTCTTTATCTTGATTTATTCATCAGCTCAAAGGGAAAAATTCTCCAAAATCCAATTACAATTCACCAGAGAAATGCAATAAAAATTAAACGAAAGGTGCTGGAAGTTAAATAAACAAATCGTTCTAGCAATACGCCAAAAGGAAACATTTCTAAAGCAAAACAAATAAGTCACGCCAAAGTATGTCTGCAGGTGGTAACAATTACAAAATTTCTCAGGGAGATAAAAGAAATAGAGACGAATAGAAAATGCGTTATAGTATGCTACAGCAAAGGAGAGTGACTCCCAGAAAAAAGGATAAAGGGGAAGTAATAATACGGTTACGTAATCGGTAAACCTCAAACAAAAGTCAACCGAAAAACTTGCTCAAGGTACCACCCTAAAACAGTAAACAAAACTTGTACATTCAAGTCCAATTGGGTTAAATGTAATGCTTGGCCTTAAGGAATATTCTACTAAATACAAGGGATAACAGTTTCATACAATAGGCCTTTGAATTTTGAATTTATTCAGGGTTCTCCTTGGGTGTACCTATGGAGTCATCTGAAACTTTTCCTTATTTTTCTCTTGTTTTATGAAAGATATTAAAAAAATTTTTGTTTTATAATTTTTTTTCGGCGACTTCCTCTCAGTAGATTTCTGGCAAAAACTCTGAGAGTATATAAAAATTGCCATGAAAAGTTTCTCAATAAATGAAAATCTGTCGTTCGGAGTCGACTTTAAACTGTAGGTCCCACCACTCATGTATAAAATTAACACACACAACATAAGTGGTGTGAGAAACTAGGACGTTGTACAATGGGTCAATTCGACCTCTGGGTACTGTACTTGTCTTAATTGACAAGTACACGTCCTCTAACCGAACCTAACCTAACCTAAGAGGGAGAAGGATGGGCCTTTAAAACGATATGTATTATCTAACTTAATATGCTATGAAGTTTGATGAGGTATATTAGACTAAATTTTTTCATATTTTTTCAAGTTTGTCCGTCCATAGTAGCAAACTTTAATTAAAAAATATGAAATAGGTGATGACGTTCTGAAAGAGCATTATCTTGTGAAGTTATTGATACTTCGTTTGATCCAATCGGACAAAAACTACCGTAGTTATTATTTAAATAGCCTAACAGACGAGTTATATTATTTATACATTAAAATTTTTTGCTTTAACAAAAACACCCTCGATACTACAAATTTTGTTTTAACCGTAGGTTTGATAAACTTTCATGATGCGTTTCAAGACATAAGCTGGCGAATTACCATCCAATGTTCTTATGCTACTCAAAAATTTTGTGTGTGGATAAAGGTGATGCCAATATTATCTTCTATCTTCCGCCTCGGCTGTTTATGTGGTCCTTTGAAACTAGTTAATATATTTTTTTATGAGAACATGAGCTATTATGTGTGTCGGTCCGCTCTTACATAAGGATAATCTGATTATACCTTTAAGGTCCCAGGGTTCTGCGATGAACATAGTTGTTTTTAATGAATTTCCTTGCAATTAATGCCATCTTTTGCATGATTGCCATTAACTTCAGAAAGTTTGATCTTTAATTCGTTTTCATACATGGATTTACACGCCCACACTACTGCACAAAGCAATCTTTTCTATTCGTCCTTAAAGTTGAATGTGTACCCAGCTCTACTATGTTCATTTTATCAGCTATTATGGTTGATGATTTCGATACTGGAGCCGAAGGTTCAATTGAGTTTTAGAGAGTCTTCACTTCTCTTTCTTTTGGCGTTGCCACTGTTTTGTTTCTATCGTGAAAAGCTGTTCTTTTTTATGCTTTGGTCGCAGAGCTCATGCTCCATTTCAGTAGCGGATTATTTAACTAATTTTTTAATATTTAATTTTGTTTTGATGTTCCAGTTTTCCACAGAAGTTTCTTTAAATTCGGTAATAAACGGGTGACCATGCCAGAGCCTGAATGACATAGATAAGTTAGAGGACTTGCACCTGTCAATCAAGACAAGTACAGTACCCGGAGGTCGAATTGATGCATTGTACAATGATATAGCTAAGTTTACCTAGTTTTGAATTCAGATTGGCATTCAAGAGAGTTATTTGGGGGTCGAAAGTCTTACTGATTCTCAGCACGAAGCGAATAACATCTTAGTCCCCTAATCCCCTAGAATAATTCTTAGTGACTCCTCCTCAACTGTTTTCCAGACATGGAAGACCCTGCCAGAGCTCCCCGTTAGTATAGCGAGCTGAGTATTAGCCTTCACACCACGACAAAGTGATCATCGCTTTGTGAAGTTATAATTTCTCACAATTTTGTGTATGTATATGTATTATTTTATGAATTTTTAATGAATTCATTTTATTTTGAATAAAGTCGCCGTAGTGTAGTAGGTAGTGTGTTGGCTTGTTAGACGTAAGGCGAAATACAAAATATAAAAAATTCGGCGACTTCCTCTCAGCAGCTTTCTGGCAAAAACTCTGAGAGTAAATAAAATTGCCATGAAAAGTTCCTCAAAAATCTGTCGTTCGGAGTCGACTTTAAACTGCAGGTCCCGCTACTCATGTATGAAACTAACACACACAACATGAGTGGTGTGAGAAGCTAGGCCGTAATCCTGACTGAAGGGTTGTAATAGCCAATTATGTGTGTATGTAATCTTTTATAAAAAATTTTAACATTACGGTTGTCGGTCTCCATTTACTTTAGTGTCTCATGTGGGGAGATAAAATTTAACCCTTTTAAAAATTAGCCATGCTAGGCGAATACGTAATAAATATTGCAAAATCACGTAAGGTATACACCACCTTCGAATCATCCTCAATGTTGTAGTAAAACTGTTGCAAACAACTTTCAAGTAAAATTAGATTTCAAGCATTTAGCGAATATAAACAAAAAACAATTTGATAACATCTTTGTGTACTCTGAGTACTCTGAAGTAATCAGACCCACAACGTACAACTGTACGTGATAAAACTAACAAAAAATTTTAGTTTTTGCAATCTTCGTATATAAAGAATTTTTTTCCTTTATTTCTGTTAAAGAGAATTTTAATAGAGAATTTTGCTTTTGTAGGACTTCCCCTTAACAACATTCAAACATTTTTTGCTGCTTTTATTTGCAAACGTTATGGAGTGTTTAGTTTGCGTAGACACCAAGAGGTATTGTAAACATTAAGAGCAGATTTAAAAAAAAATAAAAAGACGACATCAGAATGTCTATCCCTGGTAGTAGAATAACAAATGCAAATATATTGTTACGTTTTTACCTTTTGAAAACGTTTAAAATATGAGTTCGTAGATTGCAAATAAAAATAAAAATATATTTCTGTTTAGTTTTAAATAAATTCTTTATTGTTCGCATAATTCCGTGTGCCACTGTTCGCAACGTGATTTAAAGAACAACAATTTGCTTTATTTGCTATTATTCTTTTCACTCTTCTGCATAAACACCAACAATTGTTCGTCAGATCTTTATAGAGGAGATCTTCAAACCACGATTATTCTCTTCACACGCAACATGTCTTCACACAAGACTGACTGAACTTTTACTGACTCCTTTGCCTGCTTTGCCTTGCCTTTTATATGGCGACGTAAACAGTCTGATGAATGATCTTGAGGTCGAATGTTTATGGCTTCGCCTTCTCGAGATCTCCATAAATGTAAGAATCGTTGTTTGTGTATTTAGTTTACATTTATTCTGGTAATGTTTGTTGTTGCTTTTTGTTTACTTGTTTATCTCCATTTTTATACTGATGTTGTGCTATATTTTTGTTTATTGGTTGATCACGTAATCAGGTCCATTGTTTTTGTTTTTGTAGCTTTTGTTTATCATTTTAATGTTAAACAATATAACACCATTTCCATTTTCGTAACAATATATACAATATAAGACTGTAAAGAAACTTCTCTTATTACTATTTTTTGTCATTTCAGCCACAGCTTTGGTAGTACGATTGTTGAGTCAGTTGTGTAAAGGCGCTTAACGCTTTCGCCATTAAAATGCGCGTATTTAACTGTTAATCTTCTTCATAATTTAAAAAAAGTCGACAGGAATAAAAATATTTCAAACCTCTTGAGGTGAAAGGAAAAACATGAAGTACAAAGCAAATTAAAATGTAAAAGAAAACAAAAAAATATACAGGGAAACGAGAAGTTCCGGAATTTGACAATTGAAGCTACATCTATCAAATTAGTTGTTATTTATTCCGTCTGTTTAACCAAATCACCATGAAAGGATAGCCGTATTGTAGAAGGTGCGTGTTGGCTTATTAGATGTGAGGCCACGGTTAAAACCTCAGGTCAGACATATCCAACAAAACGAAATATAAAAAAAATATTTATTCTGCGACTTTCTCTCAACATATTTTTGGCAAAAACTCTCAGAGTAAATAAAATTGCCATGAAAAGTTTCTCAAACATCTGTCGTTCGGAGTCCTCTTTAAACTCATGTATAAAATTAACGCACAGAACATAAGTGGAGTGAAAAGCTAAGTCGTAATTCTGACTGGAGGGTTGTAACGACCAATTGTGGATGTATGTAATTAACACTAATCTCACTTCCCTTATTTATTAACTCTTGAACAGATATCCGTTTTTAAAACTTTGAATTCAAGTTCTATCATTAGTAATATGAACTTTTATTCTTAAAACTATTCTTATTATTATTTTTTGTTTGTTAAGTTTTGATAGTATAACGCACCTTTCATTTTCTTATCTTGTGGTGACATGGCGTTATGAGTAAAAATATGTCAAACGGTTACATTAAATTTACTGTTACATCGATAGCAATCAAAAACAGAATAAAGAGAACAACAGAACAATATATTGCATGAATTTATGCAAGCCCATATATAAACAAGTCATTCTTTTGCATATGTTTTCAAATACATTGTCTTCAATGCATGAAAACATAACGTAACCGCAAGTATGAGAGATAAAACACACACTTGTGCCCATTTATGTTATTGGAATTGTCATTCAGTTAGCTCAAAAAAAGGTGGCAATTGTACGTACGAGTAGTGACTCTATCTATGACTTAATGCGAGAAAAAAATTTTCCTGTTTACGTGATTATTTTAATGATTGTGATACTACAATAAAAATTTTTTTATTTTCTGGAAGAAGTAAAAACACAGCAGCTTCATAAATTTCATGGAGAAAAAGTTTGTAAAATGAATTGTTGTACTATTTTACGCTTCTAAAAAAATGTTAAAATTATACAACATATTTACGCTTCTATAATGATGAATGATTGTTTGGAGGACGGTGTCACAAGTGATAGACAGAGTATGCAGGAAATCAGCTGTTCTGATTACCAGTGCGCTTTGTTTCACTCCAACCAAGGCATTATTTACTGTACTCAATTTGCTCCACGTTGAGCTGCTATTAAACTAGCGGGCTAAATTTGTGGCAGTAAGACCCAATGCAATCCCAATACAAGCCCAATTTGAATGCTGCTATTCTGGCAAGACATCAATAAATTACTGTCGATTTATTATAACATCCTGAATAGAACTTTCGATAACAGAATTCCAACTAAGGACTTCTGATCACAAGAACCGGAGGATCCCGATGGGATCCTTGAAGTTTAAACTGATGGCTTATAGTGTGAGAGATATAGTGGTCTGTGGTATATTTATTTATTTATTTCTATCTGATCACTGCAGTGTTCTTCAAGTAGAAGTTATGGCAATTTAAAAGTGGCATAATGATTGTTGAGTGTTTCTCTAAAACAGCGAGGCTGCGATTAAATCCCTAACGGACGTAATTTTAACCTCCGCTTTGTTCATGAATTCCGAGCAAAGTCATATATGGGTTCTGGTACACAGGAATACCATGAGAAAATACTTTGCAGACTAGCTTGCCAGAACCCGTACGGAGCTGATAATCTTCGACATGCTACGTAGCTTAGGTATTACAATTTTCTCAGTAAATTTGGATATTATCTCCACTTATTACAGGGAAGCCCCATCTCTGCTGGAGATAAGATTGGATAAGATGAGAACCGAATGCTACTATCTCTAAATCCCTTGGCCATCATAAACTATCCCATATTTAAAATAAATAGTTCTATTCATGTCTTACTTACCTGCTTAATTGTTCATTACAACCTTAGAGTAAAGATAACCCACATTGCACAGTGTAAGATTTAACCATTCTAGGGAGACAAAATTAAATATCTTGGAAAAAAATTATGCTCGACTTATGAATTTTGGTATAAGATGTTACTAGGCCAATATATACCATTGTAGAAAAATATGGGCGACAGTAGACCACTGCCACGCCCCTCTCCTATACACCTGCAAAAATGTATTTCTGATATTATTCGCGTTGAATAAGCAAAAAGTGGAAAAGCAGTGAATATGCATGATAATGTTTAGAATAAATAATAAGGAGGTAGAAGTAACAATTTATTTTGTTTTTTAATTTTTATTAATTTTTAAATAAGAATATATTTAATATGTACATACATATAAATAAAAATAGGAATAAAATGTTAAAATTCATGGTTTTCTTCCGGTATTTCTGAAAATTTCAATAAATGTAGTACTTCAGGGGTCAATGCTCCTTTTTTATATACAGGAGGTCTTCGTAAACTGTTTATATATGGATCAGATGTTATTAAAAGTCTGTTTATTGAATCTTAATCAGTGTCAGTTACGTCAAATATCGGCAGATAATTTAATACGTGCCTTAAAGTAGATACTTCAGACGTTCGTATAAAACTAATTTGGTGTTGAATCATTATGAAAAAAAATTTATCGATTATTGAATATTTTCTTTCCTTAACTTACCAAAACAAAGTAATTATTTAAATGAAATAGAACGAAAATAATTTCTCAGGTTGTAAAAGTAAATTCTCGTGATATTAACAGCGAATAAGTTGAGCTTCAAAACAAACAAAAAATGGTTAAAAAATTCCATTTCAATAAAAAGTTACAAGCTTTTAAGATTGAGTAATTTCATGGAACTGTTTTGTTGTTTTTAATTCACTCAAAAATATACAAGTTTAAAGCACTGTTATAATGTTATTGTTGGCAAAGTAGGCAAAGTTTTTGAATTTACTTATTTTATAACAAGTGCTCTTTCATATTGGATAAAAATATTTACCCAAATTGAAACTCAAAAAACGGACTTTTGTCTAGCTAGATTAGCAAAATCTTACACTGTGCATTGTATGTGTTAATTTTATTAACGAGCGGCGGGACAGACAGTTTAAAGTCAGCTCCGAACGACAGATTTTTTTGAAACTTTTCAGAGCAATTTTATTACTCTCGGAGTTTTTGCCAGAAAACTGCTGAGAGGAAGTCGCCGAAGATATGTTTTTTCTTATTTTATTTTGTTCGAGATGTCTAAGATGAGGTTTCAACCACGGACTCGCTTTTTATAAGCCACACACTACATACTAGACAACAGCTTCATTATTCATGTCTTAAAGTGTCATAAAAGTCTATGAAATAGGTCTGATAAGATGGTGATTGCCAAATTTCTGAAATTTCTCAAATTATCTCATTAAAATACGATCTCTATCATTTATGAACCTCGGTTTTTAAGTTTTAACCTTAATTTTAAATATTTAATACAAATAAATAAATAGAAAATATACAGAAAGCCGCATTAAAATTGTTTCTCTAAATAAGAAGTATGCCTTACAGTAATCTTATAACATTTTTGCTTTCATTTGCAGTTTTTCTAAATACTTATGATATTTAATCTCTCCCTTAAAGAAAGCATTTTAATCCCACAACGTCAAAATTTCTACCCTATAACACGTAAAATAATTCTCTGCTATTAACTTTGGGATTTGCGTTGGTGTTTTTTTTTTATTTTCTTATTTTTCTCATTTTATTGCTCCATTTAGAGTAAAGCAAAACAAAAAATGAAAAAAATAATTTTCTTAGAGAAAAGGTTTTTGTTTAAATTCAACCTTCCGTGAAAAGAGAGGAGAATTTTTGTTTCTTCTTTTTTCCGCTTTTTTGTCAGCGCGTGCAGTCCTCATTTAATTTGCAGATGTGACGCTACTTGAATTTGCACATTTTTAAGTCCTTTGTTCAGAGGATAGCAACTGAACACAGTTGGAAAATTTAAATGGAAATGGAATGTATAGAGGCTCTGTGTATTAAATCATAATATTCTTGAATTGGAAATGGCGAATTGACGTTAAGAATACTGCAAAAAATGTTTGAAGACTTTTAAGAATTGCATATGCTGCCAAAATTAAGAGGATAAATATGTTTGAAAAAAATAAGAAACTGAGGTGAGGATTTTTTCATTTTCATTTTTTCATTTTTAAATTCTTCTCTATTTACATTACTTATTTACATATATATTTACATTTTCGAGATATTATCTAATGATATTACAGCGAATTAGATTTTTAATCATAGATATTGATCGTATTTTTAGTCATATATTATTTAAAGGAAAAATAGGAAAACCTTTATTTGAAAAGTAAGAAAAACAAAGATTCAAATATAATTAGAAAAATATATATGTATATAACTGAATTATATAAAAATAATACACCCTATTTTCTATTTGGTGATTTTTGTTTAAAAAGCTGCCTCAAGCCGACTCACTGCAATCTCTTATCAGTTGATAAGAACAATTTTCCACATTCTAAAAATATTTTTTATTAAGTGTTTTGATAAAGTCTTCAATTCTTTCATAACCGGTTTCACTGTGTAGAAGCTGTGAGGATTTTAGAAAACGAGACTTTGTAAGATATTTTCGAAAAAAATGTCGCATGTTATAAATATTTGAAATATTAATATTAGTTTAGTTTCTCATGCAGTAAGACATTACATAGAAGTGCTATACCTTCGTCCTGATGCAAAACTTCGCCTACGTTCCTGCTGAGAGCATTAGTTCCAGTTACCGTTACAACATACCAGAGGACGATGGATATACCGCAATTGGTGTCAGCAATTGACAACCGTTTTATTCCCGCAAAGACTCTTAATCAGAAATTGTATCCAACTTAGGTAGTCGTCATGGGAGCCTATCCCAACTTGGCGTAGATGATAGCAGCTGACAACTTTAACAATGGCCTCCATTGTTCTTTTCATTAATGGTAACGGCCAGGAATTCTGAAAGTCCAGTCTTGTCATTGTCAAAGCCGGATCATGTATGAATTTCGAGTGTGCCACTAATTAGATATTTCCTTTGGCAAGAGTCATATTAAGTTACGGCTCTTTTGAAAGCGCTCCCGAATGCCCGACTGACTTGGGACAGACATCAGTTACACAATCATTGATTCATTCATTTTAAAATAAAAAATAATTTAACAATTAAGTATACAGGCTATGACTTGGACACTAACAAACTGAAAAAAGAGAAATTAATCACTCTGATCGTAACTTGGTCCGAAAAAGATCTAACTTAAGACTAACTAAGAAGTGAAAAGAATATTTTAATCTGTTCTCTTAATGAACCGACGGCTTTTTGTTTGTAAAAAAGAACATAGGAAGAACTATTTGCAAAAGTAAACAAAGTGTGCTGGAGGGTTGAAGTGAGGGCAAAGCTTGCAATTTAAATTGCAATTCAAGAAGGAGAACTATTTTCAGAATAAATTTCATATTTTAGAAATTAAAGGGCTTATATATCTCCAAATAATCCATCTCTCCGATCGTCCAGAAAAGATAACAAGAACAACGACTATAATAGAAAGGAGAAAGTAAAGAGCGTTTCTAAACAGATTTTTTTGGAGAGAAATTGGAGGTTAAAAGTACAAGGATATTTATGCTGGTCACCTTATTTTTTAAGTCTAATGCTTTAAAGACAATAAACGCAACGCAGCAATCACAACAATTTTGCAGTTACAGTTGGTAAGCTGCATGCGAAGTATTTATATTATAAATTTTATAATAAAGGAAGCAGCAGTAAAGTAACGGGTGATTTTTTAGCTATTATCTTTTTGGCAACACTGGTTCAAACAGCTCCCGCACGTTTCGTGTTTTGTTTCACTGTCAAACATCTTCAGTTTGGTCTATAATTTAACCAGGAATCGTCTTACAAACGAACAACGCTTGCAAATCCTTGAATTTTATTACCAAAACGCGTGCTCTGTTAAGAAAGTTAATCGCGTGATTTTTCCATTTTATGGTCAGTTTAATCGACCCACTGAAGCGGCTATTCGGGTTATTGTGACTAAATTTCGCATCAAATTTACATTGTTGGACATTAAACTACCAACACGCTTACGTAGAGCGCGAACTGAAGCATTGCAAAGGCTACCAATGCATCCAGAAAAAGTCACAGTTTGGTGCGGTTTATGGGCTGTTGGCATCAGTGGACCGTACTTCTTCAAATATGCTGCGAATAGTAACGTAACTGTGAACGGTGAGCGCTACCGTGAGATGATATCCACCTTTTTTTGGCCAAAATGCAAGAGTTTGACTTGCATGACATGTGGTTTCAACAAGATGGTGCCACATGCTACACCGCACGCGTAACAATGAACTTATTGAGAGGCGAGTACGGTGAACATTTTATTTCACGTTCGGGACCGGTCAAATGGTGCGATTTAACGCCTTTAGACAATTTTTTTGCGGGGCTATGTTAAAGCTCATATCTATACAGACAAGGCCGCATTTCAATTCAATCAATTGACGCATTTGAAGACAGCATTGAAGCATGTATTCGTGAGATACCGGCCGAAATGTTGGAAAGAGTATGCAAAATTGAACTAAGCGGATGGACCATTTGAGGCGCAATTGCGGTCAACATTTGCATGAAATAATCTTCAAACATTAATTAAATTATATTGACCGTACTATCGATTCAAATAAAGATTTCATGCATTTTTCTGAATTTTATGTGTTTTTTTTTGAAAAATTTTCCTATAGCTCTTAAAAAATCACCCATTATAAGCGAAACACTAATGTCTTTTGCTTTATATTTCATAAATCGCATTTTTAAAGAGAGATTACTGCTGTCAATACAATAACATGTATCACCATGTATAAAGAGTCAATTAACAGTTTATTTGTTTTGCTTATGCTTTGACGCTGCTGCCTTTATTATAATTAACACATGTAGCTTACTTCAGGCTGTAATTGCAAAATTGTTGCACTTGCTGAATTGTGTCTATTGTATTTATAGCATAATTTAGGCTATTGTATCATTCGCTGAACACTGAGACAGTTGTTGTTTACTGACTGTATATGGTGAAGAGCCATATGACAGTGTAAAATGCCGTACCCTTTTACATTAAATTTACATAAGATCATTTATGTTGGACAACCTTATTATCTATAAAGGAGATTTATCTTCTCTGGTTCTTATAGAGGCCTGAAACTTAACAGCATTATATACCGCAAAGGAATTTCTGATAGACATTTTTATATTAACGCAAATCGTCTTTGGAATGAACTACCAAACGATATACAGTTATTAAGCAATACTAGGCAATTCAAAACTACGATATTTACGTTTTTTAAAGGACAACAAAATAGATGATGCAATTATTTAATACTTTTTTTAAATCATATTGTTACAAAAAAGGAAATGGTGTTATTAAAACGATAAACAAAAGCTCTAAAGACAAAACCATGGACTTGTTTACATGATCAAAGAATAAACAAGATACAAAAACAATAGACTTGTTAACATGATCAAAGAATAAGCAAAAATATTGCACAACACCAGTGTATAAAAAAAGGGGATAAACAAGTAAACAAGAAACAACAATACTACAAGGATAAATGTAAACAACATACACCAAAAACTATAACGTAAACAACATGTTTACATTTATAAAGATTTCGCGAAAGGCAGTCACTCTCCTTCGAAAGCATTCATCAGACTATTTACCCAGCGATATAAAAGGCAAGACAAAAGCGAGCAACGAGTCAGTCTTGTGTGAAGACACTTTGCGTGTGAAGAGAATAAATGTGGTTTGAAGATTTGCGTTATAAAGAACTATTGAACAATTGTTATTGTGCACGCGAAAGAGTGAAAAGAATAATAAAACTTAAAGCAAATTGTTGTTGTTTAAGTCAAGACGTGAAAGGTGGCACACGGAATTGTGCGAACAATAAAGAACCGATTTAAAACTAAACACAAATTTATTTTTATTTGCAATCTACAGACTCATATTTTTAACATTTTTAAAAGGGTAAAAACGTAACAATATTATTTAATATAATCTATTTTAAGTAAAATTATTTTTAAGATAAATATTATGCCTATATCTTGTTGTACTGTGTTTACGTTTAAAGAAATAAATAAATAAAACATCTGGATGAACTATAAGTTACCATCAAAAGATATTGTTATTTTTGCAATTATATATTTTTTTAAAAAAGTCGTCGGCTTATTAGACCTAAGGCCCGAACTCAAACCCCAGGTCAGACATCAAAACGGAAATATGAAAAAAATATTTATATTTCTGACAAAAACTCTGAGAGTAAATAAAATTGTCATGACTTTAAACTGTAGGTTAACACACATGAGTGGTGTGAGAAGCTAGGCCGTAATCCTGACTGAAGGGTTGTAATGGCCAATTATGTATATTTTTTATTTTTTGGATGAATAAAAATAAATTTTTTGGTTTTTGTATTGTGAGCATAACGACAGTAATATTATCTAGTAAACAATAAAATGATAAAATATATTTTCTTCTGAAGTAAAAATTTAACTCGACTTTGTGGAAGAAGGTAATAGAATTGAGTTAACCCATCCAAAGTAGATAAACATTACGACGAAAACAGCAACAAAAAGACGAATATTTTGTTAATGTTAACATATTTTTTCTAGTTCCTACTGCCTTTACCTGTTACCCTTGATGTAACTTGGCATGATAAAATTAACATGGCACGCTAAAATAAACACAAACAGCTTTTAATTGAGCAAAACAACAGCCACTGACACTTTTTTAATTTTTTTTCTTTTCATTCTCTTCAGCTTCATTTTCTCGTCCATTCCTTTTCGTAGTAATAAATTCTTGAATAACTTTCTGGTCATTATAAAGTTCAGAAGAAGTCCAAAGATTCAGGTTTCTTAATTAATTTTTTAAGGACTCCTTGACTATTGTTTTATTTTTTTTTTTTTGTTTGTTTTGTTTCTTTTTCAATTTGACTTTTAAACATTGATTAAAAATTAAAGAGAAAACATTTTTTTTTATTTTTTTTTTTTATTTATTTTAAGTCTATGGAAACATCCTTACAGACTAATTACATTTTATATTTCAATATATAATAATAATTTCGATACAAAAAAATCATTTGAAAAAGAAAATAACATTGAATTTATTAATTAAGTAAATTTCATTGTAAAATTATAGCTTTTTTAATAAATTCCAAATTTTTATTAAAATCTATATAAAGGTAAAGATTACAGATTCTACGAAATGGCTCGAAGTTCGCATAGTTAATTGTGTAATATTTTATATTTATGAAATTATAGTATCTTGTTGGACGAACAATGAGAGTTGATAACACCATTAATCAGCTTCAAGAGAAAGACAGCATTTAGCATTTTACGACGGCTTTTTAAAGTTGGTATTTTAATGAGTGCTAGACGATTTTCATAAGATGGTAACCTTTCATTAGGATCCCATCCATTTCCTAAACCACGAAGACAAAATAATAAGAACTGTTTTTAACATGATTCAATTTTGGCAGTGTGCACAGCGTATTGAGGAAGTGTCAGAAAACTCTTTAACTCTAGATGTTTTAATTGTAGATCTTATTTTTTCAGAGTTTCTACTGTGAATAACACTGTACACAATATGACCGCATAAAAACAATTTTTTTTTCAACTTTAGTATATCAAATTACGAAAAATCATTCATACATATATTACATTCAATTTCGGTAAAGAATAATATGTTGTAAGTGTTTAATGATGATGTGTTGTGCTGGTTCGTTTTTTGTTATTCTTTTTAATTTTATTTTGAAATAAAATGTTCTTGTGTTTGTTGTTTTTATAATTTTAATTTATATTATTTATTTAATCCAATATGTATGTAATTCTTATGTTATTTTATTTACAAGATTGTTTTGTTTTAATTTGATTGTGTTTAATTTCAATTTATGTTTCTATTACATTGTTTTTGTTCACAGTTTTTACTTTGTTTTTGTTCTTGTTTTTTTGTTTAATAAAAAAGTTCACAATATTTGTTTTTAATTTTTTGGATGTTCACTGTTTAATTGTCGAAACTAGAGTGATTTTTAGGCAAAAAAAGTTTTATGTTAGAGCAATGAATATGAGAAAGATCAAGAATAAAAAAAGTGATGAGAATATGTACATAGTAAGGAAAAGAACCGTTAATATATCTAAAGGGTGTTTTCTCATATAATGTTAAACATTGAACATTCCGGCCCCCATGACTTGGTGAAGTTTATCACAAATTTTGAACAGGTCCTATTTGTGGGTTGTGGATCGGTAAGTTGCAAATCCTCATGAAGTTGTTGACAGATATGGCATCATGATGTACGTTAACGTATACTGCAAGAAAATTGCCAATGTTTTGGGGTGTTGAGATTTTTGGGATGCCATACCTGTAAGTACAAAATTAGAACAATATTAGTGTATGTAAATGGTTAGGGGTTATATTGATTTGCAAACAAAACCACAATTTTTGTAATTGGTCTGGTGATGACTCCATTTTTTGTTTTGATGTCTACAACTCTACAGTTTTGGTCAGGTCCAAGATATGTTTTGATGATTCGACCCATTTGCCATTCATTGGGTGGCAAGTTGTTGTTTTTAATGACTACCAGATCGCTGACTTTAACGTTGTCCCTCTGAATCTTCCATTTATATCTGCGTTGAAGTTCAATCAAGTATTCGAACTTCCATCTTTGGCAAAATGAGTGGTAGATGACCCTTAGGCGTTTCCAGCGGTTGATGAGATTCAGATTTTCGTTGCTTACATCTGGTTCAGCTGGGGTCAATAATGCACTACCAATAAGGAAGTGTCCAGGGGTCAATGGATTAAGGTCATTTGGGTCATCGCTAGCAGGACTTAAGGGTCTAGAATTTAGGCACGATTCTATACGAGCAAGAATTGTAGATAGCTCTTCAAATGTGAATTTCAAGTTCGGTATCATCGTTTTGAGGTGCGTTTTGAATGATTTTACACCGGCTTCCCAAAGGCCGCCCATGTGTGGGGCTCCTAGGGGAATAAACTTCCAATTAAGATTTTGATGACTAAAATGACGGATCACTTGATTTTGAAGAGTTTTTATGAATTCTAGACGGTCTTTTCTTAGTAGTTCTGCTGCTCCGACGAAATTTCCTTCATTGTCTGAGTAAATGAGTACGGGACAACCACGTCTTCCTATGAAGCGGGAAAATGCTGCTAAGAACGATTGGGTCGATAAATCACTTGCTGCTTCAAGATGTACAGCTTTTGTGGCGAAGCATACAAATATGCAAATATACCCTTTTGTAATAAGACAATTTCGGCCTGCGAAATTTTTGATGTCAAAAGGTCCTGCGTAGTCTAATCCAGTTGTAGCAAAGGGTCTTGATAATGTTGTACGTTCTGGTGGTAATGAAGCCATGATTTGATTTTGCGTCTGTCTTTTGTACAAAACACACGTTTTACAGTTGTAAATTACGCTTTTGACCAAGGGTTTCAATCTGAATATCCAATATTCTGTGCGTAGGACTCGAACCATTAGTTGGTTTTCTCCATGAAGGGTAATTTTATGTGTAAATTCCGCTAGTAGCTGTGATAGCTTCGAGTTATGAGGTAGCAATATTGGGTAGCGTTCATTGTACGTTAATGCAGGTGATTGCGCTAGTCGCCCATTGGCTCTAATAATGCCATGGTGATCCATGAAAGGATTTAAGGTCAAAAGACTGCTGGTTGGGGATATTTTCTGCTTGAGTTTTAAATGTTTGTGCTCATCTGGAAAATGATTTTGTTGCGTCCATATGATGAGTCGATGTTTGACGAAATCTATTTCTTCTCGGGTGATTTCTGCTGAAGATACGCGAAGATGGGTTCGGTTGTTTCCAGTATTTCTCCATAATCGTATGACATAAGCGAGTACTCGATAAGCTCGTGATAGGTCTGAAAATCGATTTAATGGGTCTTCGCGTGTTGTGGTTGTAAATGCTTTTACAGTTTTTGCTTCTAGATTTGTGTCACCTGTTTGTGTTGGTATCGGCCATTGATTTTTAGGCAATTTTAACCAGGAGGGTCCAAACCACCATAAGTTGTGGTTTTCCAGTTCTTGTGGAGTACATCCTCGGCTGGCTACATCTGCTGGGTTATCCTTTGAGTCGATATGTTGCCAATTTTGATTTCCAACCTTATCCAGGATTTCAGAAACACGATTTCCAACGAAAGTGTTCCATGAGCAAGGGGGTTTCTTTAACCAGGACAGCACGATTGTTGAGTCGGTCCAATAATATGCCTTGATGTTTTGAATTTGAAGATTTGGTATAAGTCCACATGCAAGATTTGCCAATAATACGGATCCACATAGTTCTAAGCGGGGCAAAGATATTTGCTTAATGGGAGCTACACGGGTCTTTGAAGCCAGAAGAAATGTGAATACTGAGTTTTCTGCTTGTATTCGAACATAAAGAGTCGCAGAATAGGCTTTTTCTGAAGCGTCACTGAAACCGTGAATTTCCACATTACAATTCGGGCTAAATTGGATCCAACGGGGAATTTTCAATATGTTTATTGCCGGGCAGTTTTTTATGAATTTTTGCCACTGTAAACAAGTCAAGGGTTTTAATATATCATCCCAGTCGACTTTATCCAACCAAATCTGTTGCATAATTAGTTTTGCTTCAACTATTATTGGAGCTATCCATCCACAAGGGTCAAAGAATTTGGCAATTGTCGATAAAACTTCTCTTTTCGTGTAGTTTTCTTTTAATTTGACATCTGGTGCTGTAAATGTAAATGCGTCTGACGAAATGTTCCATTTGATCCCAAGAGTTTTTGATCCAGCGCTATCTGACAGATTTAACCAATCGAGAGGTAGTAGGGTCTCATTTGGTAAGTCTTGTATAACTCGTGGGTCATTTGATGTCCATTTCATCAGGTCGAATCCAGCAGATTTTAGAACTGTTGTAAGTTCTTTTCTTGATTTGATGGCGTCGTTTAATGTGTGACCACCTGCTAAAACATCATCCACATACATGTTTTGTTGTAGAGTTTTTGATGCGAGAGGGTGAGTTGATGTTACATCTTCAGCTAGTTGAAGAAGGGTTCTAATGGCCAGAAACGGGGCGCAATTGACTCCAAAAGTCACTGTTAGGAGTTCGTAATCCTCAATAGGGTCCTTTTCTGATTGCCGAAATAATATCCTTTGATATTTGGTTTGATTCGGATCAATGAGTATCTGTCGATACATTTTTGTGATATCTGCGTTGTACACAAAACGGAAGAATCTCCACTTCAATATCAGAAGTACCAAGTCCTGTTGAAGTATGGGTCCTGGATACAATATGTCATTCAAACTCTTCTTGTTTGAAGACGGGCTCGAAGCGTTGAAAACTACTCTAAGTTTCGTTGTCAGCCTTTCGGGTTTTATTACTGCATGATGTGGCAGGTAATAATTTGGGTTTGTGTTGATTTCCGGGGGAGAAATTTTCCTCATATGTCCTAACTCGAGGTATTCAACAATTACTTGGTCGTATTGTTTTTTGAGTTCGTGTTTCTGGCTAAGTATGCGTTCCATTCTCAAGAACTGCGCCATTGCTATGTTTCTCGAAGTTCCTATTTCTTGGCTATTTTTAAAGGGTAGGGTAACGATATACCTTCCTGTGTCGTTTCTTCGTGTTGTCGACATGAAATTGTTCTCGCAAAATGTGTCCTCATCTGACCTCAAAACCCGTTTTGGGGTTTCCTCCACCTCCCAAAAGCGTGTGAGGATTCGGTCAAGGGACGTAGTGTTGAGTAATGACACTGTTGTACTAGGTTGTGTCGTTGTTGAAATTGGTCCCCCCACAATCCAGCCAAATACTGTTTTTTGTGCCAAAAGGGATCCAATAGACCGCATCGGTGTGTCCATGCAATATATTGAGTGGCCCAAGTCGAGGCCTATAAGCAAGTCGATGGGTCTGCTTTGATTGAATTGAGGATCTGTAAGTTCTAATTTAGCAGTTTCATTGAAATGTTGCAAATCTAAAGTCTGTGGTGGTAAATTAGATGGAAGAGTCTTCAGGACTGGCGCCCAGACTTCTAATTTAAATTGTGAATCCACCTTGGAGCAAAGATTGAATAAACATGCTTTGGTTGAAGTCTCTGAAACTGTTTGACTCAAGCCTGTAACATGAACTAAATTTCGTTTGGTGGGCAAATTTAAACGATTTTTCAACTTTTCTGACATAAAAGTTGATTGTGAGCCAGGGTCGATGATTGCTCTTGCCTGGTACTTTTCGCCTCTAGTTTCGATCAGTACAATTGCAGTAAATAACAAGGTCTCTTTCTCATTGGGAGATTGATGGAGATGTTTGCTCTCTTGTAGTGTCAAGGAAGTGATATTTGGTATCGAAAAGTTTGATGCTGATGTGGACTGTATATTGGTGTTTTGTGCTGCGATGCTCCTACTAGATTGGGTCGCGTCACAATTCGGAACTAAAGTATGGGATTCTGATCCCTTATGTAACAAAGTGTTATGTCTTTGTCTACATAATCTACAACTGAATTTACTTTTACAGTCCTTAACACTGTGGTCAATAGAGAGGCAATTGTAACATGAATTTGTGACCTTTACAATGTGAATTCTGTCGTTAACGTTCTTCTCTAAGAACTTGGGGCAAGACCACAATTGGTGAGACTCCTTACAATGTTGACATTTGTAATTTGAGTCATTTTTCTGTGCCCTATTTGTGTTTAAAGGTTTTATGTTTTTCGACCCAGTTTCATTTTGGGTTGTGTTTATGTGAAAAGTGTGAACTCGTTTTGGCTTAAATTTCGAATTATCTCTTCTCGATTGTTCTAATTTTGGATTCGATTGTGTGATGGCCGCTATAGATTCTAGAGTCTTAGAATTGTGTGTCAAGAAATTATTGAATTCTTCCCAAGTCGGAACTTTTGTAATTTCCTTAAGTGAATTTTCAAATTCTTTTAAAAGAGTCCGAGGGAGCTTTGTTGAGCAAATGTATACCAGGAATGGGTCCCATGTGGCGGTTTCTATGCCTAAAGCATTTAACGCCTGAATGCATCCATTAACTGTTCGCTGAAGTTTTTGAATCGATGAGCCTGAGTCTTCAGCTACGTTCGGAAGGTCAAATAAAATTTTTAATTGTTCATTTACTTGGATTCGATTATTTTCGTATTGGGCTACAAGGTTTTTCCAGGCTATGTCGAAGCCTTGATTTGTCAATGGGGCATTTGAAACTATTTTCCTAGCATCTCCTCCAGTCTTTTGTATCAAATGAAAAAGTTTCTCAATTTTACTAAGTCTAGAATTATTTATGTATAATGCTGTAAAAAGATCGCGGAAAGTAGGCCATGTCACAAAATCTCCATAAAATGTGTCCGTGTCGCAAGGTGGTAACCGTACAAATGAGATGTCATGATTTTCCTTTGGTTGACTTTCAACATCAGAAATCCGTTCTTCCTTCTTTGGACTCGATAGGGCTTGAATTTCTGCATTAATTGACCCTAAACACGTTTTGTAGGCAGAAAAACCTTTTTTATAACGATCACGAAGCTTATCTTTATCGATGGGTTTTTCTTTAGAATCTTTGTTTGTGTCCCTACACTCTCCATATGTCCTTTTGACTTGGGTCCATAGAGAATCGAGTTCGACCCGAAGTACCTCAAGAGAGTGAATATTGTTTTCGGCCGCACTTTGTGTGTACTCTGTTTCAAAGTCCAAAAGGTCATTTGTACAATTTACAAATTTATCGAATGCCATTATTTACCGGTGAATTAAAATTTTAAAACGATCAAATTAAGAATCAAATTTAAAACAAAAAAGTCCCTGCTAGCGATTTCACAGCAAGAATTACCAAAAATAATAATTAATTTCCCGATTGGTTATTAATTTGGGTATATTTTGTTTCCCCAGTAAATTACTAAAAGAAGTGTGGGTGGTAACCCTTTTCGTTTTTCTATTTCGTTTTCTTCTTTTATTCAACCGCGACAAAAATTTTTATAAGAGCGTATACTTGTAATAAAGAGTTTGTGTTTCTCTTTATTGTCTTATTTTTATTATTTTTAGTACTTACTTATCGTTGTTGTGTCTTTGTTAAAGCTGTTGCTCTCTAATTTGGGTCTCTTCTTGCTTGTGTCTTTTGCTGTTATTTTTGTTCTTTTTTGTTTTTCCACTTTGCCTGTGGATTCCATTTTTTCTCAAAAAATTTAACTGTTTTTAACCGTTGCTTATTTTTGTGTCTTAATATTTTTTCAATTTTTAGCAAGTTTTTGTTTTTGTAAATTACACTGCATCCGGTTCGAAGGACCATAAAATGTTTAATGATGATGTGTTGTGCTGGTTCGTTTTTTGTTATTCTTTTTAATTTTATTTTGAAATAAAATGTTCTTGTGTTTGTTGTTTTTATAATTTTAATTTATATTATTTATTTAATCCAATATGTATGTAATTCTTATGTTATTTTATTTACAAGATTGTTTTGTTTTAATTTGATTGTGTTTAATTTCAATTTATGTTTCTATTACATTGTTTTTGTTCACAGTTTTTACTTTGTTTTTGTTCTTGTTTTTTTGTTTAATAAAAAAGGTTCACAATATTTGTTTTTAATTTTTTGGATGTTCACTGTTTAATTGTCGAAACTAGAGTGATTTTTAGGCAAAAAAAGTTTTATGTTAGAGCAATGAATATGAGAAAGATCAAGAATAAAAAAAGTGATGAGAATATGTACATAGTAAGGAAAAGAACCGTTAATATATCTAAAGGGTGTTTTCTCATATAATGTTAAACATTGAACAGTAAGCATAGCATTGAAAAGAACTTAAAAGCATTAACTCATCTAACCAATGCTCTGGATGTTGTATTGTATGTGTTTATATCTGTGTTTTATGGAATACTTCGGATCGTTTTTAGATAAGTATTTACACGCTGAATTGCAGGAAATTTTAGGTAGCTGTATTGTTCCTAAAGGAACAAATAACTTTAGTTTAGAAAAGGAAAGGACTGTGTAATAACATAGAATGATATGGATCCCTGCATCAGATTTTCCTTTGGATTGATTGCATAATTTATTGATAGTAAAGTGTTCATTTGATCTGATACAATAATTACATACGTACATAACAAACATAATTGGTCATTACAACCTTTCAGTCAGCATTACGACCTAGCTGCTCACTCCACTTATGTATGTTGTGTGTGTTAGTTTTATACATGAGTGGCTTTACCTACAATTTCATGTCGACTCCGAACGGCAGATCTTTTGGGAAACTTTTCATGGCAATTTTATTTACTCTCAGAGTTTTCGCCAGAAATCTGCTGAGAAGAAGTCGCCGAAGAAATATTTTTTTTTATATTTTCCTTTTGATGTCTGACCTGGGATACAATAATTATTTTATTTAAATTAATACTCGAACGATACCTTTGGGTAGCGGAAAGCGAACAAATTTAAATTTGTAGAAAGGGTAGTATAGTGAGCAGTCCAATAATAGATTTATTGGGTGCCCCCAATAATCCGAATTGAAAAAAGATTAGAATTATTCGAGAGCAGTTTTCGGGAAAAATAATGTGACGAAAGTTTTACTGGTCACAGTATTGTTTCTCCTTGGCGTACCTACTCTTTTAAGGTGTAAAAAGTCATAAGAAAGTTCCCCTTAAAAATTTTTTTGTTTTGTTATAAAATAGAAATATAGTAATAAAATATATATAAAAAACATCAATTATTTATAAAAATTATTGGAAAAAATTCATGAAATTGCTTAAATATATTGGGGTACCTAGGCTTTTGCAGTCCACTGTATTTGCTTATGTGCAGACGTCGGTACAAAGAGAACATGATAAAAATGTGTGTGTATTTGTGAGAGGCATGTGTTAACCCAGAGGAAAATTGTTAGTAATATTTTCAAGTCTACTTACTAACCCAATAATATGTATGTATATGTGAGCGGAAAGTATAGAAAAATTGTGCAGACACCGTATTTAACTTGGCAAGTATTCTTGCGAAAATCTAAATCATTTCTCATTGACATCAGTGAATCGTACTGTAATATTTCTTTGGGTGTATAATTGAAGTCTGAAAAAAGCGACATAAACGTTCTTCTTTAGAAGCTGACAAGCAACTGAATGCATTTTTACGCTCTTTTTGACGAACATTGTTGAAAAGCCGAAGATGTTCTTCCCCTGAGCGACATTGGTGTTGACGTCTGCTTATGTGGCTTCTTTCATCTTTTTTCTAATTACATGTCGTATGATTAATATTGGTGGATTCTGTATTGATCATTCGACAGGTCGTACACAGCAAGTACATTTTTTCTTCCATCTATTACCAACAAACTCATCTTCTAATACGCTTCACTTAAACTTTCTTCTTACTTAAACTTTTAGGTTAGGTTAGAGGACGTGTACTTGTCAATTAAGACAAGTACAGTACCCGGCGGTCGAATTGACCCATTGTACAACGTCCTAGTTTCTCACACCACTTATGTTCTGTGTGTTAATTTTATACATGAGTGGTGGGACCTATAGTTTAAAGTCGACTCCGAACGACAGATTTTTATTTATTGGGAAACTTTTCATGGCAATTTTTATTTACTCTCAGAGTTTTTCCCAGAAATCTACTGAGAGGAAGTCGCCGAAAAAATACTTTTTGTATTTTGTCTTTGATGCCTGGCCTGGGGCTCGAACCCAGGCTTTTGTGTCTAATAAGCCAACACACTACCTACTAGACTACGGCGACTTCAAAACTTAAACTTTTCAATATTCAAAAACTATTTTGCCTGAAATCATTTTTATTATTAAATAAAATTTGTCAATGAGATTGATTCAATCAGATAAAATGAATTTTTTTCAGGTTTTTCTACTCAAAAGCTCATCAATTTTAAGACCAGCGCAGTGATATTCGTTTGCATTGTAGTCTACAGATCCATTAACACAATCTCCTAAAAGTTCAATTATCAACCGTAGATTGACCAAAGGGCGCATAAATCACATCCAAATATACGAACACCGATTATACTTTTTCAAAACTATTCAATTATTCAAAGCCTTGACTTTTGCTGGCTAAACTTTTCTCCATTTTTCATGCAGTTTTTAAACTCCACGTTAATAAACTGTTGAATAAAATTATTTTTTTTTAAATCGTACCTGAAGGATAGGTTGTTTCGCGTTAATTATGAGGACGAATATTCCCAATTAAGGGAAATACAAGCAGGAGTACCTCAAGGAAGCATTCTGGGTCCACTTTTGTATGTTTTATACACCAGTGATATACCAGAAGTTCCTGGAAGGACTATGGCTACATTTGCCTATGACACGGCTATTTTGTCAGTTGCCAGAACTGAAAATGAAGCGAAACACAAGTTACACTTACCTCGATCTTAGAATGGACTAGAAAATGGTGCATAAAATTAAACAGTTCTAAGTCAACACATGTTGACTTCACAAATAAATCAATTTTAGGTACCCCTATATTCATGGACGGTATACAAATACCGTATTCAAATACGGTAAATATCTTGGTATGACACTAGATGCGAAGTTACGTTGGAATGAGCATGTTAAAATTAAAATTATGGAACTACAACTAAAATGGAAGTAGCTAAACTGGCCAATCGGGAGAAAATCCAACCTGTCTATTGAAAATAAATTGTTGATATATAATCAAATATTAAAACCTATATGGACTTATGGAGCACAATAGTGGGGATGCACAAGCGAGCAAAATGTAACTATTATTCAACGTTTTCAGAACAAAGTACTCAGAAGCATCGTAAACGCATCATGGTATATACGCACAAGTGATTTATTTCGTGACCTTGTTGTAAATACTGTTAAAAAAGAGATTGAAAACATTGCAACAAAACATAACATCCGACTCAGAGACCACGTAAATTCAGAAGCATCATCTCTTGCTGATCCCATTGGTTTGGAACGCAGACTTAAAAGAAGGAAGCCATCCGACCTAATTAGAAGCTCTCTTTTGGCTTGATGACGTAATATCATCATAAATATATATTAATAAATATATATTATTATATTATTATATTTATGTTTATTTAAATTTGTATTTAATAATAATTTAAATGTATTTAAACTAGTTGTAGTAATTAATAAATGAGAATATAAAGAGAAAAAAAAGGTAGTGGCTCGTGATACACCACAAGTTTCTGGTCCCACCAGAAGTTGATGGTAGTCCCGGATTAAACCATGATTTTTCCCGTTTAGAATTCTAAAAAAAAAATAAGAAACAATTTGATGCAACACTAATTTTCTAAAGTGTCTTGGAAGCAAAATTTCACAAGCTTTTTTCGGTTTTCTATCATCTGAAATTCAATTCATTTTGAATCCATTTTCCAGACTCTTCATTTCTCACATTTGACGATTTCTCCCATCATACTTAAAAGCAAATGTAAAGATTTATATATGATTAAGATGTTAAAAAAATCCTTGCTATACTGTATACATAGCTGCCACATTTGACGATTAAAGACGCAAAACTCTGTCAAAATTGAGAGTAAATAAAATTGCATTAAGACTTTAAACTGTAGGCCCGCCACTCATGTATAAAATTAACGCACACAACATGAGTGGTGTGAGAAGCTAGGTCGTAATCCTGACTGAAGGATTGTAATGGTCAATTATTTATGTATGTCTGATGTGTGATTTGAACCGTGGTCTTATTGAACCTAATACAATGACGGTTAAGTTTTCATAGTCAATTTTAATTCTAACTTAAAAAATAATTGTATAACTTCTGCTAAGAAGATATTCTACATCTTTTAAACGGAGAATCTTCATGGAAAAAAATTTAACAGCTTTTAAACAGATTTTGAACAGGAAATTATAACGCTACGAATGTTATTCTTGTTTAAAAAACTCATTTCGTCCATATTTAAGGCGACTAGGGAGTATTTAAGAAAATCGTTTTCAAACACATATTCATACATATTTTTACTATGGTCCTTTAGTATTTTTACATACATATATGTATATGTGATATTTATGCATGTTATATAAATATACATAATCACTGTCCCAGCCAGAATTTTTTTAAATTTTTTATAATTTATGAGTCTTTTTCGACTCCTCTGGATTAGTGTTTTTCATGTCCCGGACTTATTCATTTCCCGGAAAACCGGGATTGATTTTGAAATTTCCCGGGATCCCGGGAATTCCCGTCTAGAACATATAATCATATATTTACTTTGTTAAGTATGTATTTTTTATTTTAAATTCATATTAATGAGATCAAAAACATAAAACAGAATAACAATAGAAATATATAAAAGGTACAGTTCTTTAAAAAATAAATAATTCAATGTATTTTAAAAACTAGTTAAAAATATATGCATGAAACATAAAAAACTATATGTCTATTAACATATTTATTTAATACTTTTACAATGAGTTTTTAGAAAACTCTTTCGCTTTCAACAGATGTTGGCTTAATAGTTAACAAGGCCTCTAAAAGATTTTTTTATGTTCTCCAGTTGGTTACCAGATTCTCCAAAAAAATTTAAGTTTTTTTATCGAACCAGTAGGTACATTAGGGTTTGATGTAGATATTTCACTAATTCACTATTTATTGCATCGTTTAAAATGTCCGCAAAATTTTTATCTTCTAGAATATCATTATCATTGCTTCCTATTTCTTCTAATTCTAATATTTTTTTCAGTTAAAAGATGGTTATACATTTGTTCTGCATATAAAATAATTGAGCTTTTTGAAGCATTCGGAAAGAATTTATTATTTTTATTAAAAATTTCAGGATCTTTCAAGTATTTGGTCAAGGTATACAATTTTATATCTCTTCTTTCTCCAATTCGGTATATAAGAGATTAAAAATTGTCTTTCCTAGTGAAGTATTAATTGAAGAAATTTGTTGACATAAAATATTCACTATCACATCAGCTGTTATAATATTAACTTCTCGCCGACATAAAGCTTCCACAGCTAATTTTATTGGGTTTAAAACGTCCAAAAGGTTCTGCAAATTATTTATATTGGATTCTATCCACAGATCACTCATTTCCAAATCAATTAGGCTTTTCTTTATTGCATTTTTATAAGTAAAATTTTTTCGATCATTTGATCTAGAGAATTCCATTTGGTTACTATATCCAATACAAGGCAGATTTCCTTATTATATTCGGTTAACAAATATTTTTGTAACTCACAATTTTTTGCTCGATTCTTTCTAAACAATTAAATAACACGACGAGTTTGTTCTAATACCAATTTGTAATTAGTACTGATAAATGATAAATCTTGACAAATAGTGAACATTTTTCATTCACAATAATTCCTGGGAATTGCCGAACAAATTTCCAGGGATTTCGGGATTGAAAAATTTACGGATTTCCCGTGCAAAACACTAATCTGGATGTTTTAAATAACACTATGCAACCAAATAAAAAAAATATACCCAGTTGTGAGTTTTGTTGAGCATAACTCACACAAATTTATTGATTACACAAACATTTCTGGACCGATGACCAAAATTTAAACCATATTCGAAAGAAGATGGACGGTATACATATGTATATTACATGACTTATGGTGTTTGATGAGGTAAACTTGATAAATGCGAATTTTTTCATATTTTTTCAAGTTTGTCCGTTCATAAAAGCCAACATTAATTAATAAATATGAAATAAAAGATAATTTTTTTTTTAAATTGAAACTGCATTATCTTGTGAAAAGATTGACACTTCGTTTGATCAAATCGGACATAAATTACCGTAGTTATTATTTAAAGAGTCTAACAATCGAGTTATAGATTTCATATATAATTTTTTTCAAATGAACTTTTAGTTTAAAAATTTTCAGAAATTTTGATTGATCTTGATTGTTTATAGCAAAATGTGTCAATTTCACGTTTGAACGATCACCAGAAGCTGGACGATGCTTGCGCAAAGAGATCTAATAATATTTGCAAAAACCACAATATTAGCCAACACCTGGTATCCGTGCAAACGTGAAATTTCATTTGAGAGTCTATGTAGAATCATAATTTTATCCTGTTTTACTTTCTTTTATGGTTTTTGATATGTAATAATATGAGATGAAGTAGGTTTTTAGTATTTTATGTGGCTAAATAATTTATTAGAAAACAAATTCATTACATCATACAAAATTAAATAATTAAATTAACAGATTAAATTCACAGCTTAAAAATAATTATATACTTGTGCTCGACTGTGGACTGCATGGAGCGAGAGAAAAAAATACCGTGTACACTTCATCCTACAAAAAGGCCAGAAATTAGTTGAATTTACGCACGAAATTTCGAAAACACAGAAAAGTTATAAAATAAAATTTTTGTTGTGCAACGTATTTCTTTTATTTCTTTGTTTTTCTTTACACAATAATTTTAAAATTCACTACAACTATTTTGTTGTTATTTATTAATTTTACAAAGAGAATGGCCAAATGCTTTCAATTCAAAATTAATTATTTAATATTTCTGGAGCTCTAAATCACTCCAGGCGATCAAAAACGAATGAAAATAGTTAATAATACAAAAAGAGATTTAAAACTAAAAACAACTCTAATGTTAAAATATAAAAAGCTTAATACTAGCCTACAGCGCCCTATGTTGTCAATTTAGTATCGATTAAACAATCCTGTATATGTCACCAAGGATGGGACATTTAGATCTTGTATTAAGATTCTTCAGACTTTAGTGATTTAATTTCATCACGCAGTTCAACGATTAAATTTTGAAGACAGTCAGATTGTGTGGATGAAAGATTTTGAGCTGAAATTCAATTATATTTAAACAAAAAATATAAATGTACGTACAGTGGACAGCGAAAGTCTTAGTATTTTGACAGCAAAGTCCCCATAGGCTTAATACTCTTGTACAAAGTCCCGATATGACTTCAAGATAGTGTTTAAGAGATCATTTCAAAGAACGTTTCGTAATCGCTAAACCTCAAACATAAGTCGACCGAAAAAATTGCTCATGGTGCCACCAGAAAACACTAAACAAAAATTGTGCATTCAATTCCAAATTGGTTAAATTGAGTGCTTGACCTTAAGGGATATTCTACTAAATACAAAGGATAACATTTTCATATGTTAGGCATTTGAATTTTAAATTTACTCAGGGTTCTCATTGGGGGTCCCTATGGAATCATCTGAAACTTTTCCTTATTTTTCTCTTGTTTTATGAAAAACATTAAAAAATTGTTTGTTTTATAATAAAACAGAAATAAACTAATAAAATAAATACAAAAACTATAAATTTTTATACAAACTATTGGCTAAAATTCATGAAATTGCTAAAATATATTGCCATATTAAGACTCTTGCTGTTCACTTTATGTCTCAATGTAACGCTTTATTTGAATAAATTATTACAACCAAGATCCGTATATGTATACACATATGTACACAGTATGAAGCAACAATTTCAAATTCTGTTGGTGACTGCATAGAAAACAGAAAACATGCCAGCACTTTCAGGGAGAGAAAATACGAACAGATCCTTTTTTGGACATTTGTTTCGATTTTAAAAACAATATTGCACTGCTAACTGTATCCAGTAGTTAGTATTATGCTGTTTGTAATTGTATTTTTGTCTTAAAAAATTCAATCATGTTTTCTTTTTCAATTTTCTGTTTGTTTGTTGTAATAAAACTGAGAATGTATAAATTTCCAATCATACGTTTATTTACGATTTTTTATTATTTTCATCCGTTAGCACTGTCACTGTTGTTTATTTAGTTTTCTTTTTTCATTCTTTAATCTACAAAGACTCAAACAGACCACTTTACACATATGCACACACTCACAAATTCACTCTCAATTTTATTGGAAATGCGTGTTTTATTTGGTGCAATTTATGGTTAAAAATACAGTGTACAATATACATATGAAGCTAATGCAATGTACATATTTTCTATTAAAAAAAAACATTTAACAAAAAAGTTTAACAAGTCTTGTTCTAAGAAATTAAGTTTTAAGGAATTTAGTTTAAATTGACTTGACTTACATATAACTAACTCTCTACGTTAGCTGAAGAATGTGATAATGCTAGTATTTCTTAATAAATTTAGTCAAGGCTGGAAATTAGAAGCTATCATCTCTTATTATCTTTTCTGATATTTTTTCCACCAATGGATTGCACTCTGCATTTCAGACAAAATTTGTTCTTTTTTTGGACTTTTCGTACATATCATACATACATATCCCATAACATATTTTCCTAGTTCCCACATATGCACTGCATAGTAGGGGCCATCCCCTGAGAATTGGCCTCACGAAAAAATAAAATAATGGCACTTACCTGGGTCTTCCGAGAGTAATATTAGAACCTATTTGGAATCTTTAAGAATGGTATGCATCGTCAAATGGTAAGTTATGCTCAACTACGAAAAGTGCCAATCTTATTTCACAATTCTTGGTATTGCTACTATTAGCTGGATAATGTTGGGGTTTTTACAGATATTTGCAGAATTTAACATTTTTCTTTAAATATCTGATATTTCATACTTTATTCCTTGTTATTACTAACATAAATTTCCAATAATAACAACTGCGAAGCTTAAAGTGGCTTTAATGTACTAAAGTAAGGGAAATGATGTAAATTTTTAATTTCAAAAAATTGTTAAAATAAGGGCATATATCGTCATATCATCAATATGATATTTTGGAGCACAAAATCGTCAAATCTGGCAGCTATGTTTCTAGGGTCTAATGATGGTAATCTAATTTCACATCTGGGAGAAGAAAAATATAATCTTCATGACTTTTTTAGAAGAAAAAATAAAAAAATGTCCACCATTCTCAAAATAATTTATACTTAAATATAATAATATATACATAACTTTCATTTTTTGTTTCATTGTAGATGTCTGACCTGGGGTTTGAACCATGTCCTCAGGTCCAATAAGCTAACATACTATCTACTAGACTACGGCGACTTCCTGATATCCTAAGATATTATAATTGGAAAGTCAGACAGCGCCACGTCTTAATCAGTGGCAGGACTCAGTGAGTAAATTTCGTCACCACTATACCCAATACAACAAATAATGCAAACTATAATGCTCACATAAAAATCGGAAAGCTCATGAATAAAACCGTAGGAAGTTTGCGGGAAACAATTTAGAATAGAAGATTCGTTACTAAATGTGGAGTGCTTTTAAGATGTTAAGAAAGTCAAACATATACATCAAAACAATAAACTAACTACAACGTATTTTTTGTCGTGTTAAAGATGACGAATTTTGTACCAGAAAATGATGATTTGTGGAAAGCGGTAATTTTTTTGTTTTAATTTGAAGAAACATGCTGCAGAGTCGCATCGAATGTTTGTTGAGGCATTTGGTGATCTTTATCTATCGGAAGCAACATGTAGAAAATGGTTTCGACTGTTTAGAGATAACAATTTTGATGTAAGAAATATAGAACGTGGAAATCAGAAACAAATGACAGATATGGTACTTGTTTCATAACAACACAATTTTGGACCACTTAACTCTGGACGGTTACTCTTCATATTTGTACATTAAGGTTACTCTTATTTGAATCGACGAATACTTTAACCCTAATTGGTTACTGTTCGTCGAATCGACGAAGCTCATTTTATCTTTATCATATAATTCTTTTATGTTTGATCAAATTTCGCTCTGTTTATCACCAATGTTGGTAGATAACGAAATCAATAAATTTGTGCGTAAAGTCCAAAACACAGTTTTTGTCCAATAAAATAAGTTTGGAGTGTTTACGAAATATAAAAAAAAATATTTTTGCAGTCTACTCGACAAAACTAATAACCTACACTATGTCATTGGCTGGGTGTATTTCATTTTTTTTTTTTTATTTTGTCGCATAGTGTTATTTGAACCAACTGACAAAACTATTCACTCGCATAATGCTCATATTTAATACGTAAAATTCATAACAACAAGTATGTGAAGTATGAGTGATATTTAATTCCACTACTTTTTAACGACAAAATCAAACATTTTTTATTTTGTTGCATACTTTCCAGGGTAATTATTTCATTACCCAGCATATGGTGCGTATAAGTAATATATTTTAAATTCAATTAAATAGAAAGTACGCCGTTAATTTGGAAATCAACATTTACAAGCTAATGTGACAATTGTACTGCATTAATGTTTTGCAGGATAACTTACTTATTTGAATGACCAATTATTTATCTTTCATAAGACAAATATACAGAGTTAATCACCTGATTTCCGTGAGGAATTGTGTTTGCTGTAAAAGGGTTTGATGGCGTATTTCTAAATATCTGTTGTAGCAAATTTTTACCGGCTAAATAAAGTAGAGCACAACATAAATGAGTTTAATTTTCCGTTCATATTTTTAAATTTCATAATGCAAATTCAATTATTAAGGTGACATATGTAAAAAATATGACACGACTGTTATACTATATAAATAATAACTACGGTATTTTTTGTTCGATTTGATCAAACGCAGTGTCAATCTCTTCACAAGATAATGAACTTTCAGAATGTCATCACTTATTTCATATTTTTTGAATAAAATTTGCTACTATGAAAGGACAAACATGAAAAAATATGAAAAAAATTCGCATTTGTCAAGTTTATCTCATCAAACCCCATAGCATATTAAGTCAAATAATATATATATGTACATCGTTTTAAAGGTCCAACCCTCTCCTTTCTAGTTTTATTTCAGAAAAATATGTGTAATCAATAAATTTCTGCGTAAAGTCCAAAACACCAGTTTGTGCCAAAAAATCCAAGTTTGGAGGGTTCAAGAAATACAAAAAAAAAATATTTTTGAGTTCTACTCAACAAAACTTACAACCTACACTATGTCATTAGCTGGGTGTATTTCAATTTTTTTTATTTTGTCGCATAGTGTTATTAACATCAAAATTTTTTTAAATATATCAATTGAGTTGAACATATCGGCATTTGAAGAATCTCGTACCTATAGTCCAATTATACATTTGAGCAGTTTCAAATAATATTCCTCTTATATGCGTCAGTCGATTAAAATCTGGGAAATATGCTGGTCAATTCACTACGCTACAATTTTTTTATATAAATGATTTTTGCTGTAGGAACTAGTGTAAACAGCCGCATAGTCCTGTCCAAATTTAAATTGCAAATTGTTGAGTTTTGTGATTAAAAGATATGAAACTTATTTTATAATTTTGAATTTATCATTTGACGGGTAAACCGAGTTAGTTTATGTTAAATAAAAAGCACAACAATAGAAGGCTACATCTTTCTAACAATAACAAACTCGACGACATGATAATTAGAGCTGATAAAAAAGCGGTTTGGACAGTTGGAATTTACTGAGGAAATAAAAAATAAGGGTGAGTATATAAACATTCTAAAGAATATATTCACCAAAACTTCGGAAGAATTAGGAATTCGTAATGGTGTCTACTTCCAACAAATCAATGAACTCAATCGCGCTAAACAAAACTGGTACATTCAATGCCAATTGGGTTAAATGGAGTGTTTGAACTTAAGGGATATCCTACTAAATATTGGGCATAACATTTTAATATATTGGGCCTAAGATTTTAAATTTACTCTCTGTTCTTCTTGGGGGTATCTACACTCTTGCAGTGCAAAAATATAGGGTCACCAGAATGTTTCTCTTATTTTTCTTTTTTTTCACAAACCAAACATTAAATTCTTTGTTTTTTATAAAAAGGGGAGTAAAGAAATTAAAATAAATATAAAAAACATCAATTATTTTTATATATTATTGCTTAACATTCATGTATTCATGTACCTAGACTTTTGCTGTATACTGTATGTCCTGAGTTTACAGGGTCTGAGGGTGTGTAGGAAAACCTTTATAAATAAACAAATACATAATACAAATGAAAATAAAAAATTTAGTTATTTATTTCTCATTTTATATCATTTGAATAATTCTTACAATTGCCTTCAGTTGTAAACAATTCTGGACGAAAGCAAAACTATCTGTTGTGTAGTGTAGCAAAGTAATTGAAATCCATTTTCTCGCCTACTAGTACCTTATTTTTGCGTTACATGTTAAAAGAGCTGAAGAATTCAATTTGCGTTCTAACTTAAATATGACAAAAAAAGACAATTCCCCACCAAACAATATAATTAATGGAAATGGAAGCATACTGCAAATAGAAAGAAAAACCCAACACAAAATTAATAAAGGAAAAGCAATTTTCTTTGTAATTTTTATTTCACTGATTATTTTTGTTTTCATTTCATTAATTAACTTTTGCGTGTGGATAAGACGGAACTCAATCAGCATTGCAATAACAGAATATGACCGTAACTACAAGAGAATGCCCAGTCATAAGTTCAAATACATACATACATAATTCGTCAGGATTACGACCTAGTTTCTCACTCCACTTTTGTGGTGTGTATTAATTTTATACATGCGTGGTGGGGACCTACAGTTCAAAGTCGACTCCGAACGACAGGTGTTTGAGCAACATTTCATAGCAATTTTATTTACTATCAGAGTAAAAAAACAGAAATATTTTTTCCTTTTTTAAGTTTTGATGTCTGACCTGGGATTTGTACCGAGTTCTTACGTCTAATAAGCCAACACAGTACCTCCTAGACTACGGCAACTTACAATTTTGTATACCTCAAATACTTGGGCAAATCACACAAGCCTTGTATTATTGTATTCATTGAATTGTTGTACGAATATAACACACTGTGTGCTTCTTGTTGATAATTTTCATATAAAAATCCGATACACTTATACGCGTTTTTATCATGTTTTTGGAAGTTGTTTTGTTTTCGTGTTATCAGTTTATGTAAATGCCAGTAACCAAGAAGAAGAATAAAAATACTAAATACCTTCCATGTAACTGAAGTCAACAATTAATATTTTAAAATTATATTGTTCGCACAGATAACACAGCCCTGCAGGCTCCAGGTATTTCCGAAAGCATTTTGCGCGCTGAACACGAATCTTCAATCACGTCAGGTTTTCGAGAAAAAGGGGGTTGAAAGCCGTAAAAGTAGCGTTTTTGGCCATTTTGGAAAAATTATGGAGCGAAACACTGACGTGTTAGATCCATCGCTATTGTCAGAATTTGACAATTGATCTTTGCTCTTTGAAATGAGCCCAAAGCCAAATTGTTTGCATGCATCCTTAAAGTAGCCGGTGGGTTTATGTCAAGGGGTACAAGAGAAAAAGAAACACATTACGGAGGTCCTTAAAAATTAATCAGATTTACTTGAAAATTGTTACTCAGGGGTTTTTGGGGTCGCTGATTACAGATCTTCATTCAGATTTAAAAAATTCCAAATGGCGGATCCAAAATGGCGGTCGAGGTTTATAAAAATTAATCAGATTTACTTGACCGCCAAATTGGATCCGCCATTTTGATTCGTGTTCAGCACGCAAAATGCCTTCGGAAACACCTGGAGCCATCTTATTTGCACAAAAAAGTCTAAATTTGCAAGGCTGTGTAATCAGTTATTTACTTTTGTTCCTAACATTTTTCATTTTGTTGCTTGAAAAGCAAATTATGAATGCAGGTCTTCTTCTTCTTCGTATTCATATTCCAACAAGATTATAATAGTAACTGTAGTATTTCCCGGATATAAGCACTTTCAAAAATGCTTGCAGGTTAGTGCTTATAAGCGGGGAACTCTTGTATCGAAGGCCTACTGGAATACTTTAAGATCACTGCGAAGAATAAGATTTTATGTCCACAGAATATTTATATACACAGAATATTTATAGTTCACAATCACTTGATTGGTATTGTGTATGGACCAAGTAGCTTTGAATATTTTTATATTTTTTATTACGATAGGGGTAGCGAAGCACACCAGGCTTAGATGGCTTTAAATAAAATATTAAATATAAACTATAAAAAATTGCAATTGTTTAAACAATTTTTAATTACTTTTTTTAAATAAATATTATTTTTATTTAATATAATTCTATGGCACTATGGTAACTAAATATTTAATTTATTGCACGACATAGTTTCATAAGCTGGTGAAATAAAATAAAGTTGCGAAAATCCCTGGCTATTTTAAATAAAGTCAATAAAACTATACACTTTTTTTTTAAATAAAAGCCATAAAAAGTCACACTCTTTGCATTATGGTTTTAATTAAAAGTGAACAACAATGTGTTCAAAAGTGTAAAAAGCAATTAAGTGGAGATTTTTTATTTGTTTGTGATGATGATTTTGTATGAGATTAACTTTGCGCATATATTGGAAAAAGACAAAAAAGTTATTGATTTCTCATTTTGAGAGAGAGAGAGAGAGAGTTTTGAACAAATTAAAACCTTTAATAAGTCTACATCAGTGATGTCCAAAGCTAAAACTGTAGTTGTATTGGTGAGAGAAAGAGAACTGCACTGAAAGAAAAATTGGGTATACTTAAAAAAAATTCACGGACAAAATGATAAATTGAAATTTATTTTATATATCATTAATGAAATTTTCTATATTAATGCTTTTATGACAGTCTCGTAGCAAAAGAATATTTTTTAAGTGTGCGGAATGTAATTTATTATATATATCTGAAGTCTTCATGGAGGGGTGGTCTGTTAAAAATTTGGAGGCTAGGGCGGTCTGATGAATAATGCAATGAAAGGTATGGACGGAGATTCCATGTTGTTTCAACTGTCCTATGAAACCTTCATACTTACCAGTCATTACATTAGCATTGTTTCAAAAACGTCATTATTTGCGTCTACGCATCTGACACAAATGATAAGTTGACACAAATCATTTATGTCTATGCCTTCGTCTAAGCAAAATGAAAAAAATTCGCAGTTTTTTAATTTTTCAATAATAGTGGACTCTACAAAAATTCCTAGTTGATCTGTTCGTCGAACTACGCTATTTCGAGATAACGGAAGGGACTCTGTAAACTTCAGATTGTACTTAAGTTTTTCAAAACATTTATATAAAATATTTTTAATAAACATTCCATCAGAAAATGGTCTACCATGTTTAACAATATTTAAACTTATAAGATTTGACAACTCTTTTTTTAAAATTTTATATTTGAAGTCTGTTCGCTGGTTTCCATATCAGATAACCAATTCTTCAGTTTTTCCAAAAAAAAAATAGTTTTATATTTTAAAAATAATTCTTCTTTTTCCCTATCACTAATTCTATCCTTATTACTATGAAAGGAACCATAGTGTCTTTTTAAAACATATCCCCTAATTTCCTTAAATGTTTTATAACATAATAGACATTGAGTATTGCCAGACGCATTCATAATCATAAAATATTTTTCGCATGTCATATTTTATTCTTTCAGTGCTCTAAACCAAAATATTGAAAGAAAATCGTACACCCGCTACATATGTGAATTCGTCGCTGGCTCAGTGACGACTAAACAAAAGAGAATAAGAATATGTGTGTGTTTTAGGCAGCACAATTGTGCTATGAAATGGACATCATTGGTCTACATACATACAGTGGACAGCAAAAGTCTTAGGACGGCAATATATTTTGAAAAAAGCCATCACAGGCTTAATAGTCTTTTACAATGTCCCGATATGACTTCAAGAGAGTATTTAGATCATTTGAAAGAATTGTGACGTCATCGCTAAGCCTCAAACAAAAGTCTACAGAAAGACTTGCTCATGGAAAACCAAAAAACACTAAACAAAACTTGTGCATTCAATACCAAGTGGGTTAAATGGAGTGCTTTACCTTAAGGGATATTCTACTAAATACAAGGAATAACATTTTCATATATTAGGCCTTTGAATTTTAAATTTACTCAGGGTTCTCCTAGGGAGTATCTAAGGAGTCATCTGAAAGTTTTTCTTATTTTTATGTTGTTTTATGAAAAACATTAAAAAATTATGTGTTTTATAATAAAACAGAAATAAATAAATAAAATAAATTTAAAATCTATAAATTTTTATAGAAACTTTTGGCTACAATTCATTAAATTGCTGAAATATATTGTCGTACTAAGACTTTTGCTGTCCACTGTATATAATTGGTCATTACAACCTATTATCTCACACCAGTTATGTTGTCTGTGTTAATTTTATACATGAGTGGCTGGAACAACAGTTTAATTCGACTCCGAACGACATATTTTTGAGAAACTTTTCATGTCAATTTTATTTGCTCTCAGAGTTTTTACCAGAAATCTGCTGAGAGGAAATCGCCGAAGAAATATTTTTAAAATATTGATATCCTATGGAAAATGGAATACAACTCTTATATATGTATGGTAAAAAATAATACAATTAAAAATTTCAACAATTCATTACCATTTTATTTAAAAATTCATTAAAATTATTTCATAGAATTTTTTATGGTTTCATATTAATTCCGTATTAAAAAACCGCTAATGAAACAAAATATTTAATTTATTGTACAACATTGCTTCATAAGCTGTTGATTTAAAACAAAGTTCTTCAAAAGTGGGTAGAGTGCTAGACTATTAGCGTGAGGGTCGTGGGTTCGATTCCCACCAAAGACTCTGGTCTGTGACACTACACCGAGCATATGGTCAAAATTACTCCGCTCGTATATAATTAGAATATAATTTGAAATTGTATTGTAATTGATAAAATAAATAAATAATAAATAAATCAAATTATAATGATTATTTTTACACAGTTACACAGTAATTTCAAAAAGGAATTAGTTTTGCTTCCGCAAACTAGCTTATCACGGCATTATGAATTCTTTAATAATTTTTATTTCGGCATAATTCTATTAAGAGTTTAACGAGTTTTTCAATTCATTATTAAGAACAAAGAAAGTACATGGAAATATTAATTAGAACCCTGTCCACAAGGTAAATTTCAAAAGAATTCTATTAAAAAAGGAAATAATTACACAAAAGGGTTCAGCTAATAATTATACAAAAAACCTTAAATGAAATACCACAAAGACACCCCAAGATACTTCTTTAGTAAAGACCAAAATTGTTTTGAATATTACAACTTTAAATATGCAACCTTAAAGTTAAGGGTTAATATATTTCTTAATAAAGGCTAAAATTACAAATAAAGAGTGTTGAAGCAATTAGGAAAACGGATTTTTGTTTATACTCGAATAACAATTAAATAATAACACAAGAGATTAACTTCATGACAAGAAATGTTATTTAAATTTTTAAATCCATTCTTATTTGTATATAATTTTGCTCCAACCAGAATGGAATTGTTAGTAAAAAGAACAAAACGAAGTATATGTTATCAACAACATGGCATGGGGTATGAGTTCCTAGTTTACTTTACTTGGCGACGTTGGCTGTAAATTTGTTAATGGTGACTTCGCTGTAACCAGCAAAAATGATGACAGTCTGGAGAGCCATCGTGGGATCACTCTTGCAAAAGTTGTTATTATGGTCTCAATAGCAAATTAACTTTCTCATTCTCCTCGTACTTATCTATGTGAGTATGATATGTGAGTACCACAGAAAAAAGTCCTATGTAAAGTCTTCGGTCTAGTGTGATGATTTCTGTATTCGATTCAACGATGAGCTATTTGAGCTCCTCAGTGACACAAATATTGTACAGCGTTATTAACATCTAACTGCTGCGCAATTAAACTTATTTGTCTTTGTAGTACAAACCTTGTATTTGCAAAATAAAATACAAAAATATGTTGAGCTCAACTTTGTATTTCTATATGTGGCATTATATATATAATTGAGTCATAAATTGCATTTTTCTAAATTGTATGCAGTTATCACCATACATTCTTATATTATATTGTTTAAACTGCAATAAATTGTTCTGGTATGAAAAATGGAAAAGAAACACAATATCATTTGGTTCAAATACCATATATACCTGTGTGTTATTTGTACGGCGTAGTAAGAAACTAAATACAGAGAAGCGGTTTTACACATGTTTAATGCATGTTTAAAAATTACATGTTATTTGTAGTCTCGACAGATCAATAAATTTTTCACGTATCGCATTGCAGATTTTTAGGCAGGGCACCATCACTAACAATAAATTACCGTGCAAAAGTAATGAAACTAATCAAGAAACAAACTTTGAGAATGATCTGGAAATGGAAAAGTCTTTCTGTTTAGAAAACACAACACTAGTAGCTTCCAACAGGGATTTCGGAACTTTGACAGGTGATATCGACCATCTTGTTGAAGATTCATCTATCAAATTAGTTGTCTTCTATTCAATCTCTTTAGCCAAATCACTGTGGACAGACACAGCAATCAACAACACGTACAAATAAAACATTTTTTTTTATCAAAATGGGCGTCCTGTTTCGACAATGTACCACTTTTTCGTCCACTTTACGATCGCCATAATCGTCCTACCGAGACCACTATTAGTAAGGCGAGGAATACATTTGAATTTACTGGGTCAGTAAATAATAGCTGTCGGCGATACACAAGATCCGCCGAAAATATTGCCGCCGTCCTTAAGAGTGTGCAGGAAAATTCATGGCAGTCGATTTCTCGTAGCTCACTAGAACTCGGTTTTTGCACACTACAACTTGGCGTATTAGTGTTTTAAACAAACCTGTTTATAAATTATCATACTGCTTAATATAACAACAAACACAAGCATAAAAAATGGTAAACGAGTAAACAAAAATACCAACAACAGTACAATAATAAACGTAAGCAACGATGTTTACCTTTATAGAGATTTCGAGAAGGCGAAGTCATGAACGTTGGCCTTCAAAAACATTCATCAGACTGTTTACTTTGCCATATAAATGTCAAGGCAAAGTAGGCGACTGAGTTAGTGAAGTTCACTAAATCTTGTGTGAAGACGCGGTGTGTTTAAAGAGAGTAAACGTGGTTTGAAGATCTCCGTTACAAACATCAGTCGAATAATTGTCAATTAATTATTATTGTTTATGCAAATAGTGTAAACAGATGTAATGTTAATGTTGTTTACATTAAGTTGTGAACAGTTGCATACAGAATTGTGCGAATAATATAGAATTTTAATTAAAACTAAACTCAAATTTATTTTTATTTTATTTGCAATCTACGAGCTCATATTTTAAACGTTTTTAAAAGGTAAAAACGTAACAATATTAAATGTAGAAAGCGCTTAATGAAAGACTTTCGTGGCATTTTCGAGCCTAAAAAATGCTTGAAGCCGTATAAATATGACACACTACTTGCACTCGATCGTATTTTTCATACACAGTAATCTACGTATAAGTTTAACAGTTTATTGGTCAATTTATCTCATATGTAACAATTGTCAAATTTTGTAACGGTCTTCGAATCTCAAAACTAATTTTTTGATTAAGCATGATTAACGCAAGACAAAATTTTATGTTTAAGACAAAAGTTATTCATTTTCGAGGAATGAGAGTAGCTGTAGCTCTCTATGGTAAATGAAAGTGGCCATAATTTAAAATATTGTGATCTAATCGATTCAGCCAGGTATCACTTTTAGGTTTCTTTTAATTTTGAATATTTAACGTTGCAGTCGTTATATACTCAGAATTTTGTTTTGACTTCATTGCATTCTTTCGAAGTTAGATGTGAGTCTGTACAAAATATCTGGAAATCAATGTGACACTTTGCACCACCTTAAAAGCCAATAAAAGTTATTTTACCTAAGAATGTTAGCGTATTTCTTTATTATTAATGTGAAAGCGAAGTAAGGTTTCCTTATATAAAGTGAACTCGTAGATATCGGAATGTTGACGTTGGATTTAATTGGATGTTGAGCAAAACTGTACCGTCTGATTACGGTTTGAAAGACCCACTTTGTTCAATTAAATCCATCGTGATACCATTACATTTTTCCAAATCTTTATGACAACCGGAGCTTCGAATTAAGCAACCTAGGCTATCTGTTAATATTTATTATTGATGAGTTGCTTAAATTAGCCATGTAATTATCATTGTAACGGCACTTAGTAAATTTTTGTTGATCAGATGTTGGCAAATTCTGTATTTTTCCTTACACAAATATTTAAAACACATTTATTGGCAAAGATACGTGACTTATGAAAATTTTACATCGCTACATAAGCTTCACTTAATGCTAGTGACACGGGTAAAGGTAAATTTCAAAATATATCACTATGACGGTAGTAACTGTATTGCATAAATTCTGAAATATAATCATGGTGTGTGTTTATACAAGATTCAAGATATGACAGGATAGATATGAATACAGTGAGATAGTTACTATATATGGTTTATTTTACAGTTAACTTTCTCATTCGCATCCTTAAAAAATAATTCATGGCTCTGTTGAATATATTATGGTTATAAATACGGCACAGATTTACAGCAGCTCGGATGAAAAGAACGCAATTCTTAATTTAATTCCAAAACGATCCATACATTTACGTATGAAAATACAGTCTATTGCAGTAACGTACGTTTACGTGCATATGCTACTGGTTATAAGAGTACACGTATGTGTAGGTATAGAAATAATTGTTGTTGTGATGCAAACATATTTTTACGTACATAGTTTCATCTATTATTACATGCTTATGTATATACATAAGTATAATAAGTATGTATGCAATGTACATATGTATAAATATCATTCTATCTAAAAATATATTATGTTGATGGTGCTGGTTTCGGTTTCAAAAGTAGTCAACTAAAATTATTTAAAACTACCGATACCCTTACGTCCGAAATACAATGTCATTTAATTGAGCCCATTTGGATTATTTGCTACAATTCATTCTTTTGAGCAAGTATTTCACATGAGCAAACGTTAAAGAATTATCCTCGAAGACACGGTTTCTGACGTAATCTCTTTAACGGCCGATTGATAGCCAATTGATTATAATACATATAGTACATACATGCATACATAATTGGTCGGTCAGGATTACGACTTAGCTGGTAAAACCACTTATGTTGTGTGTGTTAATTTTATACTCGACTTACAGTTTCAAGTCGACTCTCAACAACAGATTTTTGCGAAACTTTTCATAGCAATTTTACTTACTCTCAGAGTTTTTGCCAAAAACCGAAGACATCTTTTTTTCATATTTCGTTTTGTTCGAGATGTCTGAGCCAGAGGTCGAACAGTGGCCTCATATCTAATAAGCCAACACACTACATACTAGACTACGGCGAATATTATACACAGGCAATTATAGTTTAAGAGCAAATGGTTTGACAAAGAATATAAAAAGTCAAATGAATATCAAAAGAAGCACAAAAATTGTTCCGGAGGTCACAGGGTGTAAGAGATAAGAAGAATTAGAGAGATAAGAAGAAGTCGCCGTAGTCTAGTTGATAGTGTGTTGACTGATTAGACGTAAGTCCACGATTCAAACCCCAGACAAGACAACAAACCGAAATATGAACAAATATTTCTTCGGAGACTACCTCTCAGCAGATTTCTGGCAAAAACTCTGAATGTAAATAAAATTGCCATGAAAATTTTTCTCAAAAATCAGTCGTTCGGAGTCGACTTCAAATTGCAGGTCCCGCCACTTATATATGTATGTATATAAGTGGTGGGAGATGCTGGGTCGTAATTCTGACTGAAGAGTTACAATGTCCAGTTATGTATGTGTTGAAGTCGCCGTGGTCAAATTTCTTGAAAAAACTCTGAGAGTAAATAAAATTTACATGAAAAGTTTCTCCAAAATCTGTCAGTCGGAGTCGACTTTGAACTGTAGGTCCCGCCACTTAAGTATACAAATTAACGCACACAACATAAGCGGTGTGAGAAACTAGATCGTAATCCTGACTAAAGGGTATGTATGTTTGTTAGACTTTAACAAGCAATGGTGTTCTGAGCACTCCTATAAAAGTTAGTTATGGACTCAAACACACTTTGTAAACTTCTTTTAATAACTAAATTATTATTGCTATTCACTTTTACTACTTACTGTTGCAAGTTAAAACTTAAAACTTCATTGAATATGGCTTTATTCTCTTGTTTATCAGAGAAAAGTAGAAAATTCTCATTCTTCAACTAAGAAAATATTTTTATTCACCAGATTAAGAGAGTGGTCAACATGATTAGATCGAATAAAAACCGAAGGTACACCACTGGTATTCTTTTCCTTGACGTGGAGAAAGCTTTTGACTCTATCTGGCATAAAGGCCTTATATTCAAGCTTCACAAAATGAATATTCCACTATACTTAATTAAATTAATGAAAAGTTTCCTTGAGGACAGAAAGTTTGTGGTTGATGTTGACGGAAGTCAATCCACAATGCGTGACATTCCAGCTGGTGTTCCCCAGGGTTCGATTTTATCACCATTGCTGTATTCTCTCTACATTTCCGACTTCAAAATTGTCAGAGGCAATGATGTGGCATTTTATGCGGATGACAGTGCTATAATCTGTCACGGTAAGGTTTCTAACTCTATTGTGAAGAAAATTCAGAACGCTCTGTTATCAGCCGCAAAATATTTTTCTAAATGGAAAATTAAAATCAATGAAGAAAAATCTCAGGCCATTTTGTTTCCTTACAACAAGTCACCTAAGAGAATTCCTTGTAGGAAACTTAGGATTCAAGGCAATGAAATAGAGTTCGCGAAATCCGTGAAATATCTAGGAATTACATTAGACCAAAAACTAAATTTTTAAGAGCACCTAGAGAATACATGTCTTAAAGCAATCAGGTGCGGGCGATCTTTATATCCTCTTCTGAATAGGAAGTCAAAATTGAATTTCAAAAATAAATTACTTTTATTCAAAATGTGTATAAGGCCAATTCTTACGTATGGCTGCCAAATCTGGTATGATTGTGCCAGGTCACACCTGAAAAAGTTACAAGTAATACAGAATAAGAATTTGAAAATAATTTACAATCTGCCTTCAAGATTTCCTACTGTTGAACTGCATTCAAAGGCTAACATCCAGATGATTGAAAACTTTATAACTGACTTGGCGCTGTCATTTGGAGAAAAATGCAGAAGATCAAACTACGCCCATCTGAGAGGTTTAATTGGATAACTTCTAATTTCAGCTATACTATTATGTATAGCATTCATTAGATGTTGTCTTAGAGCTTCTCAATTTTCATATGTGATATTAAATTTTAGGTTTTTTACTATCTTTTTCCTATTAAATAGATAATTTTAATAAGTATTTAGTAATAATCAAAATGTGATAATTTGTTGAAATATCCTTAAGATAGAAACTCAAAACACTGTAAATAAAATCACTTATCTAATGTTACTATGATAGAAAATAAATAAATAAAATAAATAAATAAATAAATATTTTTAATATAAAATGTTAAATCTACCAACACAAACAAAATATAAATTATATTTGATCTACGATCCTAAGAAAATAATTTAAAAACAAATAAAGACAAAATTTCCAATGAAAAACCGGAAGATAAAGAAGAACAATTAAAAAAAAAATAAAAAGTGAAAAGTTTTTTTATAAACAAATTCTTTGCCTGACCTTTAGTTTGTTTGTTTGTTTATTTGTATTGAATATTTAAACAATTGATGCAGAGAAACAAAAGGGATTAAATCGAAATTGCTTAAATAGATTTTTATTCACTTGATGAATTTATGAAAAAAAAGAAAAACAAACAGAACCAATAACTAATAAAATACAAAAAAAAACCCCAAAAAAAATACAAGAAAACGAAAAGGCGGAGAAATCAGCATTAGGATAACAAATCATTCAGTGATTTTTCGTTCGTTGCTTTAACAAGTCCAACAAACCATTCAACCAATCAATTATTCAGCAATCCATTTGCCCAGCCAACAAAACTAAATTTCAATTTCAGTCAATTAGATTTTGATTAATAGCCCTACACCAAAATATAATGTGCAAAGTTTGTTCTAATGTTTGTTACTACATTGAGAGAAATAATTCGAATCTAAATTTGTGAAGTCTAAATTTATTTTATAATATCCAAGAGAAGTTTGGTATCAAGATCGAACACACGTCTGCGGGAAGTGTCTAGGTCCTCTAAACTAGACTTCTGAACTTTGACAGTTGATAACGGTTTATACTTTTTTATTTATTCAGTTTGGTTGACCAAATCACCATGTATGGTTATAGCAACCAACAACACTTACAAACAGTAAAAGTTTTGTATCAAAATCGGTGTTTTGTTCGGATAACACAGCACGCACTTAGGCTATTTTGATGCTACCATAATCGTCCTACAGGGAAAACTCTTCGCCATATGGTGGATAAACTCTAGTCTAATAGTTCAATAAATCATCGACTAACACTATGCACTTTTATGTCGGCGAAATGTTCATGAGCATGTGCAGAAAAATCAAAAAAAAAAGCAAGAACTCAGCCTTTCGCGAAGCACAACTTGGCGAATTTTGAACCGCCAAATAATAACATTTAAATGCGAGTGTTCTCTTCGGCGTTCTTTTCGCATACTTCTAGATAAAAATGGATAACGTCGTGAATTTGGGTATCGAATTTGGGACGATCCCAATCAAAGATCAAAAAAAATCTAAAGAAATCAATGCACACGAGATCCAAAGGCATTCCGATTACGATACTGTTTGGTGTGGATTTTGAGCTAATGCGTCGTCGATGCATATTTTTTCGAGGGCAGCGTTGGTCGATGATAACCAATTTCATTTGAATTGGAATTGGATGAACTGAACACCAAAAAGACGTCGCTATACCAGCTATTTCAAGGCAGTGTCATCAACTCACGTAGAGGTGTTGTGAACCAAGCACATGGATTGTGCGATTTAATTAGACATTCCGATGCAGTCCATCTACAGTAGCCGTGGTGGACATTTGGACGATGTTATATTCCAAACAAAATGTCCGATGATGTCTCAAACATATTATTTTATTTAAAGATAGGAAGCTAATAATAAAAGACCTGATTATACCCCTCTCTGAAGTAAAATGATTCCTCATGTGATTTTCCAGTTTTCCAACGATCTTAGGTCGTGGATTATCTTTGTGGATATACTGCCGAAATCGCAGATATCTGGGAAAAACTGAATAAATAAACATGCCATGAAAAAGTTTCTCAAAATTCTGTCGTTCGGAGTCGAATTTAAACTGTAAGACCCGTCACTCACGTATAAAATTAGCACATACAACATGAGTGGTATGAGAAGCTAGGCCGTAATCCTGACTGAAGGGTTATAATGGCCAATTATGTCTGTATGTGTATGTACTGCCGTACTCACTCTTGATATATGGGCGATCCACCTCCTTTTTCTGTAGTTTATTTCTGTCTGTACGAGTTTATTATTGGTTTCAAAGCTGCAGGACGCTGATTGTGTTGCGCTAGTAGTCTGAGACACTTATTGATGAATATCCGAAAGTCGGTCGGTTATATACATACTTACTTAATTGGTCATTTCAACAATTTTGTCAGGACTACGATCTACCTTCTCACACCACTTATGTTGTGTTTGTTAATTTAATACTTGATCGACGCAACTTACAATCGACTCCTAACGACAGATTTTTGAGACACTTTTATCGGCACTTTTATTTATTCTCAGAGTTCTTGCCAGAAACTGCTGAGAGAAAGTCGTCACAAGGAATATATTTTTAGTATATTTCGTTTTGTTAGAAATTTTTGAGGCGGGGTTTTAAACCAAAGTCTCTCGTTTAATTAGACAACACACTATGCACTAGACTGCGACGACTTCAAAACAGCTTCATTCACTTTTTTGGTTAGTTTAGTTGCGAAGCATTGCAGAAAATATAGAGTTCACTGGATTTACACAGGGGATTGAGACAAGTCACTATGTCCTCTGAAAATTTTTGTAATAACTTGTCTCCTATTATCATGACCACAGCCTCTATGGCTTAGGTACGAATTCCGCCAAGAACAAATTGAGGTATTAACGGTTGCTAGTGCCTGTATCTCGTACAACTCCGCCAAATGTCGATGAAATTTAAAAAATCGATAAAAATCTCAAAAAATTTGTTCATTGAAGTTCAATTAAAAACAACCTGTTCATAACATATTGTCAGGCTATTGTGTTCTTATTTGAAGTCTTAGTTGCTTCTCTAGGAAAATGAGCAATATTTTAGTTGTTGCTTTCGAATTGTTGTCATTGCTTGTTGTTGTTAATAAAGCAGATTTTGTGAATTCCAAACATGAACAGTCAAATTTCAGTTTTAGTTAATCATGCGTATTGTTTCGGGTTGGGTTTTCATCTTCATTGCGATGAAAAAGTATGAACGCTTTTGTACTTCATTTGTAAGCGGATCTAATTATAGTTTGCTAGTCCATTAAGTCTTGTATCTATAAAAGCACTCTTCTTAATTTACGAGTACTTAAAATAACACGACATGTGGTATCATGTCTTACAAGTTATTATTGAACTCATATGTCATAATGGGATACTCGGCTTTAATTAGATTATAATTGAGTGTTGAAAGCCATTGAAAACTGTTGCAAAAGAAGTTGCAAATTAGTCGAACAAATTATTTGTTTTGTATGTTATGAAGTATGTTCCTACTCTAATTAAGTTGATCCAAAGAATTTTTAAACATGTTGACGGTTTAACTGTTGATACGTTGACAGTTCAATGACATCTACATGATAATGATTGTGATGAAGATTATGCAGACGAAATCTGTCTTCTTGCTCATAACTTCATTGAGCTTGAATTAATTCTTCTTTGAAGCGATGAAATAATGCACGCCATTCTTTTTACCAACCCCAATGATCAATGAAAGCTATATCGATTTCTTCCGCCAATGGGCGTGGTCATTACAACCCTTTAGTTAAGGTTAAGACGTAGCTTCTCACACCACTGATGTAGTGTCCGTTAATTTCATGAGCGACAGATTTTTGAAAAGCTTTCAAAATCAATTTTATTTACTCTTAGAGTTTTTGCCAGAAATCTGCTGAGAGGAAGTCGCCGAAGAAATATTTTTCCATATTTTCATTTTAATGGCTGACCTGGGATTTGAACCAAGACCTTACGTCTAATAAGCCAACACACTCATACTAGACTACGGCGGCTTCAAACAAAAATCAAAAAATCGATTCTTACGGCATTACTTCGCGTTCTGGTCAGGCTAATTTCTACTCTTTTATTAAGTTCTTTTTAATAGGTGCTTGTCGTTCTCAATTTTTTTCAAAATTTTTTAGGATTTTCTGTGATTGATCCGCCTTTAACATCAAAATTATCAGAACGGTCACAGGATCTTCTCTCCAAATGCGCAATTTCTTTCAGCAATCTATACGCATTCTTACGTTTTCTGTAGTAGAAAAGCAGATCTCTGAAATGTCAAGAGTTTTTCACAAAGCCTTCTAGCTTTGTGAAGCTTACTATATATTGTTAAGCAAATCGAAACGACCTAATATCGTTTAAACAAAAACAAAAGCCACACGATACAAATTCACACTAACACTAAAAACACAATGAATGTGTTGATTATCTAAAGCTGCACACACACATATGTACAACGAACCTGGTTGCACCTGGTACCAACAACAACATAAAATGAAGTAAACCAGCTACGACAAATATGTAATAGACAACATAAGCAAAGTACACAAACAACAATGTACTAGCAATAGAATTATCGAGAAGGCGAGAGCAAGAACCTTCCACATAGAGAACGTTCATCATACTGATTACGTGTGTGCATATATAAAAGGGCAACAAGGTCAGCAGTCAGTCAGTAAGAATTCAGTCAGTAAGATTTCAGTCAGCCTTGTGTGAAGTTGCGTGTGAATAAAATAAGTCGTGGTTGTAAAGATCTAGTGAATACTTGTGTGAACTAGTATAGTGAATAAACAGATTATTATTGTTGTATCGTTAAGTTGTATACGGTGGCACACAAAAGTAGGGTAAAGAATAAAGAGAGTTCAACTGAAATTAAAAACATATTTGTTTTTACTTTGTTTGTAATTAACGAACTCATATTTAAACGTTTTTAAAAAGGTAAAAACGTAACAATTGGTGTCAGAAGTGGGATTGCAAAATCCAAAAGTAAAAATAAATAAATAATTAAGAAAAAAAATAATTAAAATGAAGCTCATCGCACTAAGAGTGGAACGACTGAAACGAGAGTTGGGTAAACTAGAGCTGCCGACAACGGGAACGAAGAATGAACTCCAAAGGGAACATCTGCAGCTTCAGGGCATTAACATAGATTCTCACGAGTTCGAGGAAGAAGAGGAACGAGAATTACAGGCCCCTGCAACTCCTAGCAGTGCTGATATAAATTTGTTGCTAGCCGCTATGATGGAGAAAAAGCAAGTAGCAAACCAAAAGCTATTTGCTGACGCACCAGAAGCTTCTAGAGCCGAAAACTAAAAGCTGTTTAAAGTTTTTAGAGCCGAAAATCGCAAACTGCAAGAAGAGAACAAAAAGCTATTGGCTGATGTACAAGAAGTTTCTAGAACCGAAAATCAAAAACTTCTAACTGAACTGCAAGAAGCTTCTAGAGCTGAAAACCATAAACTTCAAACAGCAATTATGTCAAAAATTGAAAAGGAGCTCGAAGCGACAACGGGGAAGCTGGAGGAAATACATGAGTCGGTTAGCAAAAGAATCACTGGTGTCGAGGCAAGAATGTCAAATTTAGAAAAGACAGTTGACACAAAGGTGAACAATTTAGAAAAGACCGTTGACACGAAAGTGAACTATACCGCATGGTGTTGAGATGCCGGGCGCAAAAGGCAAATGAGTAAGCCTTTGCAATGGAGGTTGAGAGATTAGTGCAGCTCACATGCCCCGGAGAAAACCACCCGCTGATAGACAATATTCAGACCGAGGCGGTTGTCAATGATATACGAGACCCTGACATTAAACTTGTTCCACACAGAAGACGACCTTTGCAGAGACCGTGGCCTTCGCACTAGCCCAGGAGACCGCTCGAGCTATTTCTAGACCACAAGTAAGCAAAGTGCGAAGAATGGAATTCGTGGAGAAACATGAATGCCATTTAACTAAAGTTAAGGAGATGATGAAGCAAGCTTTGGAAGAAAATGGACAAAGGACTAAACTTAAATGCTTCAATTGTGGAAAGAGTGGTCATTTCCAAAGAAACTGCAAAGCGCCACGCAAGAGATCAAGGTCCGCCTCACCATCAAGGAATAAGAAACGAGCGAACTACTAACCATCTTCACAAGAGTCCCCGTTAAACTAAAACGAGCTAGCACTGAGGGGCAAGTGCTGGCTCCCACAAGCGAGGGCCCCACAATCTCAATATCAGTGATGCAACAGAACAACAACAATCTTACGGCGTGCGGATACATAAATGGCAGACCATATACTTTCACTATAGACAGCGGGGCGACGCAGTCTATCATCAGACCAGATGTAGTGAAAGGAAAGTGTGAGGCACTTAGCAATGGTAGACTACGGACAGCTACGGGAGAGTCTGCCACCGTCCACGGAAAAACAGAGGCGAAGGTGACTATAGCCAACATTAGTGCAAGTCACATCTCTATTTTTGCCGATATTGTGGACGAGGTTATCATTGGTGCCGATTTTATGGTAGATCATGGCATCAATTTGAATATGGGGCAACAGATTATGAGTTGGCGAAATGTAGAGATACCTCTAGACGTGGGGTACAAGCATCAAGTGCACGCCAGAAGGATAGTTACGGTCGAACAACTCAAATTGCCACCTCAGGGTGAATCACTGATATGGGCGCGTATGGATGGAGATTGTGTGGAAAACCGCTTGTGGGTTGTTGAACCAGCAGAAATTCAGACCAATTTGTTATCAGCAAAGTCCCTCGTTAAATCCAACGAACAGAGAATAGTTCCAGTGAGAGAGCTAAATTTATCAGGCCGCGAAAAAGTCATCTGTAAAAACTCCGATGTGGGCCAATGTACTCCAGTAGAGGCGGCAATAAACAACGAACAATCGCCGGAACCTGCCGAAATGTCAGCTAAGGATCAAAAGCTTTAGCAGCTCCAGAGAGAAGTAAAGCCAAAAAGCTGCTTAAGAGGTATGCTTTCGCTTTCGCAACGAACAATAGAAGACAAGGAAGAACAGCAATGGTCAAGCATTAAATTGATACCGGCGAAGCGAGACCTATAAAACAGGCACCCAGAAGCATACCGCTGGCGAAGCGTAATGAGGTCAAGGAGTTAGTCGACGAAATGAGGAAGAGCGGTGTAATCGAACCATCATCGGGTCCGTGGAGCTCACCTGTAGTCTTAGTAAAGAAGAAAGATGGCAGTACAAGATTCTGCGTAGACTACAGGAAGCTGAATGATGTCACCAAAAAGGATAGTTACCCGCTACCAAGAATTGACGACACACTCGACACCCTAGCCGGAACGAAGTGGTTCTCCACATTGGATCTACAAAGCGGGTATTGGCAGGTGGAGATTGCAGGCAAGGACAAAGTGAAAACCGCATTCAGTGCGAACGGCGGCTTATGGCAGTTTAAGTTTATGCCATTTGGACTCTGTAATGCTCCGGCCACATTCAAGCGGGTTATGGAACGTGTGCTAAAGGGACTGCATTGGAAGACTTGCCTGGTGTATCTCGACGATATAATAGTGATGGGAAGAACTTTCGACGAACACCTCAAGAACATGGGAGAAGTTCTGCAACGAATAACAATGGCTGGACTAAAACTAAGCGTAAAGAAATGTGCATTTTTCCAAGAGCAGGTGACATAGTTGGGGCATCTTGTCACAGCAGATGGCATATCTGCCGATGAAGATAATTACGAGCAGTAAAGGACTGGCATCGTCCCCAGAATCTTCATGAACTACGCAGCTTTTTGGGTCTATGCACATACTACAGACGCTCTGTGCCTAACTTTGTCAGCGTGGCTGCAAGTTTGCATGAGCTCACCAAGAAGTCAAAAGTCTATCAATGGGGTGAGCCACAGGAAAAGGCGTTCCAGACACTAAAAGACCTATTGTGTGCTGCACCATTTTTGGCGTATCCAGTCCCAGGAGAAAAATTCATCTTAGACAGTGATGCTAGCGGATATGGTATTGGTGGTGTACTTTCCCAAGTGATCAATGGAACAGAGAAAGTCGTAGGCTACTACTACTAGTCCGCAGGAGGTCCTCTTACAAAAGCATATTGGGCACTATGGGACAGCCTAGAGATCGACTTTGGGAAAGCGCTGACGGCAAGACCTCATCCAACATATTGGTAGTGCCTTCATCCAAAATGAAAGAAGTGTTAAAGGAGTTCCATAAAGGAGCCAGCGGGGGACATCTTGGAGTGACCAAGACGCTGGAAATGCTAAAACAACGTTTTTATTTGATTGGATGTCAGCAAGCAGTGTCGGACTGGATAGGAAACTGTACCCAGTGTATTGCAGCTAAAGGTCCAGTAAGAAGAACTCAGGCGCACCTTTCGAGCGGATAGCTGTGGACGTAGCAGGCCCTTTTCCTATCAGCAATGCCGGAAACCTATATGTTCTCATTGTGATGGACTACTTCAGCATATGGCCGGAGGTATTTGCCATACCCAATCAAGATGCAAACGTTTTGTGAACAACTGGGTATGCCGCTACGGGGTTCCAATAGAACTGCATTCCGTTCAATGCAGAAATTTCGAGTCGGCTCTATTCCAGGAAATGTGTGAGGTATACGGTATTAAGAAGACTCGAACGACGCCGCTTCACCCACAGTCAGACGGAATGGTAGAGCGATTTAACCGAACCCTGGAGGAATACTTGCGGAAAGTAGTGAGCGAGCAACAGAAGGACTGGCACGAACACGTTCCGAGGTTTCTTCTGGCTTACCGATCTGCGGTCCATGATTCAACATCTAAATCACCCGCCAAGGTTATCTTTGGGACTGAGATAAAACTGCCCGGTGACTTAGAGTTTGGTGTTAAGCCCGCCACAGAGAGGGACGAAACATACACTGGAAAAGAAGAAAGCCTGAATGAACTTAATGAGTTTTTACGCACCCGTATAAGTGATAGAAGAAGTGGTCAGTGATAGAATGAAAGCCAGGTATGATAGAGCAGCAAACACGGAGGGCTTCCATGAGGGAAAAATGGTTCTACTATACAACCCAAAGCGGAAGAAGGGATTATCTCCCCAGCTACAAACCAGCTGGGACTAACCGTATAAAATAATAAAGCGGTTAAACGATGTCGTGTACAGGATACAGAAAGCTAACAGCCCTCGAGCAAAAATGAAGGTCGTACACATAGAGCGACTGGCTAAATATGGGTAAAGAGATAATGAGCCTATTCGGGACGAACAGGCTTATTGTGAGCGGCAGTGTTACGCAAATCGAAACGACCTAATATCGTTTAACAACAAAAACGATAAACAAAAGCCACACGATACAAATACACACTAACACTAAGAACACAATGAATGTGTTGATTATCTAAAGCTGCACACACACATATGTTCAACGAACCTGGTTGCACCTGGTACCAACAACAACATAAAATGAAGTAAACCAGCTACGACAAATAGGTAATAGACAACATAAGCAAAGTACACAAACAACAATGTACTAGAATTATCGAGAAGGCGAGAGCAAGAACCTTCCACATAGAGAACGTTCATCATACTGATTACGTGCGTGCGTATATAAAAGGTCAACAAGATCAGCAGTCAGTCAGTAAGAATTCAGTCAGCCTTGTGTGAAGTTGCATGTGAATAAAATAAGTCATGGTTGTAAAGATCTAGTGAATACTTGTGTGAACTAGTAAAGTGAATAAACAGATTATTATTGTTGTATCGTTAAGTTGTATACGGTGGCACACAAAAGTAGTGTAAAGAATAAATAGAGTTTAACTGAAATTAAGAACATATTTGTTTTTACTTTGTTTGTAATTAACGAACTCATATTTAAACCTTTTTAAAAAGGTAAAAACGTAACAATATATAGTGTTACCTGTTCAACGTTAACATCACTCTTTAGAACACCCTTTTAGATATATTAACGGTTCTTTTCCTTACATATGTATTCTCATCACATAAAACTCTTTTTGCCTAAAAATCACTCTAGTTTCGGCATTAGACCAAGTGTGACCTTCTTTTTTTGTTAAACACTAAACATTTTTTAAACAAATACAAAACAAATATTGTGACTTTTCTTTACAAATAAATAGAACATTAAATATTAAAAATTGTGAACAAAATAATACTTTAAACTTGAATTTAGTGAATTTGTGAACTAAACCATATAAACAAAAAAAAGATAAATTGAATTTAGACAAAAGAAAAAGCCTAGACATTGTATTTAACAAAGTAAATTAAATAAAATTATAAAACCAACAAATCTAATTTAAAATTAAAATTACAACCAAACATTGTATAAAATAAAACAATAAAACAAACTTACATTGAATTTAAAATTATAAAAATAACATTGTGCTTCATTTCAACAAAAACAATAATCAAAAAACGAACCAGCACAACATCAAACATTAAACATTTTTTGGTCACTTCGAACCGTATGCAGTGTAATTTACAAAAACAAAAACTTGCTAAAAAATTGAAAAAATATTAAGACACAAAAAATAAGCAACGGTTAAAAACAGTTAAATTTTTTGAGAAAAAATAGAATCCACAGGCAAAGTGGAAAAACAAAAAAGAACCAAAATAACAGCAAAAGACACAAGCAAGAAGAGACCCAAATTAGAGAGCAACAGCTTAAACAAAGACACAACAACGATAAGTAAGTACTAAAAATAATAAAAATAAGACAATAAAGAGAAACACAAAACTCTTTATTACAAGTATACGCTCTTATAAATTTTTGTCGCGGTTGAATAAAAGAAGAAAGCGAAATAGAAAAACGAAAAGGGTTACCACCCATACTTCTTTTAGTAATTTACTGGGGAAACAAAATACACCCAAATTAATAACCAATCGGAAAATTAATTATTATTTTTGATAATTCTTGCTGTGAAATCGCTAGCAGGGACTTTTTTGTTTAAATTTGATTCTTAATTTGATCGTTTTAAATTTTAATTCATCGGTAAATAATGGCACTCGATAAATTTGTAAATTGTACAAATGATCTTTTGGACTTTGAAACAGAGTACACACAAAGTGCGGCCGAAAACAACATTCACTTTCTTGAGGTACTTCGGGTCGAACTCGATTCTCTATGGACACAAGTCAAAAGGACGTATGGAGAGTGTAGGGACACAAAAAAAGATTCCAAAGAAAAACCCATCGATAAAGATACGTTTCGTGATCGTTACAAAAAAGGTTTTTCTGCCTACAAAACGTGTTTAGGGTCAATTAATGCAGAAATTCAAGCCCTATCGAGTCCAAAGAAAGAAGAGTGGATTTCTTCTGTTGAAAATCAACCACAGGAAAATCATGACATCTCATTTGTACGGTTACCACCTTGCGACACGGACACATTTTATGGAGATTTTGTGACATGGCCTACTTTCCGCGATCTATTTACAGCATTATACATAAATAATTCTAGACTTAGTAAAATTGAGAAACTTTTTCATTTGATACAAAAGACTGGAGGAGATGCTAGGAAAATAGTTTCAAATGCCCCATTGACAAATCAAGGCTTCGACATAGCCTGGAAAAACCTTGTAGCCCAATACGAAAATAATCGGATCCAAGTAAATGAACAATTAAAAATTTTATTTGACCTTCCGAACGTAGCTGAAGACTCAGGCTCATCGATTCAAAAACTTCAGCGAACAGTTAATGGATGCATTCAGGCGTTAAATGCTTTAGACATAGAAACCGCCACATGGGACCCATTCCTGGTATACATTTGCTCAACAAAGCTCCCTCGGACTCTTTTAAAGGAATTTGAAAATTCACTTAAGGAAATTACAAAAGTTCCGACTTGGGAAGAATTCAATACTTTCTTGACGCACAATTCTAAGACTCTAGAATCCATAGCGGCCATCACACAATCGAATTCAAAATTAGAACCATCCAGAAAGGATAATTTAAAGTTTAAGTCAAAACGAGTTCACACTTTTCACATAAACACAACCCAAAATGAAACTGGGTCGAAAAATATAAAACCTTTAAACACAAATAGGGCACAGAAAAATGACTCAAATTACAAATGCCAACATTGTAAGGAGTCTCACCAATTGTGGTCTTGCCCCAAGTTCTTAGAGAAGAACGTTAACGACAGAATTCACATTGTAAAGGTCACAAATTCATGTTACAATTGCCTCTCTATTGACCACAGTGTTAAGGACTGTAAAAGTAAATTCAGTTGTAGATTATGTAGACAAAGACATAACACTTTGTTACATAAGGGATCAGAATCCCATACTTTAGTTCCGAATTGTGACGCGACCCAATCTAGTAGGAGTATCGCAGCACAAAACAATAATATACAGTCCACATCAGCATCAAACTTTTCGATACCAAATATCACTTCCTTGACACTGCAAGAGAGCAAACATCTCGATCAATCTCCCAATGAGAAAGAGACCTTGTTATTTACTGCAATTGTACTGATCGAAACTAGAGGCGAAAAGTACCAGGCAAGAGCAATCATCGACCCTGGCTCACAATCAACTTTTATGTCAGAAAAGTTGAAAAATCGACTAAATTTGCCCACCAAACGAAATTTAGTTCATGTTACAGGCTTGAGTCAAACAGTTTCAGAGACTTCAACCAAAGCATGTTTATTCAATCTTTGCTCCAAGGTGGATTCACAATTTAAATTAGAAGTCTGGGCACCAGTCCTAAAGACTCTTCCATATAATTTACCACCACAGACTTTAGATTTGCAACATTTCAATGAGACTGCTAAATTAGAACTTGCAGATCCTCAATTCAATCAAAGCAGACCCATCGACTTGCTTATAGGCCTAGAGCTGGGCCACTCAATATATTGCATGGACACACCGATGCGGTCTATTGGATCCCTTTTGGCACAAAAAACAGTATTTGGCTGGATTGTGGGGGACCAATTTCAACAACGACACAACCTAGTACAACACTGTCATTACTCAACACTACGTCCCTTGACCGAATCCTCACACGCTTTTGGGAGGTGGAGGAAACCCCAAAACGGGTTTTGAGGTCAGATGAGGACACATTTTGCGAGAACAACTTCATGTCGACAACACGAAGAAATGACACAGGAAGGTATATCGTTACCCTACCCTTTAAAAATAGCGAAGAAATAGGAACTTCGAGAAACATAGCAATGGCGCAGTTCTTGAGAATGGAACGCATACTTAGCCAGAAACCCGAACTCAAAAAACAATACGACCAAGTAATTGTTGAGTACCTCGAGTTAGGACATATGAGGAAAATTTCTCCCCTGGAAATCAACACAAACCCAAATTATTACCTGCCACATCATGCAGTAATAAAACCCGAAAGGCTGACAACGAAACTTAGAGTAGTTTTCAACGCTTCGAGCCCGTCTTCAAACAAGAAGAGTTTGAATGACATATTGTATCCAGGACCCATACTTCAACAGGACTTGGTGCTTCTGATATTGAAGTGGAGATTCTTCCGTTTTGTGTACAACGCAGATATCACAAAAATGTATCGACAGATACTCATTGATCCGAATCAAACCAAATATCAAAGGATATTATTTCGGCAATCAGAAAAGGACCCTATTGAGGATTACGAACTCCTAACAGTGACTTTTGGAGTCAATTGCGCCCCGTTTCTGGCCATTAGAACCCTTCTTCAACTAGCTGAAGATGTAACATCAACTCACCCTCTCGCATCAAAAACTCTACAACAAAACATGTATGTGGATGATGTTTTAGCAGGTGGTCACACATTAAACGACGCCATCAAATCAAGAAAAGAACTTACAACAGTTCTAAAATCTGCTGGATTCGACCTGATGAAATGGACATCAAATGACCCACGAGTTATACAAGACTTACCAAATGAGACCCTACTACCTCTCGATTGGTTAAATCTGTCAGATAGCGCTGGATCAAAAACTCTTGGGATCAAATGGAACATTTCGTCAGACGCATTTACATTTACAGCACCAGATGTCAAATTAAAAGAAAACTACACGAAAAGAGAAGTTTTATCGACAATTGCCAAATTCTTTGACCCTTGTGGATGGATAGCTCCAATAATAGTTGAAGCAAAACTAATTATGCAACAGATTTGGTTGGATAAAGTCGACTGGGATGATATATTAAAACCCTTGACTTGTTTACAGTGGCAAAAATTCATAAAAAACTGCCCGGCAATAAACATATTGAAAATTCCCCGTTGGATCCAATTTAGCCCGAATTGTAATGTGGAAATTCACGGTTTCAGTGACGCTTCAGAAAAAGCCTATTCTGCGACTCTTTATGTTCGAATACAAGCAGAAAACTCAGTATTCACATTTCTTCTGGCTTCAAAGACCCGTGTAGCTCCCATTAAGCAAATATCTTTGCCCCGCTTAGAACTATGTGGATCCGTATTATTGGCAAATCTTGCATGTGGACTTATACCAAATCTTCAAATTCAAAACATCAAGGCATATTATTGGACCGACTCAACAATCGTGCTGTCCTGGTTAAAGAAACCCCCTTGCTCATGGAACACTTTCGTTGGAAATCGTGTTTCTGAAATCCTGGATAAGGTTGGAAATCAAAATTGGCAACATATCGACTCAAAGGATAACCCAGCAGATGTAGCCAGCCGAGGATGTACTCCACAAGAACTGGAAAACCACAACTTATGGTGGTTTGGACCCTCCTGGTTAAAATTGCCTAAAAATCAATGGCCGATACCAACACAAACAGGTGACACAAATCTAGAAGCAAAAACTGTAAAAGCATTTACAACCACAACACGCGAAGACCCATTAAATCGATTTTCAGACCTATCACGAGCTTATCGAGTACTCGCTTATGTCATACGATTATGGAGAAATACTGGAAACAACCGAACCCATCTTCGCGTATCTTCAGCAGAAATCACCCGAGAAGAAATAGATTTCGTCAAACATCGACTCATCATATGGACGCAGCAAAATCATTTTCCAGATGAGCACAAACATTTAAAACTCAAGCAGAAAATATCCCCAACCAGCAGTCTTTTGACCTTAAATCCTTTCATGGATCACCATGGCATCATTAGAGCCAATGGGCGACTAGCGCAATCACCTGCATTAACGTACAATGAACGCTACCCAATATTGCTACCTCATAACTCGAAGCTATCACAGCTACTAGCGGAATTTACACATAAAATTACCCTTCATGGAGAAAACCAACTAATGGTTCGAGTCCTACGCACAGAATATTGGATATTCAGATTGAAACCCTTGGTCAAAAGCGTAATTTACAACTGTAAAACGTGTGTTTTGTACAAAAGACAGACGCAAAATCAAATCATGGCTTCATTACCACCAGAACGTACAACATTATCAAGACCCTTTGCTACAATTGGATTAGACTACGCAGGACCTTTTGACATCAAAAATTTCACAGGCCGAGCTTGTCTTATTACAAAAGGGTATATTTGCATATTTGTATGCTTCGCCACAAAAGCTGTACATCTTGAAGCAGCAAGTGATTTATCGACCCAATCGTTCTTAGCAGCATTTTCCCGCTTCATAGGAAGACGTGGTTGTCCCGTACTCATTTACTCAGACAATGGAGGAAATTTCGTCGGAGCAGCAGAACTACTAAGAAAAGACCGTCTAGAATTCATAAAAACTCTTCAAAATCAAGTGATCCGTCATTTTAGTCATCAAAATCTTAATTGGAAGTTTAGGCCCTAGGAGCCCCACACATGGGCGGCCTTTGGGAAGCCGGTGTAAAATCATTCAAAACGCACCTCAAAAAGATGATACCGAACTTGAAATTCACATTTGAAGAGTTATCTACAATTCTTGCTCGTATAGAATCGTGCCTAAATTCTAGACCCTTAAGTCCTGCTAGCGATGACCCAAATGACCTTAATCCATTGACCCCTGGACACTTCCTTATTGGTAGTGCATTATTGACCCCAGCTGAACCAGATGTAAGCAACGAAAATCTGAATCTCATCAACCGCTGGAAACGCCTAAGGGTCATCTACCACTCATTTTGCCAAAGATGGAAGTTCGAATACTTGATTGAACTTCAACGCAGATATAAATGGAAGATTCAGAGGGACAACGTTAAAGTCAACGATCTGGTAGTCATTAAAAACAACAACTTGCCACCCAATGAATGGCAAATGGGTCGAATCATCAAAACATATCTTGGACCTGACCAAAACTGTAGAGTTGTAGACATCAAAACAAAAAATGGAGTCATCACCAGACCAATTACAAAAATTGTGGTTTTGTTTGCAAATCAATATAACCCCTAACCATTTACATACACTAATATTGTTCTAATTTTGTACTTACAGGTATGGCATCCCAAAAATCTCAACACCCCAAAACATTGGCAATTTTCTTGCAGTATACGTTAACGTACATCATGATGCCATATCTGTCAACAACTTCATGAGGATTTGCAACTTACCGATCCACAACCCACAAATAGGACCTGTTCAAAATCTGTGATAAACTTCACCAAGTCATGGGGGCCGGAATGTTCAACGTTAACTCTTTAGAACACCCTTTTAGATATATTAACGGTTCTTTTCCTTACATATGTATTCTCATCACTTTTTTATTCTTGATCTTTCTCATATTCATTGCTCTAACATAAAACTCTTTTTGCCTAAAAATCACTCTAGTTTCGGCATTAGACCAAGTGTGACCTTCTTTTTTTGTTAAACACTAAACATTTTTTAAACAAATACAAAACAAATATTGTGACTTTTCTTTACAAATAAATAGAACATTAAATATTAAAAATTGTGAACAAAATAATACTTTAAACTTGAATTTAGTGAATTTGTGAACTAAACCATATAAACAAAAAAAAGATAAATTGAATTTAGACAAAAGAAAAAGCCTAGACATTGTATTTAACAAAGTAAATTAAATAAAATTATAAAACCAACAAATCTAATTTAAAATTAAAATTACAACCAAACATTGTATAAAATAAAACAATAAAACAAACTTACATTGAATTTAAAATTATAAAAATAACATTGTGCTTCATTTCAACAAAAACAATAATCAAAAAACGAACCAGCACAACATCAAACATTAAACATTACCTGCTGCAGCCTTTTACTAATAAAGTTATAAGTTAGTCATTTACAGTAAGACCCCGCTTAACGCTGTTTCAGTATGACGCGGTAGTATTGGGATTCCCCTAAATCGCATACTGTATTGAACTTATTGTATATGTGTGCAAATGAAACGGCCATGCACCAACCACAAGCGATGTACTATATAGCGACGGTGTATACTACGTATCTTTTTCAACGCCCTTTTGTTAGTCTGTCCAGAATAAATATTCTCACTGTATTTTCCGAAGTTGAAATCACAGTACGAACGCTGTTTCGTTTAACGCTGTTTCGTTTAGCGCTGGAACTTATCGGAAAGTAACCCCCGCATTAAACGGGGTCTTACTGTACTTTGCCATCATACCAATGGGAATAATTCTTACTTCTATATTTGCCTTATTCAAAGTTTAGGTGCGATGGTCACGAAACACTCTTGTGCAGCTTGATAACATGCTAGTTATGAATGTGTTTTTCAAATTTCCTTAACATGCTAGTAAAGGATATAGTAACACTGCCAGTAAGTTAGGTTAGGTTGGAGTGGTAGCTTTTTTATCAAAGCTCACTTGAGCTTTGTTGAGATTGAGCGGTCGTTTGTTGACCAAATTCCACCGACGACATAGAGGAAATTAGTCAGCGCAGAGACTACACAATCTCTTAAAGTAACAATCACTTACTCTACTCCAGTCCTTTCTATATTTGGCATCATTTGGGATAATCAATTCAGAACTTTTTTTCTGCATGTAAATTTTACAGAATTTACGATGGTTGTCAATCACTTTTACCCACATTATTATGAACTCAGCGGACTTTTTAACTTCTTGTTCTGCTTCCGACGTTCTTCAAGTGTGCTGCGTCGAGGAATGTCACAATTGAATCACCCTACAAAACTTTCAAACCCATTACACAATAATCTTATAACTTTACAATTCAGGGCTCGTTCGACGCCGGTTTTTCGATCGCCGCTGTCAGATTCATAACAGAGTATCCTATTCGAGAAATATTTTCTAATTAAACGAATAAGGTCCTCAAATACATTTAAGATCCTTACTCTCTTCGCAGTGTTATGGCACAATATTTCCTGGCCTGTTTGTTGATTTTTATACACCCGCAATAAATAGGTTTTCTTTTCCCAACAACATGATAAATATGTAGGAAAATGCATAAATGAAACTAAACACAAAAGTGTAAGAAGATACACTTACCATAACAGCCGCATTTCAATTAATTAACTTAAGTTGCCGAATACATTAGAATCCTCATTTATGTTGGGTTCAGTTACTGATAATGACAAGAAAACAGTGTTCGCATGTAAAAGGATGAGTAAGTGGAAGCATAAGACCCGTAAAATTGAATTACAGTCAACCATATGTTACCCAAAAAAATTAATCCTAAAACAGCAGACATCATTCTCAAGTAATTTAAATTATGGCACATAAGTATGGCATGTACAGTGGACAGCAAAAGTCTTAGTACGGCAATATATATTAGCAATTTCATGAATTTTAGCCAAAAGTTTGTATAAAAATGTATAGTTTATATATTTATTTTATTAATTTATTTCTGTTTTATTATACAAAAAACAATTTTTTTCAAAAAACAAGAGAAAAACAAGGAAAAGTTTCAAATGACTCCATAGGTATCCCAAGGAGGACCCTGAGTAAGTTTAAAATTCAAAGCCCTAATGTATGAAAATGTTATTCCTTGTATTTAGTAGAATATCCCTTAAGGTCAAGCACTCCATTTAACCCATTTGGAATTGAATGTACAAGTTTTGTTTAGTGTTTTCTGGTGGCACTATGAGCAAGATTTTCGGTTGACTTTTGTTTGAGGTTTAGCGATTACGTAACCGTTCTTTCCAATGATCTCCTAAATACTCTCTTGAAGTCATACCGGGACTTTGTGCAAGAGTCTTAAGCCTGTGGGGACTTTTTTTTGTCAAAATATATTGCCGTACTAAGACGTTTTCCGTCCATTCTATATAATGCGAAAAGCAATTCTACTTTTTCTTTGTCTGAATTTAAAACATTCCTTTTTTAAAAGTGGATTTTATTGTTTTATTTTCAAGCCATTTTGTTTATATTTGTTTGTAACACAATTGCAATGAAATTGTCTACAGACTTGTTTGGAGGGTTAATTAGTATGACTAAATTCAAACACATAAATTTGAACTGTACTACTTTTGATTTTGGGTTCTTACTTTAAAGCACTTGGAACTTGAACGTAATGGCATGCAATAATTAAAACAATTGAGTTTTTACTATTGCGCGAAAATTTAAATTTTATTGAGCTTTTATACTAAATCTATAATAACAATAATGCTGATACAATTCAAATTTAATTTTCTTGTTGCTGATATTGCATTTCTTACGTAACTACTGTTTTTGTGAAATTAATAAGTTCATTGGCTGTGTGACCATGAAAAACAAAAAAAAAGAATGGAAGGAAATTAATGCAAGCAAAACAAAAAATAGTTTTACTGCCAAATGAAACTTAATTCCAAATTTTGTCAACGTAAAAAATTTAATTAAATGTATTTATAAATTTACACTGTAATAAAATAGTTTTCGTCAACTTAAAATATGCAATAAAATAAAATGAAATAAAGCAAGATAAACTAAAATAAAATAAAATATATTTATTGACTTTAACATTCTCCCCCGCGTTGAACGGATGTTCAACAGAACCGAGATGCTTGGATCATTATACATTAAGGGAGAACTGGGGAGTAGATATAGGTTGCCGTGGCATTGGTGTTGGAGCAGTTTCTTCAGTTGGTTGAGACTCGTTGATTTCTGAAACATTTTCGGCAGTCCTTACTGAATGTCGTCTGCTGCAAATTTTACGTCGAAGCCAACATATGATCGTTAGTATACTTACACAAAGGGCAAGGTAGGCAATCATGTTGTTATGCAGTTGATGGGATTTCAATTTGTTAGGAAATTCCATTATGTTTTCTTCCCTTAAAGTCTTTTGTAGGTTCAAAAGTTTCTTCATATTTTTGGCATACGTATCTTCCAAATATATTGGGGATGAACGATTGTTGTGTGTAGAAAATGTAGTATTGTTAGGCAACAATAAATCTGAGATTTGTCCAAGACTGGTATATGATGATCTTAGTGTGCTTGATATAAATTGTCGTCCATTCATTGTGGCAAAATTGTGCTTGAACGAGCATTCTTGATCTAGTGATTCTAGTTCCCTTTAGTGATATGGGAATAATTTCCCCATTGCACACAGCCGTAGGTCTCGCAGACGATGAGGTGGCATATATCCATTTGTTTTATTTATGAAGTGGTATCCATCTGGTGCCGGTTTTTTCCAAAATACAGGATGGTGTTGTTTGGTTACTGAATAAACCAATTTCACATGCGCAGACGTTTGAGCCGTAATATAACGAATTTTAATGTTGGAACAAACATAATGAGTTGGTTTTATTGTGTCACAAGCACTGAACTGTGAACTTGTAAACGGAATATATTGTTTATGGGCTATACTTATGCCTAGAAATGTAGTGCATAGTTTAATGCTACTAATGTGCTCTTTATTGTGTTGGGTACCGCAATCAAGTGAACCATACTGAATCTTTCAGGTTCGACCAATGGTAAGGTTATTTTAAAAATTGCGTGTTGCTGTGTCAGTCTGCTTTGTATTTTCTTAAGTTTGAAGAGTAGGAGCAAGTCATTCTGTTCTGACATTGGAAGATTCACTGACGGTGGGGAGTGTAGTGAGATCTGAGTAACTTCCTTTTGTGAACAATTACATGGTAAGTAACCATGGGCTGATTTTTCCATGTCGTGTGTCCATAAGTGTCTCAAGTATGCCTTTTAAGTTGTTTGCAATGAGGGACAATTGAAGAACTGCTGAGTTAAACAGTTGATTCAGGTGTAATTGTACTAATAAATTGTTGATATTATCCAATTCTTCTGAATACCTCGTGATTTCTTGTTCCAATCTTTCAAATCTAATTTTCGCGTTTATTTGATTCTGTTGTATGATGTTCATTGTTGAGTCAACGATTGATGTTTGGTTTCTTAATAATTGTAACAGGTACGATTCATTTTCATTGACTTCTTTTATTGTTGCAGACATATGTTCGGCGTATTCTGAGTCTAGAACGCCAAATAGAGAATGTGCAACATTGCCAACTATATCTAACGCACCTCTTTTACTTCGCAGTAATCTGTTATCCAGTTGTAGTGCATTTTCCATTTGTTTGAAATGTTCAATCGTCCCTGCACAAGATGTATTTGGTTCTAACATCTTACACAAGGCTTGAATTGACCTTGTCCCATTAACAAGGATAGAATTTTCGGACCAGTAAGACGATAAATCGTAGTATACGAAGATTCCATTGAGCAGTTGAAATTGCGACTGTTCCAAATTGTTCGAAGTGTATTCCGACCTTTGATCCAAATTTTTTATTCTTAACTGGAGTTGCCAATGATATTGGCAGAATTAAAAGTAGAGTGAGTAGTGCCAGTGTTATATGAATTGTTGGTATTTTAATTCTCTTAGCCTTGGGTTCATCAGGTGAATTGCATATATTCTTGTTGTTGACTTCAGTGGACATAGTTATTTCTGGATCCGGATTTGTAGGTAGTAACGCAAGACGATGTATAGGACGTTTGAACATTCCTGAGGCAGTTTTTATTTCTGCAACTCTTGCGGCACCATCATCACCAGTATAAACCTTAATAATTCTTCCCAATGGCCATTTCATAACGGGTGTACTGTCTTCCTTGATAATAACTATGTCCCCAATTTTGAGGTTGCTAAACTGTTTTTGCCATTGACCTCGTTGTTGTAGTTCGTTTAAGTATTCCGTGCACCATCTGTTCCAAAAAGCCTGTTTAAGATGGGATATCAATTTCCAATGGGATAGAGTTGCCATATTTTGCACTTTTGCCTTGCTGTCTACTTGAGATGTGAGAGCTTCACCAATAAGGAAATGACCCGGTGTTAATGCTTCAAGATCATTTGGGTCATTTGTCATGGGCGTTATAAGGCGAGAGTTTAGTATAGCCTCAATTTCCACTATGATTGTCTCTAATTCTTCTTGAGTTAAAGATGCATTTGCGACGCTCCGGACCAAAAGATGTGTTGCCGATTTTACGGCTGCCTCCCATAAGCCTCCAAAATGTGGTGCTCTGGGTGGAATAAAATTGAACTGTATTCCCTTTGAGCTGGAAGCGGAAATAATTGACTCTTGCGCCTTACAGGAATAAATGCTATCAGATAGCTCTGTTAGCTGATTTTTTGCTCCAACAAAATTGGTGGCGTTATCACAATAAATATTTTGGCATCATCCCCGACGGCCAATAAATCGTTTTAGGGCACCAATAAAAGCATCTATTGATAATTTCGATACCAATTCAAGATGAACTGCCTTTGTAGAAAAACAGCAGAATACAGCTATATATGCTTTCGTTGGTCGTTTGCCTATAATCCTGTAATGTATCCAAAAGGGTCCACAATAATCTACACCAGTGTTGATAAACGGTCGCGCTGGTGTAACTCTAATATGAGGTACATTGCCCATAATTTGTTGGCATAATTGTGGTCCTGCCTTGATACATCTTATGCATTTTTGGACTACGGACCGCGCCATTATTTTCCCTTTTATTGGCCAAAATCTTTGTCTGATTATATTCAAGAGTGCTTGGGGTCCACAATGGTTATTTTCTTCATGAATCATCGTAAATAAAAGTTTTGTAAGGGGATCATTGTATGGAATCAACATTGGGTGTTTTGCATCATACGATAATAGTGATGCTTCCAGTCGTCCTCCTACTCGTAGTATGTGTGTGTCATCTAAGTATGGAGACAGACTGATGATAGAGCTTTTCTTGTCGACTTCCTTATTTTCTCGAAGTTGGCTTATTTCCGAAGAAAAGTCGGAACGTTGAATAGTTTTGATGATTAAGTATAAGGCATCGTCGAGTTCAATTAATTAATGCCTTACATTTTGGACCATGTTCGTTTTTCATTCGGGTGTTTCTCATAAATCTAAGAATGTACCCTACGATCCTTTGAAGGGTTCTGAAAGAGTTCTTGTGTGGGATATTATAAATGAAGTCATCGTTGGAGGTAGTGTCTGCTGAAGTTACTGTTGTTTTCTTTTTCTCGATGTCATTAGAGATGAGTTGTTGTGAAAATGTAGGTGGCCATTTTTCTTCTCTACCAAGCAGAAACAATGGGCCATAGAACCATAAAGTGCATTTAGAAAGTTTTGTTGCCGGTAGCCCTCTGGAAAGTAAATCTGCCGGATTGTCCTTGGATCTGACATGGCGCCATTGTTCGGGCAATGTCAATGACTGGATTTTTGAGACTCGATTAGCTACAAAAGTATGATAGAGCGAGGATTGGGTGTTTATCCAAGACAGTACTATTTCGGAGTCTGTCCAGAAATATATAGCTTGATTTTTAATCTGAAGATCAGTTTTGACTCTATGCACAAGTTGGGCAGCCGTAACGGCAGCACATAATTCTAAACGAGGCAGTGTCTGTTGGTTAAGGGGTGCAACGCGTGTCTTGGAGTAGAGTAATTGTGCAATTATTCTTCCATCCTTAAGAGTTGCGCGGATGTAAGCAACTGTTCCATAGGCCTTTTCAGAAGCATCTGCGAATATATGCAGTTGTGTTTGAGCTGGGATTTCTCACTTGAAAATGTGTCGTGGTATTTTGAGATTGTTCAGGCTGTCTAACTCATTCCTGAATCTAGTCCAAGGTTCATGAAAGTCCTTAGGCAACGGTTCATCCCAGTCCAGTTTGAATTACCATAGTTGTTGGATGAACATTTTTGTCCTGACCACTACAGGTGCTAGTAGGCCAAGAGGATCGAACAATCTTGCCAAATCTGAGGTTGCAGAACGCTTTGAGACAGTTGTTGGAGGATTAATTTTTACCTTGACGCAAAACTGGTCTGTCTTGGGTACCCATAATAACCCTAAGGTTTTTATTGTATTAGTGCTGTTACTGTTGAAATCTAAATCCACCTCTTGATCACCAAGTGGAATATTCTTTAGTGATGAAGGGTGATTTGCGCACCATTTTTTTACATAAAAGCCATGTCTTTTTAGAATGATGATAAGTTCCTTCTGTATTTCCAATGCGATATTAAGGCTGTCGGCACCACCAAGACCATCACCTACGTAAAAAGTGTGTTTCAGCATTTGTGAGCCGTACGGATAGTTTATCAAATTTTCATCTGCAATTTTTTGTAAACATTTAGTAGTAAGATAGGGTGCTGCTCGCGTGCCATATGTAACCGTATTAAGTTTATAATAATTTATAGGAAGTGACGGATCTTCTCTCCAAATGATTAGCTGAAATTTTTGGTCATGTGGATGAATTAAAATCTGTCTATACATCTTTTCTATGTCGGTAGTAAAGACAAATTTTGGTAATCGGAAACTTAGTAGAATTGAAAATAATACACTTTGAAGAGTTGGTCCAGTATACATAAGATCATTCAGTGAATGACCCGATGATGTTTTTGCTGATGCATCGAAAACTACTCTGAGCTTTGTTGTGGTACTATCTGGTTTCAAGACACAGTGGTGAGGAATAAAATATTTGGGATCGGATATAGTATTAATATCAATCTTCTCCATATGTCCCAACTGTTCGTAATCTTGCATAAATTTTATGCGTAAAAGTCGACGTTGCAAACCCAAGAATCTGTTGTAAGCCATTGGTTGAGACTCTCCTAACGCTGTTGGGTTTTCTCGAAACGGGAGACTGACTATAAAGTGACCACCTTCATTGGTGAGTGTATGTTGAGTGAAATGAAATTCACATTGCTTTTCTGATGGTGACAGACCTTTTTCGCTGACTTCAATCTCGTCTAGTTTCCAAAGATTCCCTATAGCTTCTTCTAATGAGGTGTCATCAAATACTCCATATGTAAGTGAAGATGATGGTTTTGGGGATGGATTCTTTCCAATTGCACCGCCCACAATCCAACCTAATACCGTACTTTGCAAGGTTGGCAGTTTGTCGGCCAGATGTATTGTTCCATGTTGAACTAATTTGTAATAGAATTCTGCTCCAAGCAGCAAATCTACCTTTTCCTGCTGATAAAAATGAGGATCAGCCAGCTGTATATTTTTTGGAATATCCCACGTTGAAGGGTCGATGTACTGGCTGGGTTGAGCAGGAATTATGCTTGGTAGGACATAAGCGTCTACATTCGCAGAGAAATTATGATCTATGGATTTCATATTGATATTAACACGCTATTGAGATTTTCTTTGTATTTCACTAATGCCATCGAGACAAAGTGATGCCGCCAATGGTGAGATGGATAACTTTTGACAAAGACGTTTTGATACAATGTTAACTTGGGACCCGGAATCTAACACTGCTCTAAATTCATCGGAGGCACCATTTGAGGCTGTTATTATAACTTTTGCTGTTGCTAGCAGAACGTAACCTTTGCTCCCTACAGCGTCGTTAGTTTTTGTCGATATAGCTGCTACGACCCTTGAAGGATTTAGAGTTGAGAAGCCTGGGCGGTCCGCAGGGGTGGTGTTCGGGGATATAGTTGCGTTGGATATAGGTTGCTTTTGTTGAGTGCCTAATGGCCATTTGCCTTTTTGAGATTTGTTCCCTTTTTGTAAGTGGAGCAACGTATTGTGTTTTTTGGCACACTTTCGGCATGCAATCATGGTAGCATGATTTTGAATCATGGTCATTTCCGAAGCAGTTGACACAGAAGTTGCGTTGTTGGACCCAACGCAGTCGCTCTATTTCTGATAATTGAAGGAATTTGCTACAGTGGTATAATTTATGGTCACTGTGGTGGCATAATGCGCATTTGCCATTATTGTTGGATGTTATTAGTGCTGACACTGCTCTGTGTGCTGCTTTTTCTTTTGTGGAAATTGCCTCCATTGATTGGAATTGACGCTCCAGAAATGATAATTTAATTACTCAAAATTAGTTGAACGAGTAACGCGTCCCATGAGGAAGTTGCAATTCCCAAATTGTTTAATGCCAATAGACACTCTTTTGTGGTGTCATGGAATTCTTTGATCGATTGGGCAGATGATGATATAGACTGCTGAGTATTTTATCTACCAAATTAGCTACCAAAATTCTTTTGTTGTTGTAACGCTCCTGTAACGTTTTCCAAGCCGTTATGTAATTTACTTCGGATAGAGGAAATTGACTTATTAAATGCTCGGCTCCTCCTGACAAGTTGCTCTTTAAATACCACATTTTTTGAATTGCTGGAATTGATTGTTTGTCTACCATTTCAGAGAATAAGTCATAAAATTGTCGCCATTTCAAATAATCGCCATCAAATTTTGATATGGTTAATTTTGGTAAATTTAGGGCACCACTAGCATTTGTAACGGCTTCTGCATACGTAGTTTGTGTAGTGGAATTCTGTCGCAGTCTGTCAGCTCTAACAGATAAATTTACCAATTTTTGTTGCATTAGGTCATGTACACTATCGTATTCCACTTGATCTAGACAATAAGCCGATGGGTTTGTTAATTGATCAAGAGCTTCATCATACAGCTGCTCAATTTGATCCCATAATCTTTCGATGGTATTTATGTTTAAATCCAAGTACTGTATGGGCTGATTATCTGTGTCTATCAATCCCCTCAATAGCCGATTGAGAGTTGTTATACGAGCTCTCTCGTAGAACCCCAACGCTTGTAGACTCTCTTGTAGGCAAATTATCTTGTTCGTGTTTTTTTGATATTTTAGTTTCCTCAATTTTTTGTTTGAGGCGAGCAGTTTCAGTTTTAAAAATTTCGATTTAATCAGAGACTAAGTTTCTGATTTTATCATAGTAGCCTTCTGAAAAATATTCAAATTTCATTGGATCGTAGCACACCTCTCGTATCTTGGAATCTGTTTCCTGGAATTGGTCCCATGATTCCTGAAGGCGTCGTGATCGTTCCTCAAAGTAGCTAACTTTTGTTTTCCTGTCTGCCGGGCCCTTTTTAAAATTTCGAACAATGCCCTGTATTGCTTCTCCAGTCTCTAACTGAAGATCCAGTAAACTTTTGATCGTATCCATATTGTATTGTAGTTTTAAAGTGAAGTTGTGAGTGGTCTGCTGTATCCACTCGTTGGATGTAGACCTGTGCTACCGAATTGGAATGATGTGAGTGGACTGTTGTATCCACTTGCTGTATGTAGCCTTGTCCTACTGAATTGGAATGATGTATGTAGCCCCGTGCTACTGAATTGTTGTTGTGGTCTTCAAAAATATGCTTGGATGAAGACTCCAGTCCGCGGAATCGCACTATTGATGAGTGTTGCTTCCTGAGACCAAAAAAAATGTTGCCTGGTGGTTTCTAATTCCGTACCGGGGGAACTTAGAAAAATGATTGGGTTCTTATTGTCGGGGTCACCAAAGAATGTTTGGAGGGTTAATTAGTATGACTCAATTCAAACACATAAATTTGAACTGTACTACTTTTGATTTTGGATTCTTACTTTAAAGCACTTGGAACTTGAACGTAATGGCATGCAATAATTAAAACAATTGAGTTTTTACTACTGCGCGACAATTTAAATTTTATTGAGCTTTTATACTAAATCTATAATAACAATAATGCTGATACAATTCAAATTTAATTTTCTTGTTGCTGATATTGCATTTCTTACGTAACTACTGTTTTTGTGAAATTAATAAGTTCATTGGCTGTGTGACCATGAAAAACAAAAAAAAAAATGCAAAGAAATTAATGCAAGCAAAACAAAAAAAATATTTTTACTGCCAAATGAAACTTAATTCCAAATTTTGTCAACGTAAAAAATTTAATTAAATGTATTTATAAATTTACACTGTAATAAAATAATTTTCGTCAACTTAAAATATGCAATAAAATAAAATGAAATAAAATAAGATACACTAAAATAAAATGAAATATATTTATTGGCTTTAATAAGACTTTTGATACAAAGAAAATAAAATTTAATAATTACGCTATGCGACAAAATACAAGAAATTAAATATACCCGAGGAGCTACCTAGACTAAAATTTTCAGTTAGTTGCGTAGAACTCAAAAATACTTTTTTTATACTTCTCGAACCCTCCAAACTTGTTTGATTTGAAAAAACAGTTTTTTTTGATATTTTCACACAAAATTAATAATTACCCAAATATGTTTCAATCTATTTTAAAAATCTTATAAATTATGAGTTTGATGAGGTAAACTTGAAAAATATATTTTTTTCTTATTTTTTCAAGTTTGGCCATTCATAACTGCAAAGTTTAACTAAAAAAATATGAAATAAGTGGTGATATTCTGAAAGTGCACTATCTTATGAAGAGATTGACACTGCGTTTGATAAAATCGGAAAAAAATTATCGTAGTTATTATTTAAATAGTATAACAGTCGTGTTATATTTTTTATATATGTATGTCTTATCAAATGAACTTTCAATTCAAAACTTTTTAAAAAATGTTGATGTATCTCAATTGTTTCTCGCAAAATATGGCAATTTCACATTTGCACGACTACCAGAAGTCGGCTAATATTTATGTTTTTTGTAAATATTATTATTTCTCTTTGCGCAAACATTGGCCAACTTCTGGTAGTCGCTCAAACGTGAAATTGACTCATTTTCCAATAAAGAATCAAGATCCATCAAAAATTCCGAAATTCTTTTAACGGAAAGTTCATTTGAAAAAAAAATACACATGAAAAGTATAACACACTGTTATACTATTTAAATAAGAACTACAGTAATTTTTGTTCGATTTTATCAAACAAAATGTCAATCTCTTGACAAAAGAATTCAATTTAAGAATTTCCCCACTTTATATTTTTTAATAAAAGTTTGCTACTATGAATGGACAAGCTTGAAAAATTATGAAAAAAAATTCGCATTTGCCAAGTTTACCTCATCAAACCTAATAGAATATTAAGTCAAATAATATATATATGTCTACCGTTTTAAAGCCCCATCCCTACCCTTTCTAAGACCGTTTCAATTTGTGCGATTGGTTCATAAATGTTTGAGTCATCAATAAAGTCCAAGAAAACCAAGAAAAAAGTTTGCAGGGTTCAAGAAATATAAAAAAATATTTTTGAGTTCTTCTCAACAAAACTACTATGTCATTGGCTGGGTGTATTTCATTTTTTACTTTGTCGCATAGTGTAATTATTGCTACAAAAAACACACAGATTGTATTAAAAAGTGTGGCATACAAATTTAAAATGTGGTCAAAACATAAGCTGGCACAAGTTTGGAACGTTTTTTTGTGATTTATTTTTTACATAATATATGGATGGTGTACTGATATGAAATGAGCGTTTTTTTTGTGATAATAAAACACCAATTTTGAATGGAAAAGTATTGGCCATTGCTAGCTACACGTTTTTTAATTTTTCATGCAATTTGTGTATTCCACGCCAATAAAAATTTTCGTCTTTTGAAGCACACCAGAAGAAGGAAATCCAATTTTCGACTTCCACGTAGGAATCTAAGCGACACACAGCTATTGCGTATCCCATCGATGAAAACAAGAATAATCAGAAGAAGCCAAGTATGGTGAATACGGCAGCGGGCAATCTACTGCTTTCTTTGATTGAACAATTTACAACGACGACGGGTCAGATAAAAGCTGTCAGCCCAATACTTTAATTGTATTCCATACCGTGTTTACTTTATGTGCAGATGTATTGTCAGATTGCAAAACTACCTTGCCGTGTCCAGTGGTCAATTCTGATCGTTATTTGATCAATGCATGGTTTAAATTGATTCATGAAAAATATTTCTTCGGCGACTTCCTCTCAGCAGATTTCTAGCAAAAACACTGAGAGTAAATAAAATTGCCATGAAAAGTCTCTCAAAAATTAACACACACTACATAAGTAGTGCTAGAGCTAGGTCGTAGCTCTAACAAAAGGTTTGTAATGATCCGATTATGTATGTTATGTATGTTCAATATCAGTACCTCACTTCAGTCTTTCTCATACGGGCTGAATTATTTTTCTAGTCTTAATAATATTTATTAATGTTTTCAGTAGTTCGTCAAGTAAAACAAATAACAGACTAAAGATTTGACTAGTCACGGATTTCATTTTTCGGCTATTTACTGTTGCTTTCCAGAATTGAATGCAAAATTTTTACTTCTTTTCTGTGGATTTCATACAGGTTCATCCAATTAGGTGCAATAAAATTCGATTGAAATACAGTGACCGGATATGTTCTATTTCCAGAAACCCAAATAAATTGCGAATAATCCGCAGAAATATACCGTGAAATAGACGACATTCATGGTGAACTGTATTCTCAGGCAATACTCTGCCTATTAGACTTTTAACACGTTGAATGCCATCTACAAGTTATTACGTAGTTCTACAGTCAGCGTGTTAGGAGACATGATGATAACCACAATGTAATGCTTAATTAAGTATAATATGAATAATTTTGTAACGAAAATGGAAATGTGTAAATTTAACACACACAACATAAGTGGTGTGAAAAGCTAGGTCGTAATTCTGACTGAAGGGTTGTAATGACCAATTAAGTATGTAAATGCTCGTGGTCCAACCCACAACACTCTGGTCCCACCAAACAAACAGCGATGTTTCATGCCGAATTGTTCTGGTTTTCTTTCTCTTTTTCTGCATGTCTCACAATAAAATCGTTATCTCTGAACTGACAAAACAATCGTCTGCATGTCGCTCTGACGCAGCATGATCACCATATGCCTCGACATACATTTTTGATGCGATCCTACAAAACAAAAAATTAATGTTTTCCGCAATTCCTAATTTTTTTCTACAAAATTCGCCATCTTTAACACGATGAAAAAATGTGATATTGTTTATTCACTTGTTTGATGTATGCTGAATATGTTTGATAGATGTCATTGCCAAAGCATGTCCAAAATAAATGTTACCTATGGCGACATTTGTATCTTCACGCTCACTTCATACCGTTACACCTGGCAAACTATTTCAAAGAAGAGGATGGAAAGCGAAGGAAAGGAAGGAAGGAAAACCACTTATGAAATTTTACAGTCATTGTTCTACTCAACAGAGATAAGTTGGTGCTTTAGAGTATATGTGTTACCATTTAGAAGTTATTTGGAATTTGGAATCACTATTATTAAACCCTTTAGTCATGAGTACGACCTAGCATCTCACGCCACTTATGTTGTGTGTGTTAATTTTATTCATAAGTGGCGGGACCTGCACTTTAAAGTCGACTTCGAAAGAAAGATTTTTGAGAAATTTCTCATGCCAATTTTATTTACTCTCAGAGTTTTTGCCAGAAATCTGCTATGCTATTTTGCTATGAAATCTGAAATAATTTTTTAATATTTCGTTTTGTTGGAGATATCTGGCAAGCCAACACACCACCTACTAAACTACGGCCGCTTCAAATTTATTTTATTCCACGGTCATATATGCCATCATCGTTCAAATGCCCATCATGGTTATACTAGGTGGAGCATAACCGAAATATTGAATTCTCTAAGACTGTGGCGCATAAATCAGGCTGTATTTGATTGATGACATTGGCTTCGTTGGCTTTGAGGAGCGCTGACCGCACTTACGATATGTTGATTATTTTTGTATTGTACTCCCCCTGTCACTATTTATAACAATATCATGGTGCTGATAATAAGCCTTTTAATCTTGCTGACAGGTTTATGGAATGCAACAATATTCAGGATTTGTTCTTCCATTTTATTTATAAACTGAACCGAATATGTTGTAACAAGGTTAATGAAAATTGTACAATAGAACCAACTTCCAACGAGCCGTGGCTAATACAGTACGAACACGTTTGTAAGTGCATGTATACACAGAAACATATTTACAACTCTTTGCACAATCGAGAAAAACAATGAAAAATTAAAAAAAAAGCTTCATGGTTTTAGCCAAAAGTCCTCGTTGGGAAACTGTCTTAATGAACATTGTTATTTAGTGCAATGCCCAAAGAAGTATATACAGCTGCATACATACGTAAAAAAAGAAGAAAATTCGCACAAACAACAACAATAAAGGTCTTCCTTCCTTCATATTCGGAATGACCAAAAATACAATTTTAAATGCCATAAGATGCAATGTTTTACACAGGGTTATTGTAGTTGTTGTGCATCAACTACATCATCATCGTCATTATCAACATCATTGTTTTCAGCATCGTCATGGCAAAAGGCTCACGAGAAGCATCATTTCACCCAACATACCCTCAGCAAAGGAACAAAAGCAAAAGTGCATCAACAATAACACGGGCAAATTTTTTAATATACATTCTCAATCTCATCTCCTATAGCATTGGCGGTATATAACAAGGAGAAAATCAGAAAAAAACGAACAAATTTACAACAGGACAGAATTTTTTAATCAAGAAAGTTATAAGCATTATAAGCGTTCAAGCAAATAATAAACGAATGAATCTATAAAAATAAAATTTTTTATACGTGATATGTGCCGAAAAGACGGCAATCATCATCAACGATTTCTATATTACTCATCGGATTAAGAATTTATAAAACGGTAAGTTTTGAAAACTGCATAAAATGCTGTTGAAGAAATGCTAAAGCACCGTTACAGAAGTTCTTCCACTATCTACATCTCCAGTGGCCCAATCTTATCATATTTCAGGCTCAAGATGTCTGTAGGCGTAGTCTTAGTTTAGATTTCAAGAGCTTTGGCTTGAGTATCGACGTCTTACTAAACTGATTTGTTTCAAATGTCCACAAATAGTAACGAGTATAGATATACCTAGTTGTCGTGGGAAGTCCTAGAGACAAATCATGGGGAAGCAACCCAAAAATTCTACGCATCATGCATAGAATGATGGTTAGACCATCATGAGGAAGCTGAAACGACTAGGTAGCCAATATACTGTTACGTTTTTACCTTTTTAAAAACGTTAAAAAATGAATTTGTTGATTGCAAACAAAATAAAAACAAATATGTGTTTAGTTTCAATTAAACTCTTTATTGTTCGCACTAATTTTGTGTGCCACCGTTTACAACTTGACGAATACAACAATAATTGCCTGTTCGCTATTATTATTTGCTTACAACGCAGATCTTTTCAACGTCGGTCTTCAAAACACGATCGTTCTCTTCACACGCTACGCGTTTTCACACAAGACTGACTGAATTCTTACTACTGGTTGCCTGCTTTGTCTTGCCTTTTTATATGCTCACGTAATCAGTCTGCTGAAGGTTCTTGAAGTCGGACGTTCGGGGTTTCGCCTTCTCGTGGACTCTATCGCGACTTCACTGTTGTTTGTATATTTTCTTCACATTACTTGTTGTTGTGTTATCGCTTACTTGTCTATCCCCTTTTCTTTCATACTGATGTTGTTGGTTTACTTGTAATAAGTTCGTTCTATGTGTTTTTGCTCTTGCTCATGTTAATGTTAAACGATGATACACCGTTTCTATTTTTGTAACAATACGGTTAACCTCTGCTGGATCCTAGGTCATAAGAGAATTGTCGCCAATAAACCAGCAGATGAGCTTGCGAAAAGGGGTGCTTCCCTGCCGTAAATTAGGTCAAAACCTTAGATTCTATGTATTGGGGAGCGGATGTTTGGCAAAGTATGCTTAACGAAAGGGAAGATAAACAGAGGCAAAGGCTTTTCTCAAACGAAGTGGGCTTGGGGAGATAGAAAGTTTTGTTATTAAATTGCAAAGGAAAGAGGTTTAAGTAAAAAGTAGGCAGGAATAAGCTGATTTTAATAACCGGTCTTTTGGCAGGACACTATAGACTCAAAGTATATTTATTCAGAACAAGAGTTTTCTCGAGCACAACATGTAGAGTCTGTGGCAATGAATGAGAAAGAATCATTTAAACACTTTTTTGAACCTTGTGAGGCATTAATACACTCCTGAAAGAAACACTAGGTTTCATACCAGGTGCTGGGCAGAGAATTGTCACTTTTGACACACAGCGGCATCCTGGTCATCAAAGCTTTACGTTTAGCGGGCTAGGGTTTTCCTATACCTTTTAAAGTATGTACAACTGATCGTATGAGACAAGCGGTTTCAACATGACGGTGTTAAATACCATACAGTTCATGTCACATCTAATATTCTGCACTAGCGAATTGTGGTCATGGTCTTCTTATTTGTAGTCGATGTTAACTGATCACCGAGAGTTTACAATTTGAGCCCGTCAGACTTTTTCTTGTAGAGTTTTTATAAGTCGAAGATATAGGAACAGAAATCACAAATTAAAGCGGTCCTAACGGCAAACATAATCCATGCTATCAGTCAAATTCAGCCAGAGTCTTAGAGAATTCAATATTTCGGATATGCTCCACCCAGAAAAACGTTAACGATGATGACATATTAGAAAGCTTTTATTTTTGATCAGCGAATAAAGGAAATGTTCAGTTAGGTAAATGAAAAGCGCTTATTTAGTTCCTATTGGTAGTCATTTGAGCCATTATACTATGTTCAGATATGTACTTTTATTGAGTCAATATTCGGTTTATTGAGTAAAATATTTTAAGTATTCAGGCATAAAAATGTACGCAGTTCAGCTGCTTATTCAGTATTAATTTGACAGCTGGTAAACAAAACAGCTGGTAGATTTGCCGCTTCATTTTGTGCTTGTGGTGCTAAACATTCGTTTTCTCTTTATCATTCTCCTTGTGTTCTGCTACAAGGATACTGCCGAATACGACTCAGATCATCTGATATTTAATTTGGAGACTTTCAAAGACTGTATTATTATCTCTTTCTCATATGCAAAATATCGGCAAAGCATAATACGGTGTTATAGGTATGCAGCTTTATAGCGTAAATCGCAATAAACGCCATTATTGAGCTCAATATTTCACATAAAGTTTCAATTATTTATTGTGCAATAAATACGCAAATTGTTATAATATTGAGTAAAATTTAATAACAAAAAAAAAAACAAAATAAAAACAATGTTGTTGAAACAACCAGCTGTTTTGTGTTTACCAGCTGTCAAATGAATATTGAATAAGCAACTGAACTGCGTATATTATTATTCCTGAACACTTAAAATATTGTAATCAATTAACGGAATATTGACTCAATAAAAGTGCATATCTGAGCATAGTATTACCCGTAACAAGAAATAAATATTCTCTATCATAGCTTGCTGAGGACTTCATTATTTTCATTGAAATAAATCTTTTACTAAATGCTACAGACGTGAACAGAAATGCTTTAAACTTTAGCTTGGCCGCATGCCAAAATAATTTTAAGAGACAATAAGATTTTTGCCTTAAGCAATATACTTAAGCTAATTAACGTCTACCATTGCTAATTGTTTAATAAGCGACACTAAAAATTAAAAATAAACCGCAACCATTCAGTGTTTAAATCGACTAAAATAAGACAAAGCAGCTAACATTAAACGAAATACTTAAACTTGCAGTGAGCACACCTTGAGAGAAATGTTTTATAACAAAGCATACAGAACTAACTAGTGATTGAAGATGAACAGTGAATGGTTCATTAAGTTTTATAACCATACCTTAAGTTAAGCACAAATTTTTATTGCCAACAAATTAGGCTCATTTTTGCATAGTTCGTTGGGCGCTCTTAAATACATACCGGGTGTACAGTAAATGTCCTCATGAATATATTGAAAAGTAAAAATAGTGAGCATAGATTTAAGAAAAAAGACTTATTATTTCACCATGTCCGTTTGCAAGCACAAAATGCTGAAGACATAACTTTGCCAGTCGGATGTTGTGTCTTTGAGTGTTTTTGAATCGATTCACCTCGTGCACTCTGATTACTATGGTTTTGATTTGATTAATTTGAAATTTTAGAATGGAACGCCTTCAAGCTTCGAATTTTTTTTTTTTTTTTTGTTGTTGAGCTCTAATTTGTATACCCAAATATGCGTGTACAATATACTCAACCTCAATATATCTAGATCAGCTTCACTATGCGGTCGAACAAAATTTTGTTGTGGGTCTTTTGATGTTTTCGTTGTGAAAAACCTTTTTGTGTGAATCCATCGCATAAATCAACCGTGGTGCTAATTTTACAATCACACTCCAAGGCTTAGTTAGGTTTTTCTCTTAAAAAAAACAATGTGGAATTTCATTCTGTCTAATTTTTCCATTAACAACCCCTTTATCGGATTTCGGCCTGACCTAATACATTCTTTCAAGCGCCTCTGCTTCTTGTGCGCCTTTGCCGATTGGTTACATCAATTGATGCCGACAAACTCGTCCTCTATGCCGACTTCCGCTAATCCTCGCATCAATACCCATCTCGCTGGAACATCCTCTGTTATACGAACAATATGGCCGGGCTAGCGCAGCCGCTGGGTGCTAATACAACGCATAGTCCGTGTCGTTGGGCAACACATACAGCTCATTATTGAATCGGATGCGGAAATCACCGCCAACTCGCTCTAGACTGAAGATCTGACATAGGGCTTTCTTCTCAAATACTGCAACATAAAGAAACACAAGGAGATTGTGCGACTTGTAGAGTATAAGGTTTGTCGTAAAAGAGATGTCTCTGATACTCAATTACCAGGTGATACCATAGTAACACCCGCTGATCTCCAGACTGACATCATTTTTGCTGGTAATGCGGGAGTCAATATTAACAATTTCACGGTTAGCATCGAAAGTATAGTTATCGGCAGTAATTTGGTATCCGATATGCCGTATATCTATACTTCGTTTTGTCCTCGTTTACTGCCAGACAGATTTTGATAAAATCCTGTTTAAGCATCATGAGTTTAAAACAAATGTAAGAAAATGAGATATCAAAAACCTTCGTCTCTTTATGCCAAGAGAAGAGCATCCTCCTTCCAAAGAGCTTGGATGGATACAGAGGCTTATAATATTAAGTAATACTTAAAATCCAACATTATCTTAAGTGTATTTAGTGAGCATATAACAACTAACCAAACACTTTTTGTTGATATTTGACTCAAAATGTCAATAACAACAAACAAAAAACAAAACAAAACAACACAAAATAAAAAGAATGTTGTTGAAACAACCACTTAAAATATTGTACTCAATTAACCGAATATTGACTCAATAAATGTGGATATCTGAACATATATTCGAAAACAAAAAACGCTCACTTAGAACAAAATTGGGAGTATAGTGTGGATGTGTGTATAGTTAATTCACCGATTTTTACTTAAAATTCACTTCTTCTCAAAACACACGATAATTTACTATCAATGACTCATAAGCATGATTTTCATTTTTAAATTTTCTCTGAACCAGTGTTGCCCTTTTTGTTAAAAGCTGGAGAATTTAAAATGTCACGGATTTATTGATCCATTCTGTTAAGTTTGTAAAAGAGATCTGATATACATATGTATATATATATAATTCAGTAAATTTAAATTTGTATGAAACTATGGTTTAATCCCTAGCTAAAATATCTCAAACAAAGCGAAATATGAAAGATTTTTCTTTGGGTGTCTTCCTCTCAGTAGTTATCTGGCAAAAATTTTGGGAGTAAATAATATCACCATGAAAGTTTCTCAAAATCTGTCAACTTTAAACTATAGGGCCCGCCACTCATGGATAAAATTAACACACATGAGTGATGTGAAAGAAAAATAAAAACAAATATGTTTTTAGGTTCAATTAAACTCCTTGTTATTCGCACTATTTATAACTTGATGCATACAACAATAATTTGTTTTATTCGTTATTCTTCTTTTCATTTCTGTTCGCGTACATAGTAACAAATGTTCGGTAGATCTTTACAATGATGATCTTCAAACCATGACTGTTTACTTCACACGCAACGCATCTTCACACAATACTGACTGAATTCTTACTACTCGTTGCCCGCTTTGTCTTGACTATATGCCCACGTAATCAGTCTGATGAAGGTTCTTGAAGTCGCACGTACGGGGTTTCGCCTTCTCGAGAACTCTATCGTGACTTCATTGTTGTTTGTGTATTTTGTTCACATTGTTTGTTGTTGCGTTCTCGGTTACTTGTCTATCCCCTTTTCTTTCATACTGATGTTGTTAGTTTAGTTGTAACGAGTTCGTTGTATCTGTTTGCGTAGCTTTTGCTCATTTTAATGTTAAACGATGTACACCGTTTCCATTTTCTTAACAATACCAATTAAGTACGAAACTACCGTACGTACTACCTATTCGCCGACCTCGAATAAAGAATACTGTTTCAGGCAATCATCGCATTGTTAAAAATATGTTTTTTTTTTCATAAAAATTTATATTTTTTGCGTCATCCAGAGTGATTTAAACGCATTGTTTTAATACGAACACATATTAGTTAAAAAGTCGCCGTAGTCTAGCAGGTAGAGTGTTGGCTTATTAGATGTAAGGCTACGGTGCAAACCCCAGTGAATCTTCAACAAAGCGAAATATAAGAAAAATATTTCAACGCGACTTCCTCTCAGCAAATTTCTGGCAAAAACTTTGAGAATAAATAAAACTTTCTCCAAAATCTGTCGTTCGGAATCGATTCTAAACTCTGGGTCTCACCACTCATAGATAAAATTAACACACACAACATGATGTGAGAAGTTAGGTTGTAATTCTGACTAAAGCGTTCTAATGACCATGTATGTACGTACATATTATTAAAACAATCTATGAAAAGATATTGGATTTATTATTATTCGCTTTCTTTTTATTTTCGATCTTATTTCAGATTGTGATTTTGAAAATTCTGTTCTAGTCACAATTTTTATTCTTTTATTTGAATTCATTACACGTTTGTTGTTTAGTTTTTTTTATCGTATTTCATTTTGAATTATATTTTTGTTTTATCATCCGTATTAAGTTTTAATTTAATTTCCTGATTTTCTTCTGCCAAAAACAAAAAGAAAAAAGAGAGATATAATGACTAAATAACAGTAAAATTTATGAAGCATTTCATCAATTTGTTTCCATCAAAACAGAAAGTGTTATTGGCAGTAGAAGGATGCGCAGTGTTTGGAATAAATTATAAATAATATGTTAATTCTGAAATCCAAAAGCAATTTACAAATTAATTTCTTTTTTAAATTCTCAATACATTCAAATGAGCTTATTATACTGTGTTTGCAGGCTTTTGATTTGTTGGTAAATTTTATTTTTTATTCAAGACTAAAACTGCTTAACGCCTTACATCTTTAATATGCTTCCAACAAGAAATTTATTTTTCAGTTCGCTATTAAAAAAGACTTCTGACCAATTTAAGTGACTTTTATTTTCAACTCCCAACTCACAGAAAATGGTCAGAAAAGTTAATGTACGAATAGATTAAAAAAACAACAACAAAATTTGTTTTCTAATCTTCACAAAAATGTAGAGTACAATTGTGTACAACGGAAACAATGTAAAGAAAACTTAAACAAAGACGCAGCTCAGCCAATCTACACAAAATGAATTAATATTAAGAATTAAAGGAACCCAGTCCGCGTTGCTGGATAATATCTTATCGTTTTTATATAAAAAATTAAATCTCCTAGAAAATTTTACATGCATAATTTATTCTTTTGTTGAGTAGCACAATTGTTCCTCTTAGAAATGGAATATTCACATACACATAAAATAATTGGCCATTACAACCTTTTAGTCAGAATTACGACCTAGCTTCTCACGCCACTGATGTTGCATGTGTTAATTTTATAATTTTTTAAAAAATTTTCATGGCAATTGTATTTGCTCTTAGAGTTTTTGACAGAAATTTGCTGAGAGGAAGTCGCCGAAGAAAAACTTTTTGTATTTTGTTTTGATGTCTGGCCTGTGGTTTGAACCCTGGCTTTACGTCTAATAAGCCAACTCGCTATCTACTAGACTACGGCGACTTCTCATAACATAACATAAATCAATTACAGTACTAGCGCAAGAGGTGTTTAGCGAAGGTTTTGAATTTTTTCTCTATACATGAACCTATGACATTCATGCCTTCAGTCAAACTTCTGCTGAAGAGAATGTTGGCATTTTTAACCATCCACTTTTTTAAAAGTTTTAAAAGTTTTTCTTGAATTACATGGATTTAAAAATGCCCTACAAAATGTTCATAAGGAATAAATAAAGAAACCGAAATAAATAAATAAAGAGGCAAAATAAAATAATAGCATACAGAAAATATTTACAAATCCACAAAATTAGTTCTGCTTTTGGTTTTCGCAATATGATGATGATAAAAAAAAAACGTTAACAGCAAACATGGGAGTATTTTTCCAAATATCAATAATGGTCAGCAATTTGAGTTACATGGTTGGCAATTAATCAGAAACAGACAGAACAAAAAAGAAAATAAAATACATCACCGTCAATGTGGTATTGATGATTTTCTTCAAAATTCTTTTAATTGTAATTATTTAATTATTTTATTTATTTACTACTTAGACTACAATTGCAAATTACAAATATTATAATTATTATGGGCTGAGTAAAACGGAGACCATAAGTTCGGTGTAGTGTAACAGACCAGAGTCTCTGGTGGGGGACGAACCCACGACCCTCACATTAATAGCCTACCAGGGCACCCTAATTAAAAAATAATTATTAACTATTATTGTGGTTTTTTTAATCAGCCTCTCTGCCTTATTAATCACGTGTAAAATTAAATTTTTATTAAAAAATTATGTCTTTTGAAACTAAAATCTAAAATCTAAAATCTTTACTATTAACTATGATAATTATGCTATGCTATGCCATTTAAAAGCTTAAATTTAAAAATGCAATAAAAAAACGGTTTTATGTTTTAGCAAATCTATTTCTTTGTTGTGGAGTAAAAATGAAACATTATTTCATTCATATGACTGTCGCGGCTGGCCTCACAATACCTTATTCCATCGAACCAATTTTCGGCAATGTCATCACGAATGTTGGCCTTCAAATGCTCACTTGTCTGTGGTTTGTCGGCATAACACTTTTCTTTAAATACGCCTTACAGAAATTTGTCCAAAGGCGTCAAATAGTAGTTTATTGTTCAAACATTGTGGCAAGTTGCCCCATACTGTTGAAACCAAACATCATTCACATCAATATCATGTCAGTATTAGACAGAGCTAATTTACACTGAAAGTGTGACCCTTGTAAATAAAGCTGATAGCGCAGTGTAACAGGTAACAGTGTGTTGTAAAATAATTAAATTAAATAATATTATAAATTTTGTAAAATTCATTTTTTTTGTAAAGATGTGGACGATACAGGCCATTATGCACCCACTAGAATGTGGTTTTAGTATTTACTTTTAGGTTGGGATATCTCGAGAGATTTAAAATTTTTAAAAATCCCATAGGGTACGAACAGAGTGAACGCTGATGCCGAGCGGAGCCGAGCCGAGCTTATTGACGCTTATTTTCATGCGAGAAGAAAATTTGGAAAACATCCAATTACACTAAAAAGCAATGTATTTGGTGAATTGCATCATTTATATAATGATTTAAGAAAATATCCATCTAAATTTCAACAATATACCCGAATGAACACGACTGCACACTAAAAAGTAAACATCAACAATGCAAAAAAGCGCGCAAAACGCTTTAAAACTGTTTTTTCGCACTCATCGGCTTTGATCTCTGCTCTTATCGGCGTTCACTGTGTTATACACAAGCTTATTTGTATTGACTTGTATGTAATCAGTTTTATCGCACTGACAATCTTTACTGCACTGACAATCTCGGCTCGGCTTTCAGCTCTCACTCTGTTCGCTCCCTTAGAATTCCCATATCATTGCTTGGAAATGTTTAATTCCAAATTAAACTTTATATATAATTGAATTTCAAATATATTACTCATACGCACCATATTACATGTACTCGAATAATTACTCTGAAAAGTATGTAATAAAAAATTCTTTGATATTGTAATGTATGAATCTAATGGAATTAAATATCACTCATAAGTCACATATGTTCTTGGTATTATGAAGTTTACATATTAAATATGAGCACAATGTGAGTAAATATAATGGGTGCCATTTAAAAGTTTAAATTTAAAAATGCAATAAAACCAAAACGGTTTGAAATTTTGACAAATTTCATTTTATGTCGTAAAGTACAATTCCTCCAGTTAGAAACGGAATGTTATTTCATTCATATGACTGCCGCGGCAGGCCTCACAGCACATCATTCGATAAGACCAATTTGGTAAACTTTTTCGGTTATATGGGGTCATATGTCAGCAAAGTCATCGCGAATGTTCACTTTCAAATTGTCCTGGTTTGTCGGCATATCACTTTTCATTAACGGCGCCCCACAAATTATAGTTCAACGGTGTCAAATCGAAGCTTCTTGACTACCAATTGACATCCCCATTTCGACTAATTAGACGGCCATCAAATGCTTGACGCAATAAATCGATTGTGGAATGTGATGTGCGGCCAGTTGCGCCTTCCTGTTGAAACCAAACATCGTTCACAGAAATACCATTCAGAGCGGGTACAAGAAAATGGGTTATCATGGTGCGATAGGTGTCTCCGAAATGATTGCACCGTCCTCATTTTCAAAGAAATATGGGCCAATGATTCCTCCGCTCCATAAGCCGCACCAAACAGTCACTCGTAGTGGGTGTATTGGCTTCCACGTGTGGGATTTCTGAGCCCCAAATATGTAAAGTTTTTGAGTACAACCTTCGGATCTGATCTGATTAACATCTACCGCGGCTCTGATCGACTTTCACATCATTTTTGTGTTTTCGAGGAATTATGTTGCTGATAATTTGGTTAAAAAAGCAACTTCTTATCATATATCGTACCACATAGAAAACCTTTAATACCCATTAGGTATTTAAAGCTTTCACTCACTCCTATCCTATCCTATTTTATGAAATTATAACGTCATTTTAATAATATCATGTCATGATATTTAATCCTGGATCTAAATTTCACACCAATTTACATATATCGTATATACCATACGTACATAGTCATGTGTGGTGAATAAAAGTGTACATATATCGAAAAATGACTCGAATTTCACAGTAATAAGGTTTTATATCTCTTCTACTATCACTGTTAAAAAGGCAACAATATTAGTTCCTTTTTTGTATTCATTATGTTGTACGTGAACTTCGTGTGTATTTACATGACATCGAAAACACTCATGCAAGTGGGAGTTAGATATTCTCAAACATTTCCCAAATTGCTGTTGACACAACAGAGGGGTTGTGTCGAACACGATCCCTTGTATGGAAAACTACTAAAATTTAACACTGTGTAGAGAATAGTGCATGTAATCAGCGCCATACGACTGTAATGAATTAACTATGCAATGTACAGTTTCTTATACAGCTTTTTCTTTCTGTTCAACATCGAATTTTCTGCATTTCTTTGTTACTTTTTGCGGCAATTTTCTTCATATTGTGGCATTTTGTACGCCAACATGTTTTGAATTTTTTCTTCATTTCGTTTTAATTAACCATCATCCACAACAAAGTATATATTTTTGTCGTTAAGCTAGAGCAATGATTGGAATCGCTAGTTGCTTTTCATTAATTTTTGAATTATTTGATAATTTTCAGCTAACTTTAAGGTATGTGTTAAGTTTTTCAGCACTTCCTAAAGAATAAAGACGTTTCTAACAACAAGCTCACTTTGGCCTCTTTTATGAGGTTTATTTTTGACTGCATCATTGTTATTTTAATTTCTTATATTAGTTTTCACTGTTGACCGATCATTTCTTAATTTATCAACCATATTTCAAATGTTGATATTTCTTTTATTGAAACCATAATCAATATTATTGTTGGGTCAACGTATAAATATTATTTAATTCATTTATTTTTTTGCTTTATTCTTTTAATTGAATTTCATTACATTTTTCTTATTTTATACCACTGTATTTTCATCATATTTTATTACAAAGTAGCCCACTGTTCATATTTCTTCAAATCATATTGTTTTGTTGTTTTTTTAAAAAATTTAAAATATTTCAAATTTATCTAAATGTATTTGTTTTTGTAAGAAAATGAACCAATGTAAATAAATTAAATGAAAACCAACAACAGTGGCCCTTTGGTAAAGAATATATGTATAAATTTGCTCAAATACATAAGTAATGTTATTTTAAGTAGAAAATAATACTTTTAAAATTAATGAAGCATTGTTAATCTTGAAGTGAAACAAATCGGGCTTTTTTATTTTACACGGTCGCAAATTCTATAAGAACAATTTAGTTTTTTTTGTAGTGCCTCGAAATATAAGTTTAGCAGCTAACAACTTTAAATTACCAAGTTGTTCTATATTGCTGCCGGTAAGGAAAACGCTCCTTATCGTACATTTTGGCGCCCAACGTGGGGCAATTTCCTAATTGTTCGTTGATTTTTCGTTGTGCGGTCCGTAATAATAATAAAAAAAACAACAAGTGGACAAATAAACGCTAAATATTCGTGAAAAAAAAGGAATAAATTTAGTTCAACAAGACTAAATAAAATTAAAAAAAAAAACGATAAGTGACTCAATTGTGACGCAATAGTATAATAATAGAAACAATATTTTTCTGTTCGGGAAACAAATATTAAAAATTAAATTAAGACAGTTTTTGTGCGCTCTTTGTGGTAAAACAAATTTTATACAAATTTTATTGGTTCCATTAAACCCCTAAATTCCTAATGTCTTTGGAGGAAGTTAAACAACAACGGGCTAATACAAAGAAGAGTATTAGCCGCATAAAAAATCAAATTGAGGCCAATGGTAGGGGTGAAGGACGAACGCTATCTCCTGCTGAACTGAAATGTCGCTTGGGAATTTTGGAGTCCTACTTTAAGCAGATTTTAACTTTTCAAACCTAGATAGAGAAATATGATCCAGAAGACAACGGTCGGCCCGAAATTGAGGATTTGTACATAGCAGCTAAATTGAGTATTCAGGCACAGCTTGGTGAAGATGTTCAAAATACAACTATGTCAGACTCCACAATTTGTTTCCCTGTTTCCAACCATAAATTGCCCCAACTTAAATTGCCCACATTTAGTGGTAAGTACAGTGAGTACAAAATTTTATAACGTCGTTCAACCATGTTATTGATCGCGAGTTTGGTCTTTCAAATATTGAAAAATTTAACCATTTGCAAAATTGCCTTCACGGCCAAGCTCTCGAAACGGTCAAAGCGTTCCAAATTACAAATGAGAACTACCCAAAGGCCATGGGACGACTTAAGGCGCGATATGATAATAGTTCACTAATTTTTATGGAAAATATCACAACTCTTTTCGAACTTCCTGCCATGTCCAAATACAATTGTGCTCAATTACGTAGTCTTGTTGATAACGTTTCCGCTTTGTATAGTTCCCTGCAATCTTTGGGCTCACCAAGTGACATCGCTAACTCCATGCTTATCCACATTGTAACGGAGAAGGTGGATGAGGATACCCGTAGAAAATGGAAAGATTCTTTGGATTTCACTAAGCTACCCTCATGGGACGATTGCTCTAAGGTCCTGGAAAGGCGTTGTCAATTTTTGGAGTCGATTGATAGCAGCCACACCCATTCAGAAGCTCGTAAGAATGATGTTCAAGCTGGTAAGCTTAAATCTAAAAATTCTAAACCTGGATACACTTTTTCGGTCTCAAAACACTTTTGTCCACTTTGCTCAAAACCCGATCATACCATTAATCGTTGTTCTCGCTTCAAGGATATGGATGTAGCTTCTCGGTTCGAAAATATTAAACGACTTGGTCTTTGTATAAATTGCTTGTCGAAAGGGCATCAAGTTAATAGCTGTTCATCCTCATTTAAATGCAAAATTTGTTCTCGGTCTCATCATAGTTTACTTCATCGCCCTCAGCCGCCAAGGCCCTCGTCTCCTGCCGCTAACCAACCCCTAGTACTTCTCGCTCTGCCGTGAACGAAATTTCTGCATCGGTCCACAGCCATATGGAAAAATCCTCACCTGAACAGGTATTGCTTGCTACTGCCATGGTTTTAGTTCGCGATTCTGCTGGTCGTTATCAATTGGGACGCGCTTTGTTGGATTCTTGCTCCCAATTGAATTTCATTACTGATGAATTTTCTCAGAAATTGCATCTGCCTCGTACCAAACAAACTACTGAAGTCGCTGGTATAGGAAACAGTTTCACTAAAACCAAATACAAGTCGTCCACAAATGTAAAATCTCGTTGCACTGAATTTGACGTCTCGCTCTCGTTTTGCATTACTCCTCACATTTCGTACGAACCCGATCCCGAACTTGATATCTCATCCTGGAATTTGCCACCGAACACCCAGCTCGCAGATGAAGAGTTCTTTAAATCCAAACGGATTGATTTGCTCATTGGTACAGAAACCTTTTTTGATATATTGTCGGTAGGTCAAATTAAACTTGGCCCTAACTTACCCAGATTACAGAAAACATTATTTGGATGGATTGTTGCTGGTAGATACAACTCGAATCAACCCAAGACGTTTGGCTCCTGTATGCTGTCACTAGAAGAAGAAATTGATGTTAAACTACAGCGTTTGTGGGAAATTGAAGAAGTTGATAATGGCTCAAATGTTCTAACACAAGAATGACGATGATACCGTGTACCGTGAATCCACTGGTAGGATTGTTGTTAAGCTGCCCTTTAAAGATTCTCCCGACTCTTTAGGTCTATCGAAAAATATGGCTCTTAAAAGATTTGCTTCTCAAGAAAGAAGATTTGTTCGCGACAACGATTTAAAGAAGCAATACGTGGCTTTCATGGAAGAGTATGAAAAATGTGGTCACATGAGTTTAGTTCGCAACCCTCGGTTACATGAGCCCCATTATTTCATCCCTCACCACTGTGTCTTCAAGCTCAATAGCACTTCAACAAAGTTAAGAGTGGTCTTTGACGCTTCATGTGCAACATCGTCCCATAAATCGCTTAATGATATTTTAATGATTGGCCCAACAATACAGGATGAGTTGTACAACATACTGCTTCGTTTTCGTCTCTATCGTTTCGCAATCACGGCTGATATTGTTAAAATGTACCGTCAGGTTCTTATCGCTCCATGTGACAGAAAGTTTCAATATATTTTGTGGAGAAATTCTGAAGAAGAGGAAGTTCAAGTATACCAACTCAATACTGTTACTTATGGAATGTCAGCTGCACCTTATCTCGCCATTAGAAGTCTTCATTACCTCGCAGATCAATATTCAGAAGAATTTGAACTTGGCTCTAAAACCATCAAATCATAGTTTTATGTAGATGATTTTTTGGGTGGCGCAGATACTTTGAAAGAACTCACTCAGATGAAAAATGAAGTTACTGAAGTGTTATCTCGAGGTTGTTTCCAGCTTGATAAGTGGCACTCAAACCATCAAGATTTTCGAAATGACTCTACTGTTAAAGATTTAAATATTGATGAATCATCCATAACGAATGCTCTTGGTATCACTTGGGATCAAAATAAGGATGTTTCTCTCTTTTCGTTTTCACCTAAGTCTCAGTTGAATGACAAAATCACAAAACGATCAATTCTTTCGCTTTCATCATCACTCTTTGATCCGCTTGGACTCTTGGCTCCGCTCATTATCAAAGCAAAAATAATTATGCAGGAATTGTGGATTTTAAAAATTGGTTGGGATGAGTCTATTCCTCAAGAAATACATACAGCTTGGAAAAATTTTGTCTCAGATCTTCAACTGTTGTCTTCACTTAAAATTCCTCGCTATTGCCTTGCTGCCTCTGCTCAATCTATTCAACTTCATGGTTTTTGCGACTCATCAATTATGGTTGTTGTTTTTACCTTCGTGTCACCGATTCTTTTGGAAATATTTCTGTTCGCCTTCTCACCGCAAAATCTAGAGTTGCTCCTACAAGACGAAAATCTTTGTAATCCAGCAGATATCGTTTCTCGCGGCTCAACAGTACAAGAACTTGCTTCATCTATCTGGTTCAATGGCCCTTCGTTTCTCTCTTCGAATTCGTCCCAATGGCCAGCTAATAAGTTTACTGAAGTTTCAAAAGAAGCTCAAGACGAAATAAATAAGGAGAAACGTAAAACGGCGCTTTGTCTAGAGGTTAAATCTAATTACATCTTGAAATCAATTGAAAAATACAGCTTATATTTGAAAATTATTCGTGTTGTTGCGTGGATGCTTCGTTTTTCACAAAAATACAAAACTAATCTTTTAAATACTGACTCTTTACAACCCCAAGAACTCCAAGATGCCCTACTTCGCATAGTTTTCAACATACATAAACTCTATTTTCAAGATGACATAACACGAGCCGTGAAGAAAAAAGATCCGCAAGGTGCTCTCAAGTGTCTCAACCCCTTTGTAGATGCTTCAAGTGGCTTTAATTTGCTCAAGGTCGGTGGTCGATTAGAGTATGCTGCAATTTCTGAAGGTCAGAAACACCCTATCATACTGCCCGCCAAAAATCATTTCGTCAATTGCTATATACGTCATATCCATATTAGTAACTATCACGCTGGACCAAAGGCTCTAATGTCGCTTATTCGTCAACAATTTTGGATCGTCAATTCCCGAAACCTTTGTCGTCAAATTGTCAACTCATGCGTCCAATGCATTCGATATAGGCCAAAACTGTTCCAACAAATGATGGGAAACTTACCAGTAGAACGGCTCAACCCTGGTAGACCATTCGGCCGATGTGCCGTAGATTTTTGTGGTCCAGTCAACACATATTATCGTATACGAGGGAAGATTCCGTATAAAACCTACATTGCCGTTTTTGTTTGTCTTGCAACCAAGGCGGTACACATTGAAGTGGTTTCGGATCTGTCAACAGATGCCTTTATTGCTGCTCTCAAAAGGCTAATTGGTCGAAGAGGTCTGCCCACAGATATTTTCTGCGACAACGCAACAAAGTTGGCAGAATTAAAATCGTTTTTATTTAATCCCATCAACTCAAATGCCATTATAAACTTTTGTTGTAATGAGTTTATTAATTTTCGTTTTATTCCCCCCAGAGCTCCTCATTTTGGCGGATTGTGGGAAGCAAAAGGCAAAAGGTCATCTCTCGAAAACACTGGCCAACACACGGCTCACTTACGAAGAGCTCGCAACAACAATGGTTGGCATTGAAGCTATCCTGAACTCGAGGCCCATTTCACCGTTATCATCCGATCCGAGTGACTTTGAGGCTCTCACACCAGGCCATTTCCTCATTGGGTCAGCTCTTCGTGCATTGCCAGAACGAGATGTTTCATCAAAGCCAATCGACCATTTAGAGCATTGGGCTCGAATAAGTGCCATCAGGCAACGATTTTGGGAGAAGTGGTCCCATGACTATATCCAGACCCGAAATAAGTGGACAGTCTCCAATAAAAACATCACTACTGGTGCGGTGGTTCTCATTTATGACGATAACTTACCTCCACATCGTGGTACATGGCAGAGATGAACGTGTAAGAGTGGTAGACATCAAAACAGCTAAAGGAGTTATACGTCGCCCTATCCACAAACTGCCTCTATTAATTTCATCTTGAAAGTGTCCTTTCAATGGGGCCGGCATGTTGGGTCAACGTATAAATATTATTTAATTCATTTATTTTTTTATTTACTTAATTTTGCTTTATTCTTTTAATTCAATTTCATTACATTTTTCTTATTTTATACCACTGTATTTTCATCATATTTTATTACAAAGTAGCCCACTGTTCATATTCTTGTTGCATATCCCGTTGGTAATCATAAATTATATTTTTGCTTATTTCTTCAAATCATATTGTTTTGTTGTTGTTTTAAAAAATTTAAAATATTTCAAATTTATCTAAATGTATTTGTTTTTGTAAGAAAATGAACCAATGTAAATAAATTAAATGAAAACCAACAACAGTGGCCCTTTGGTAAAGAATATATGTATAAATTTGCTGAAATACATAAGTAATGTTATTTTAAGTAGAAAATAATACTTTTAAAATTAATGAAGCATTGTTAATCTTGAAGTGAAACAAATCGGGCTTTTTTATTTCACACGGTCGCAAATTCTATAAGAACAATTTAGTTTTTTTTTTGTAGTGCCTCAAAATATAAGTTTAGCAGCTAACAACTTTAAATTACCAAGTTGTTCTATATTGCTGCCGGTAAGGAAAACGCTCCTTATCGTACAATTATTATCATACTATTTGCAATTGAATATTTAACTGACGCTTTACTAATCATTAATGTACGAGGTGTGATCAAGAAATAACCGTTATTTTCAAATTTCTTGAGTTACGTATTTTCGATTTTCGCATTTTTTTTTCTGTTATGTTGGTACACATGTCTGTTATATATGTTGACAATATCAGCCATTTTGTCAGTTTTTGACAGATAAAAATGTTAGTCGTGTTTTGGTGTGCTCTTCGATTTTTTAATATTCGAACAAATAGATCAAAGTAACTGTATTAAGTTTTGTGTAAAAAATTAAATTAAAGGTGCAAGGACATCTGAAATGTTGACAGTGGCGTTTGGCGAGTCTACTATGAGCAAAACACAAGGAAGAAGGTTTAAGGAAGGCCGAGAAGATGCCAATGACGATGCTCCTCCTGGTCGCACGAGCACGTCAACAACCGATGAAAACATTGAAGCAGTGAAAAAATAATTTTTGATAATAGTCCAATCACTATTAGAGAGGTTGCTGATGATGTTGGCATATCGTTCGGCTCATACCAAGCAATTTTTACGGACGTTTTAGGCATGAAAGGAAAATTGCAAAATTTTGAGCAAAAACAGCGTCACATGGACATTGCTCAGGAGATGTTGAACGTCGTCAACGATGATCCAGATTTCCTCAAAAAGGTCATAACTAGTGACGAATCACGGGGGTATGGATAAGACATTGAAACCAAAGCCCAATCATCCCAATGGAAGCGTCCAGAAGAGCCAAGACCGAAAAAAGCACGCCAAGTTCGGTCAAATGTGACGGTTTTACTCACTGTTTTCTTTGATTGCAATGGCGTGGTGCATCATGAATTCTTGCCACAAGGTTGTACGGTCAATAAGGAATACTACCTTGAAGTTATGCGCCGATTGCGCGAAGCACTTCGTCAGAAACGCACAGAATTGTGGAAAAACCAGTCATAAATTTTGCACCATGATAACGCTCCAGCTCACATATCGATGCTTGTGCGTGAGTTTTTGGACCAAAACAAAACCGTATTCATGCCTCAACCACCGTATTCACCGGACTTGACCCCCGCTGACTTTTGCCTCTTCCCAAAACTGAAGACACCGATGAAAGGAAACTGTTATGCTACGATTGAGGAGATAAAAGAAAAATCAAAATAGGAGCTGTTGGCGATACCAAAAAGCGCGTTTCAGAAGTGTCTCGAGGATTGGAAAAAACGCTGGCATAAGTGTATTATGTCTGTGGGGGTTACTTTGAAGGGGACAAGAAAGTTATTCATAAATAAATAAATACTTTCTGAAAAAATTTAAAATAATGGTTATTTTTTGATCACGCCTCGTATATACATTTCTGTCAAAGCATTTGTTTCATTTAAATGATTTTGAAGAAAACCTATGTCACTCTAAACGTATAAGATATGTTGATGGTACTCAGACTTTTGTCCAAGACTGTAAGTGTTAAGTTTGGATAGGTTGTGTTAAACGACTAGCTTTGCAGGGAAAAATATATTCTAAGGCCATTGGGTTTTTGCCTAACCGCCTTTTATATCTGCAGTCCTTTAAGCCATTCCTAAGAAAACGTCTGTACTCCAATCAAATACCTGAGAATTCGAAAATTATTTTTGAATGCTTACATAGAATGTAAAATAAAATGTTGTTTAGTCAGACTATCGTATGCATTAAAAACCATTGGAGCATTCTAAGCTACATACATTATTTATTTGGCTCACGAAAAACCAGCGTTATGTTGGACGTATGAGTGATATGAGAGTATTAAATAAAATGTTTAACAATTATACGCCATGATTTTTTAAAGCTTAGAGGACGAAAGTGTTAATTTGCATTAAAAGCTCACTAATGTGAATTGAAATTAATAGACAACAGTATCTACATTCATTTTATGCTAGACAAGCTATTGGTTATCAAATTTTAACAAGCTTTAGCTAAAACTGTTCTATAATTTAAAAATTGTACATGTACCATATACATAAGTGTAGGGCCTTTTTAAACACTTCCTATCTTTAAATTGAAATAAAACAAAATGTGTATGAAAACTCATGTATGAAGTGATGTGAGAAGCTAGGTTTTAATTCTGACTGAGGGTTAAAATAACCAACTATGTATGTACATATTCTGTGCAGCCCTTGCGCTAACCAACTTCTTCCATTTCCCTGATTTTGGTGGAACTTGGTTAGTACAGGGACTGCGTTCACCCGTGGCATCACAAAGGGCCGCTATTCGTGCTCAAGTGAGCTTTGTGATAACAGAGCTACCACTCCGACCTAACCTAACCTAACCTATGTACATATTCTGACATTGGGAACTGTTGGGGTTTATGTTTTATTCACATACAACTGCGACTTAAAACAACCCCACATGAAAAACTCTCAGGAAGTCAAATCACACAATATCGGTAGTCAGTTAGAGAATGTTCAATATGACAAAAGCATAAGCATAAGATCATTCATTTAAATCCACAGAAAGTTGACAATAATAGACTTACAATGCTCGCCGTTAACAGGGATGGACTGGCCAACTTCGTTTTCAAATAAATATGGACCAATGTTTCCGTCAGTCCAAAATCAATACCAGCCAATGCCTATTTCGGTATATTTGAACGCTGTTGAATTTCATATGGATTCATATCGTATCAAATTGTACAGTTTTGTTTGTTTACTTACCCATTCATCAAGAAATTGGCCTCACCGAATGATTTTAAAATGGAAATTAGGGTCCGTTACCATCTACTCGGTTTACTCTATTTAGCGAACACACATTGTTGTCTATGGTCGACCATGGTGATTTGGCAAAACAGACTGAATAGATGACAGACTGAACAATGTTAAATCAAATGCACATTGAGATGGAAATAATGCATAACTGATTATGCATGAACACTGCTAATGCAAATTAAGTCTGTTGTGTGTCAATGTTATCTATATATAAATATAAAAATGAATGTGAGTTTGTTTGTATGTTTGATGTTTATAGACGACTAAACGGCTGAACCGATTTTCTTTAAATTTTCACAGTATCTTCCTGTATGTCTGGAAGGAGTTATAGGCTACTTTTTGTTTTAAAATTTCAAGTAGGTGAGGTGCCACGCCCACATACCCAAAAAGTATTTAATATCGCATATCTCATAAACTGCAACAGCTAGAGTCCTCAAATTTTGTATGGACGACTTTGACGTATATATGAACAAAATGGGCGGATTGGCTGTAGTGGGCGTGTCACTTCCCATAGTCTATATATATAAAAATGAATGTTTGTTTGAATGTACCTTATAGAATCGTAAACTATGCATTTGATCATGTTAAGATCCTTAGAAAAGTTGTTGCGCATAAGCCGGGGAAGGTTTCTAAGTTAGTATGAGCAATTACCGATAGGCGGCGCCACTGAAAATTACTTATAATCATTTAAATCGTAAACTGTACAAATCTTTAGCAAAGTTGTTGCGCATAAGCCGACGAAGGTTTCTATGTTAGTATGGCCAATTTCCGACAGGTGGCGCCACTGAAGATTACTCAAAATGAATTATATCGTAAACTGTTCATTCTTTAAGAAAGTTGTTGCGCATGAGTCGACGGAGGTTGGTGCAATTAATTTCCGATGGATGGTGTCACTGAAAATTATTCAAAATGAATGGCAAGCAATTGGTCGACCTACACCTCAAGCACAGAAAAAAAGAGCATCACGAGCCTCAGAATCAGACGAGCATTGAGATTGGAAAATCTTCGACTATATGCCGCTTGAACCACTTGAACGAAGAGAAGTGAGATTAGAAACTGATCGAATGCGTACTATTCAGGCCCGTTCATCTGAATCATCAGGACAACGGGGAACAAAATCAATAAAATGATTCAAATTTAATTGGACATTTGCGTAATGTCTTTCCTTCAAATTTATTTTAGTTGGCGGCGCAGCAACACGCGTAGGATACAGCTGGTACTATAATAAAAATTATTTAAATAACGTGGATAACGGAAAATGTCAAAATAAGGTCCGAAGTTAAAAAGACGTAAAAACATAAACGTAAAGACTGCAAAGCATAATTGTTGTCCCATAATAGTAAGCTCACCACAAAACTACTTGATGACTAGAGTGTATACTGGTCGGTATAAAACTCTTGGTTGGTCTCCTTTTCTTCAAACTTCCTACCTATGAGAATATCAAGTTGATTTAAAATAATGTTGAATAATTTTGATAAAAACAAAAAAGTTAGTTTGAACAATCCGTATTAAATTTGTTATGCACTACACTCAAACTTGTTAGGTATACCTTTGAGCATGTAGGTGCTTTTTAATCATACAAGATAATGGAAAAACAGACATAGTCATACAGATTTATGTTTTCTGTGAATTTTAGTTTCTAGCAAAATTTCCAATAACAGTGAAAGGTGAACTAATTAAGTTTATTAAAGCCATTAAACACACACACATGGAAGCTTATTCAGTCAAGTTTTTCTGTATTACGCAACTGTCTTTTGTTTCAAGAAAAATTCAAATGAGTTTGGTCAATCGGACTTCGACGATTTTCATTTCATAATTTCCAGTTTTTATTTGTAATAATTTTTAATTTTGCGTGTTTTCTCTTTGGAGGAACAAATAATTCATGAATTGTTATTGAGAAACCATTGCATTTAGAAGAAGATTTTTGGATAATTTTTTTAAAAAGTTTTATTTTTAATATCTTATTAATATCACATAGCATCTGTCAATAAGGGATTGTCATTGTCAGATAATTACGAAATTAAAAAAGAGTCATTGTTTTATTGTATTACGTTTGCAAGTTTTAATTAAAAATTTCATTTAATATTCATAAGACAAAAATTTAATTATTAATGCATAAAGGAACAAAACAAAACTTCTTTATCTTTTCCACGAAAATTAAAATTTAAATAAATGAAATGATAATTTATTAATGAAATCGCACATGCTTCTGTTTTTGCTCTTGCTAACGTAAGATAATTTGCAAACTTTTTATTCAAATTGAAATTTTCCTTTTTTTTTTGTTTGTTGCATTTTAACACAGATTTTTTGTTCAAGACATTAAACATTTTATGCAAAAATCCAGATGTTTAACATCTAAAAAAACACAAAAAACTTACACAAACTTGCACACTTACTCGCATATATTAAATAATTTAATGGCCGGCAAAGCAAAACGTAGTGGAAATGACATAAAATAATTAAATTTTAGAAAATTTCGTCACATAAAGCCGCCGTTAATGCCCTTAAAGCCAATTTGTCGTTAATGCCGCTGCTGATGATGATGACGATAACGATATTGATTATTATTTATGCATGGTGGTCACACACACACAACAGAAGTATATCGTTATAAGAAAATTTATATTCTCGTTAGTAAACATATACATACATATGACGGTATATGCATACACAAATACATATAAACAATAAACGTTAATTTAAAAACGAAAATGAGAAGAACATTATGAGAACAAGAAAAAGTCTACTAAAAAGAAAAACGAAAAAAAGCCATAAAGACAGATAATAACCTTCAAAAAATGAATAAAATAGCCTGTAAACAACATAAATGTTGATAACGATACCAAAAAAAAACAAAAGAATATTCGTTGCTTCCTTTTTTTAAGAAAGACTACACAAATTATTGCTGTATGTGTCAATATGATACTTCGCTGACGTGGAAAATTATATTCTGTCCCATCAGCATTAATGTGGGTGTGGGAAAACGAATTCACAATTTTTGTATAAAATTCACGTTCATTCATTCATTTTTTAAATAACTTATTACCAAATTGATAATTGAATTGAATTGAAAACACAAAACGTAAGTGGTGTGAGAAGCTAAGTCGTAATCCTGTCTGAAGGTTTGTAATGATCAATTATGTATAGCTATACGAGCTAAAGGTTGGGAATCTTCGAAAGACCTAGTTCGTCACACTTCCATTAAGTCGCCCCCCCGGGACCACAATCAAGTATTACATCGGGGGAGGTAAAGATTCAGCGAGTGCTGCTATCCATTTCTGCTGTTCTTGCTCTCTCTATTATTCTCTGTTGCACTAGAACTTCCTTCGCGAATAAACATACCGCGTTCCAGTTTTCGCGCGATGTTAACATCAGGTTAACCACGTTATCGGGAGTCACCTGGGAACCGATCGTCCTCTCAAGGAAATTTCGTCGGAATTCGTAGCGCGGGCAAGTAAAGAATATATGCTCCGCTGTTTCACTTGTATCCAGACATGATGGACACGCTTCATCCACGTCATGCCCATACTTGTAAAGGTATGTCCTATAGCATCCGTGGCCCGTTAGGAACTGAGTAAGGTAAAAATTCACCTGGCCGTGTTTCCTTCCAGTCCATTCTTCTATATTCGGTATCAATCTGTAGGTCCATCTTCCCTTTGTGGAAGAAGTCCACTCGTGCTGCCACCTATTCATTACATCATCATTCACCTGGTCAGGGTGCACTAGCCCCGTTCTCCTACTTATTAAACGTTTTCTCCTCTCTATCTCTACCAACATTCGTAGCGGCATCATTCCCGCTATCACCAAGGCTGCATCCGTAGATACTGTGCGAAAGGCAGAAATTACTCGGAGGGCAGATCTCCTGTAGGCCCCATCAACTCCAGGAAACATTTAAGCATTTGGCTTGTCAGTGTTCTGGTCGACTACAAGCTTTTATTGTCTTCAGATAAAATAATTTTTGATAGTTGAGTTTGAAATCTAAACTTTGTATGTTAATGCGCAACTCATAGTTGATGCTTCGATGCTAAACATTCGATGTAAAAAGTTACATATTTCTCATCTTACATTGCTTAGTTCCTGGAAACGATAATTGGTTAACGGTCAGCAAACTTGATTGTATCATTACATACATAGAGCACAAAATAACGAAAACTAATGTGTATGCATTTAATCCATCATCAAAGTATAGCCCAGTTCTGGTCCCCTTTCTTGATAAAACTGATGTTTTAACTTCAAACATTAAATTTAAATGTATTTATGAATGTAAAAATAAGACGAGAACTTTAATAATTCTGCGTATACTTAGAAAAGTTTCCAATTTAAATCAAATAAATTTTAGACACTTCATTGTAGTCAATTTCATATTTCATATAAATGTGTTACATTCTCTTTGAAAACTATTATTTTATTTTTTATTTATTTATTTATATATTTATATATTTATTTGTTCAAAACAATACAACAATAATAAATCTTATATTACAGTATTGCTTAGCAATTGTTACCAACATTTATTCAGAAACATTTATTTTAACTAAATTAACATAATTTAACATAAAAATCAATTAAAAAGAAAAGAAACTTAAAATTTAAGAAAAAAAAGGAATTTTAAGTAAAGAAAGTAAAAAGAAACATTATTATCACAAAAGTATTAAAAAAGAATATCACAATTATAATAAAACCAAGGGGAAACAAATTTGCAAAAATTAGAGAACATTAACTATACTGTGACATCCATTATTACTTACTTAACAGAACTACGACTTAGCTTCACACACCACTTATGTTGTATGTGCGAAATTTTCTCCATAAGTGGTTTTCTCCATAGTCTGCAGAAAATAAGCCGTTGAAAAAATAAAGACCTGGGGTGTGAAAAGTGGTCCCAAGTTTAATAATACACTACCTACTACACTACGGCCACCAGGTGAACCATTGTCGTATCGTCCCATCTGCCTACTTGACACGATGGGAAAAATACTGGAGAGGATAATATGTAATCGACTGCTGGCATGTGCCGAGGCAGGAAGAGCTCTCTCGGACCTTCAATACGGATTTAGGAAGGGACGGTCCACTGCTGACGCGATAAGGAGGGTAGTCGACATTGCAAGAGACTCAATAGAGGGCGAAACATGTAGATTTGGCACTAAGAATACGTTGGTGTAATTCGACTGCTGTTACCGAACGGGACCACAATTGTAAGCTTTACAGATAACATTGCCACAGTCTTGGTAGCTAAAACGGTAAAGGAAATAGAAGAGAAGACGAACATAGTGATTCGAAAAGTTGGATCATGGCTTGACGAGGCAGGTTTGACGCTTGCTGCACATAAAACGGAGGCCGTCTTGATAAGTGGCCGGAAGATAGTGGAGAACATGGAGGTGACCGTTGGAGGCACTAAGATCAAATCGAAGAGGGGCATAAGGTACTTGGGAGTTATTATCGACGGCAGTCTAAACTTCAAAGATACTGTCCTCGGTTATCGTCTAAGCGCGACTAGACAAGCAAGTGGCTTCAGGCCAGTGTCTGATGAAGCGGTATTGGCGGATTAGATGATATACGGATATACTTTCGCCGTCTCGAGTACCCAAGACAAACAGCAGCTATAAAAGCGGAGGAACGAAGGACTTCCATGCACAAATGGCAGTCACGATGGGAGAACAGTTTAAAGGGAAGATGGACATTTCGCCTTGTTCCTTAAGGGAGAACGAACATTGCGAGCTGAATTACTACGTGACCCAGTTCCTAACTGGTCATGGGTTGTAATGCGTCGCCACGTCACATATGTAATGCGGTCCTATTTCCAACCGTTCGACCACCTACATGTAACGCGTCATATACATATTTAATATCAGACCCATGTAGGCCGATATACCATATGTATAAATTTCAAATACAGAAGTTAAGAGACATGAATTTCTGTTTACCCGCTAGCTTTTTTTTTTGTAGTTTAGTTATCACTTACAGATTATGTTTATCCACAGCAATTGAGATGATGGGCACAGCAGTCAATGTGTGTTGTTGTTGTCTCTAAATTCTGTTTAGGGATAATTAGTAAGATCGTTCATATATCTTACAAAAGTAAAGATTTAGCAAAATAAAGTAAAAAGAAATACACGTAAAGAAAAATGTTAGTTGAAACAAAATTAATAAAATTCAAATTTAAAGAAAACTAATTTAGGAAATTTAAAGAACTTTAAAATTAAATTTAATTCTTTAGAAACATTTATGATAGAACATAATTAATTAAAATTTTATGTTATAATTTTTAAGTTTATGAGAAAAATTATTTTTAATATAAATATAAATAATTATACAAAATTATAATTATAAAGCAATAATTTTAATTCAATCATTTTTAATTTTAATTAGGCTATAGTGGAATTACAATTTACACATTTTAGTTTTAGGTTATGTTTAAACAATTTTAACACAGTTAAGTAGGCTTTAAATTCTTTATAATAATTAAATATTTAAATTATTTTTAAATTTAAATGAAATTTATAATGTGAGAAATTCTTTTGAAACTAAGAAAAACTCATTTTAAATGAAATATAAATATATATATGTATATAACTGAAATATAAATATAAAAAACAGGATCACTTGCTGATTAGGACCGAGATGCTTCTAGAAACTTCTCTCCAGTCCAGTTATGTTGGCCTATGGTTTGTGGAAGGCATAAACCATATATTCATCAGTTCATATGATTTGGTGAATAGTTTTATTTTAATAATTTCAATTAAATTATTCCTTATGGTCTTCTAATTTCTTTTGCTTTACACTATTTTACTTTTTCACTTCTCACTTATAATAAAAAAATTATTGTTATTTAAAATTTTCTTTTAAGACATTTTTTTGCAGACTTCTGCACTCTCTGAGTTCTAATTCGTAATTGATCTTTTTGCCAGAAATCACAATCTATCAAGCTTACTTTTGCTGCACTAATTCCAATGTAAAATATCATTTCAATGGAATATGTATTTAGATATTTAAGATAGAGAAGGATAGATATATATTACGTCTATTGCTATCTATAGAAATCACATGATAATCGTATGATAATCACATGATAATCACTGATATTGCTACAATTAACGGGACAAGACATAAATATATCATGCTATATAAAAAAAATATGAAATAAGACAATGTAAAGATTGCAGTGTATAACAAAAGTTGTATAATGAAAAAAAACTAAAAGCAATTAATAGAACAAAAAAAAATGTTTTTGTTTTATAAAATCGTAACAGGGTACTTCAGGAAGTACCTGCACAGATTTGAACATGATACTTCCCCTTTATGCCCAAACTGTGTAGACGAGGAAGAAGATGCGGAGCATATTATAACATGCTGCCCCAGATTTAGATAGCCCGGGGAAACGAGGTTTGGACCAAGTGGGCTTATGGAAGAGCTGTTGAGCTCTAGGATTCTATGGAGCCAACACAGCCAGAGAATGGCTAAAGTTATGCTAAGGTTTAAAGCTAACCAGCCTTCCGCGAAGTAACAGAGAGTGGTTGAAGAATAAAGGGGGTGGGTTTAGTACGTAGTGATGGTAAAATCGTGCACTCTTTTGTTGGAACAAAAGTCTCTTTCGAACATTCCCACCTCCGTCTCAAGACAAAAAAAACTACGGCTGCTTCCACAGACCTTACTTTAGTGAAAATAAAGGACTTGTTCCCGAAAATTATACATTCTTATGTTATACTCGCCTTCTCGCAGAGCACAACCGCTTGTAGTCGATTGGCCAAATAACTACCTTCCTGAAGAGACCTTTTGTCCCTTTTTATAAAAATTGACAATTAACAAATTTTCCTAGTTCAACACAGGGTAGAATCAAGTAAATTATGGCAAAGAATCTGTTTTCATTTTATCCTTCTCAATTGAGTTTCGTTAAGTCCTTAACACAACTACTCCTGAGTGAATATTAATTTATTTTCCCCCTATTGTTTGTAGTTCTTTTAAAAAGTGTAGAACCAAAATGTTTGCTTCATATAGTATACATACACATATATGTCTACAGGTGTATTCACACTTATTTACATACCATTGTTTTCTTTCTCTTCTTAATGATTTATTTCAAATACCGATACTGATAAATAGCTGTATGTAGGATACATAAATATACAGACAACAAATAAGACAACAAATAACAATTATAATGATAATAATGATGATGATGATGATAATGATAATGATAAACACCATATGTTTACAGTTCTTAAAAACTAATGTAATGCCAATCAATTAGTGGAATTTTTACGGTAAGTTATTTTTTAACAATGACAAAAATGACAAATATTGAAAAACAGTAAATACAGAGAGAGAGATATATAAAATCATATCTTAACAAAAGTAAGCAAACAGGGGATAACAGCACAAGCAAATTTAGGTTGCAAATAAAAATGAAAAGTCCATAGGCGTTCACATTTTCATAAAAGCTAAGATCTGTAAGCCATCAAATGTCATTTACATTCATTCATTCGATGGCTTTACTTATCTGCATCGCGCATTATAAGAAATAACAATTCTGCCAATATGTGTCCGGGTATTATTTAAGTGTACATACCAGAAATCAGCAATGAATCGTTTTTTCGCTATTCATAAGTAGTACTCTTGAATCAGTATCAGAAATTATGAGTATGATTCGAATCTACCATCTTTTTGAATACTCATTGCTAATCTCTGGTACATATGTACATATATAACATAATTAAGGATTACGACCTAGTTTCTCACACCACTTATGTTGTGTGTTAATTTTATTATGAGTGGTGGGACCTATAATTTAAAGTCGACTCCGAACGACAGATTTTTTGAGAAACTTTTCATGGCAATTTTATTTACTCTCAGAGTTTTTGCCAGAAATCTGCTGAGAGGAAGTCGCCGAAGAAAATTTTGTTGATATTTCGTTTTGATGTCTGGCCTGGGGCTCAAACCCTGGCTTTACTTCTAATAAGTCAACACACTACCTACTAGACTACGGCGACTTCATACCAGTTATTAGTAAGAAATGTTCTGTATTTTAAAGTTTTCCTTCGTAAAGGCTTGCTAATGTACAAAAATTATATTCCGAAGTCGATCAAATTCTGCTAGAACGTATGTTATAAAGATTTGGATCTTCTATGGGTAGCCGCCGTTCTCTAGTAAGTAGTGTGTTGGCTTATTAGACATGACGCCTTGGTTCAAACCCCCGTTCAGACATTTGAAACAAAATATGAAAAAATATGTCTTCCGAACTTCCCCTCAGCAGTTTTCTGCCAAAAATTCTGAGAAAAAATAAAATCGCAATGAAGAATTTTTCCAAAATGTTTCATTCGAAGTCGTCTTTGAATTGGAGGTCCCGCCACTCTTGTATAAATTTAACACACAAAATAAGTGGTGTGCAAAACTAATCTTTTATTTTTTCGAATAACTTTTCCACTGACAGCAAGCAAATAGGTTGAATTTTTTTGCTATAATGGCAAGGACTGCAAAGGAATGAATACACTTCTCGTTATTTATATCGGGTGGGCCATCTATCGATTTATATTTGAAACATAGATTATTGCGAATCTGACAATACTTATGTTATTTTATTCTGTCACAAAATTCAGTATATTATCTCCACTGAACGTAATGAATCAATTTACGCTTGAGCAACATTGGGACTTATTGGAAATTTATTTCCAAAACAAAGACAATTGGTCGAAAATATCGTACAAAATTTGGTCGCAGAGAAGGAACAACTGTGCCTAGTGTACACAAGTTTATTGGTAAAGTTTGTGAAACTGTTTTCGTTGTTGATGCGCTAAGATGTAAGTGTTTTTGTGCAGTGCGTACACCCGTAAATATCGAAGCTGCAAAAGAGAGTATTCGCGAGAATCCATCAACATCAACTCGTCATCGGTCTTAAGCATTGAATATTTCCGCACCAGTTTACGTCAAATTTTGCGAAAAAATTACGGTGTGACACTTTACAAAGTTCAATTGTTTCACTTCGCTCGAGAAACTGCACAATGAAGTTGATTTTGCCAAAAAAAAAAAATAATGTTTTCGGCAAACATTAACTTCCATTTTAATCTTGGACACATATATCGCACCATGATAACTGATTTTTTTGTACCCACTGTTTGGTTTCAACAGCATAGTGCAAATTGCCAAACAACTCATGCCACAGTTGATTTATTGCCTCAAACGTTCGATGATCGTTTAATTAGCCGAAAATGTGATGCCAATTGGCCGCCAAGAAGTTGCAATTTGACACAGTTGGACTATTTTCTGTAGGGCGCCGTTAAAGAAAATTGTTATGCCGACAAACCAGATGTAATTGAGCATTTGAAGGCCAACATTCGTGATGCCATTGCCGAGATACGACCACACACACTCGAATAAATGCTCGAAAATTGGCCTGATCGAATGAGGCACTGTGAGGCTAGCGGCGGCAGCCCTATATATGAAATAATATTTTATTTCTCACCACAACAATTGTACTTCACAATAAAAAATAAATTTCACAAAATTTCCAACCAATTTTGTTTTATTGCATTTTTAAATTTAAAGTTTTAAATGGCCCCCTCATCCATTATATTTAATAACATTATGCTCATATTTAATATGTAAAATTCATAATACCGAGAAGATATGTGACGTATGAGTGATATTTAATTCCATTAGATTCATACATGACAATATCAAAGATTTTTTATTGCATACTTTTCAGAGTAACTATTCTAGTACATGTAATATGATGAGTAATATATTTGAAATTCAATTATATAAGGTATACCCCCTTAATTTTGGAATTAAACATTTCAAAGTTATGATATGGCAATCCTAAGCGATTTTAAAAAAATTTAATTTTTTCATGACATCCCAATCTAAAAGTAAATACAAAAACCTCAAGTCTAGGCTACATTCTAGTGGGTGCTACATCATCCTGTATCATCCAAATCTTTACAACAAAAAAATAAATTTGACAACAATTTTTATATCATTTAATTTAATTATTTTACGACACACTGTTACCTGATACACTGCGGTATCAGCTTTATTTACAAAGTTCAAACTTTCAGTGTAACAGCTCTGTCTAATGCTGACTTGATATTGATGTGAATGATGTTTGGTTTCAACAGTATGGGGCAACTTGCCACAGTGTTTGACCAATAAACCGCGATTTGATGGCGTTTGACAAATTTCTGTGAGGCTCAGTTAAAGAAAAGTGTTATGCCGACAAACCACAGAAAATTGAGCATTTGAAAGCCAACATTCGTGATGAAATCGCCGAACATTGGTCAGATCGAATGAGGCACTGTGAGGCTAGTAGCGGCAGTTATATGAATGAAATAATGTTCCATTTCTAATCGGAACAATTATACTTCACAACAAAGAAATAAATTTGGCAAAATTTCAAACCATATTAGTTGTATTGCATTTTTAAATTTAAACTTTTAAATGGCCCACCCTTTAGGTATTCATTAGCACAATTACCAGAGTTAATAGTAAAGATTTTAGATTTCAGTTTCAAAAGACATAATTTTGTATTAAAAATTGAACTTTACACGTGTTTAATAAGGCAGAGAGGCTGATTAACTAAACCAAAATTATGGTTAAAAATTACTTTTTAATTAGGGCGCTTTGGTAGTCTAGCGGGTAGTGCGCTAGGCTATAAGTGTGAGGTTAGTGGGTTCGATTCCCACCAGAGACTCTGGTATGTTAAGATCTCTGTTACTCAGCCCGTAATCTTATATATAAAAATTAATGTGTGTTTATTTGTTTGTGGGTTTGTTGGTTTGTTTGTTTGAAGTTTATAGACGGCTAAACGGCTGGACCGATTTTCTTGAAATTTTAACAGTACCTTCCTGTATATCTGGAAGGAACTATAGGCTACTTTTATTTTAAAATTTCATGTAGGCGAGGTGCCACGCCCACATGCCCATATAAAAATGATTGTTCGTTTGTATGTACCTTATAGAATCGTAAACTATGCAGTTGATCATGTTATGATCTTTAGCAAAGTTGTTGCTCATAAGCCGGGGAAGGTTCCTAAGTTGGTATGACTAATTTTAGACAGGTGGTGCCACTGGAAATTACCTAAAATCAATTGAATCATAAACTGTGCATTTGATCATGTTATAATCTTTAGCAAAATTGTTGCGCATGAGCCGACGAAGGTTTCTAAGTTGGTATGACCAATTTCCGACAGGTGGTTCCCTTAAAATTACTCAAAATAAATTAATTCGTAAACTGTGCATTCTTTAACAAAGTTGTAGTGTATGAGTCGACGGAGGTTTGTGCGATTAATTTCCGATGGATAATAAATAATTAAATAAGTATTTTAATTACAAGTATAAAGTATGCTAATTTTTTAGTATGCACTCCTTACTAATTTACTTTTGTTTTCTTCAACACCCTATCTGAGCAATCCCGAATTTTCACGTATACAAGTATCAATACAACTGAACTCCCACATACCATCCATGAGGATGCCATTGAGATGCCACAAATAACAAGACCACTTGAAGGCAGGGTAAAATAAAATGGCTCGACATCAATAACGTCTATAATAAAAAGAAATACAAGAACATAAATTACCAGGCGTAGCCAAAAAAATTACTAAAAAGTGAGGAAAACTTAAAGCTGTCTTTAATGATTGCAATATTTTATAAATAAATGTGTGGGGGTTCGATGTAAATTTTTAAGGAAATCATCAATACCATATGGGAAAAATATTGGCGGTGATGCATTTATTTCTTTTTTTTTTTGTTTGAATTTTTTTCTAGTTCTCTCTGTTAAACGCCAACCATGTAACTAAATTGCTGACCATTATTGATGTTTGGAAAAATGCTCCCATATTTGCTGTTAACGTTTTTTTGATTGTATTGTACTAAAATATCATCATCATATTGCGATAACCAAAGGCAGAACTAATTTTGTGGATTTGTAAATATTTTCTGTCTGTTTTTATTTTATTTTTTGCTTTTTTATTTATTTATTTCGTTTTGTTTTTTTATTCCTTATGAACATTTTGTAGGGCATTTTTAAATCCGTGGAATTCAAGAAAAACTTTTAAAACTTTTAAGAGAAAGTGTATGGTTAGCACAGTGGTATACAATTTTGTGTAAATAAACGAATTTTAAATTTTTAATACGCCAAATTTCTCTTAAGCAGAGTTTTGACTTAAGACATGAATGTCATAGGTTCACATTCAATTCTACGCTAAACACTTCTAGCGCTAGTACTGTAATTGATCCATGTTATTGGGATTATTAATCCAATTAAATGCTTTTATTTAACCAACTTTTTCTCTGCTTTTTCAAAAAACGATTTTATTTTCCTCTCATATGATTTGCCAACATCAACCTAAGGACAAGCTTTTAAGTATAGAGATTTTAAAAACATTGATGTTATCTCAAATGGAAATGGAAATGGAGTTAAAATCCATACCACGGAATCAATCATTTTAATAGCAACAGTTGCTTATCTATTATGGTACAATATCTATTTAAAAAATATGTACCAATCAAAGCAAATTATTTCGAAATGTAAGCCATGGTTTACCAATGAAATAAAAACCTTTGTTAATGAAATTAAAAGTACATATAGATGGAAAAGATGTAAAAAGCATTCAATTAAAACTTACTTACTTACTTAATTGGCCATAACAACCCGATTAACGGATTTCTGCCTGTCGCAACACATCCTTCCAGGCGCCTCTGCTTCTTGCGCGCCTACGCCACACTATGTGGCATTTACCTTGAAAAGCTGGCAAAAAAGGCAAAAATTAATTTAAAGAAATTTAAGGAACTGAGTATGCAGTTCGATAGATAAAATTCTGCATTATATAGTGAATTTTCACGACTTTACGTTGAGATTTGAAGATTTGATACGATGTCAAAGTCAGAAAAGTGAAAAAAATTAAATGCGTTTTTGGTGTTTTTTTTGAAATTTTAATAGGTTTATATGATATTTTTTGTGGCTAAACGAATAAAGGTTTTATAGTGTATGAGCAGCTGCTACTTTCAGTTTTTTTTTTTTATATATATATATCATATATTAATGTTAAAATTATTCGCTCAAAATTTAAAAATAATAAAAATTTCACATTTTTTTACCCTTCCTAAAAATAAGATACGGATTTTAAAGGTGAAAGTAGTTTTTAGTATTTTACATTTGTGCAATTATTTTTGGCGATTTTTTTAAAATTTTACTTTTTTTTTAAATTAAAAAAATTGGACGCAGTTTAATAAGGCCATAGGCAATAAAGCCATATGGCCTTATTTCTCAATAGAATGAGAAATAAGACTATATGGATTCAGTAGAAGCGATACCAATCGAGATGTCCTGAATAGGTTACTTTTAAGCAGTGACCCTTTTATAAGCTGTAGAACACAAACATTGTGAAGGAATGGAAAAGCATTTTCATCAGATACTATTAAACTACTCCTTCCTGACATTGATGATGGAAATGATAACGATTTTAACGATTGTAGTTAGTTTCACTTTTTAAGTATTTTAAGTTAAGTATTAAATAATGTAAAATAAATATGTTTTATGAATAAATATTAATTATTATAGAACTTAATTACATATGTATATCGACTATTATAACAATATGTGATGAATGTTTGATTTTCTTAATGGACCGTATGTGATGCCTGGGGGCACTTATGATCCGATCATAATCAAATCAGGTAAAATGATTCACATTCATATTAAACATGTTCATGTCGAATTTCATCGAGGTAATAAAATGTTTAAGCCAATTATAACTGTTAAACATATTTTCTTAAGGGAGCCTATTTTGGACCCCGGGACAATTATGGACCGACCATAACAAAATTTGGTAATATGATTTAGATTCACAAAATACATGTTCATACTAAATTTCATCACGATACAAATGTTTTTAAGCCATTTATAAGCGCAAACGTGAATTTCTAAAGGGAACTTTATATGGGGACCAGGGTCAAATGTGATCCCATTTTCACCAACCTTTACACCATGATTTCTTAGTACACAGAACTGATCCATGCTAAATTTTATCATGATTGTTGCATAATTATTATAATTATGTTTAAATAAGTGCAATTTCGAGGGGAATTTGTATGGGGGCTAGGCGAAATCACGGACCGATTTGAACCAAAATCAGTTGGGTTCATCCTTGGGCCTTATTATCACTAACACTATCAAAAAATTAAAGACATTAACTCTTAAAACACTTCTATTAATTTTGGCCACGTTTTCAGGGCAAATGCCACATAGTGCGCCAGTTGGTCACACCAATCGATGAGAGGGCTTCCTCGATTTGGTCCTTAAAACGGATACAAGGTCTTCCTCTTCACCGACTTCCGCTTTTACATTCAATTAAAAGCGAATCTGAAACTCAAATCCGGAAAATATAGTTTCTACGTCAGACAATTTCAATCAAATATCTCCACCAAAAAAAAAAAAAAAAATGGAATGGTAAATACATCATAATATTGTATCCAATAATGCTGTTGGCGGTAGACTTAACATGACTTCAAATTTTCAAATATAACAACTACTGAAGACGATTTAAAGTATTGCAAATTATTTGATGGCTTTTGTAGTTAAATCCCATGATTCCATTAAATTTTGAATCAAATCTTTTCTTTTTTGTGTTGGCGAATGACATCTATCAAACATATTCAATATACATCAAATCAGTAAACAAACAACATCATATATTTTCATCGTGTTAAAGATGGTGAATTTTATAACAGAAAATGATGATTTGATGAAAACATTAATTTTTAGTTTTCATTTGAAGAAAAGTGCAGAAAAGTCAATGATAATCATGCTCTATCAGAAGCAACATGCAGAAACTGGTTTCGATGATTCGGTTATAACGCTTTTGACATTAAAAGTGAAAACGTGGAAAACCACCAAAAAATTATGGTGAAGCCGAATTTCAAATAATATCGGATGATTGTGATTAAGTTGTTCGTCCTATATAACCGAAAAATGTAAATCTTTTATTAAACGGTACTTATACTAATCAACTGCAAATATCTTTTTCATTTAAAGTGAGTTCTTTTTATCGAGATAGCCGGGATTCAGCCCAGACATCATGAACAAAACGAAATATGGACAAAAAAATTTCTTTCGGTGACTTACTCTCAGCAAACTCTAAACTCCAATATTCTAAAAGTAAATAAAATTGCCAAGCAAAGCCTTTCTCGGCTGTTCAAAGTCGACATTAAACTGTAGTCCTCTCCACTTGTAGGTTAAATTAATACACAAAACAATGCTAAACGCAATGTACTCTGGGAATAAAACAATTGCCATGAAAAGTTTCTCAAAAATCTGCCACTTATAGGCAAAATTAACACGCACAAAATGAGTGGTGTGAGAAGCTAAATCGTAATTCTGACTAAAGGGTTGTAATGACCAATTATGTATGTATGTAACGTACTATGATTGGATTAGAAAATCTCGAATTTTCGTATTCACTCTTTAATCTTCGGTGCAAATGGGCTATCATGTAGCCATAGTTAGCTCATATAGTTAGTTCATATTCTCTTAAGCAAATCAATAGCAAATCGTTCAACATTATAAATAATTCTATTATTTACACTGGTAATGCAATGAGAAGCCGCCGTAGTCTAGTAGGTAGTGTGTTTGCTTGTTAGACTCAAAGCCACGGTTCAAACCCCAGGTCAGACATCAAAACGAAATACGAAAATAAAAATATTTCTTAGGCGACTTCCTCTCAGCAAATTTCTGGCAAAAACTCTGAGAGTAAATAAAATTGCCATGAAAAGTTTCTCAAAAATCTGTCGTTCGAAGTCGACTTTAAACTGTAGGTCCCGCTACTCATGTATAAAATTAACACACACAACATGAGTGGTGGAAGAAGCTAGGCCATAGTCCTAAATGAAGGGTTGTAATGGCCAATTATGTTATGGCCATGCAATGAATTATTTTCGAATAGCATACTGACGTTAGAAAACAAGGAAAGTATACAATAGAATTCAACTAAAACGAATGAATAATAACAAAACATTGAAATTTTGAGATACGTTAATAAGTTTATTAGTTTCACTTTTTTCAGTTAAAGTTTCCGAGGAAAATGTAAACAAAATTAATGAACTTTACATTACAAACCATTAGTAATAATAGAAACAAAAAAAGGTTGTAAATACAACGGCAAAGCAAAAAAGAAAATATGAAACAAAAATTAATTTTATAAGGACTGCAAGATTTTTTGTAGAATTACGCGGAGATATTTCGGCATTTGCTTTACCAAGATTTTATTATTTGTTTTGCTTGTGTAATCTTTTTTAGGCTGTTTTGTAGTGTAATAAAATTTTTTAATTTTTTTTATTTTACATTTTTAAATCCTTTTTTCATTATCATAAATTCAAAAAAAGGTGGAATTAACAGAAAATAAAAGAAGGCAAACAATCAAGCATTGTTTTAATTCTTGTTTATTTTAATATCGTAATTCTAATGGGTGGGTTATAAAAAGTCATTTTTGGTCAAATAATACCCTTCATTAACCATAATAGCCTATCTATTTACAATGTGTTTAATTAATCTAAGATTACCACAATAAAACAAGCTAAAAATTGTCGTTAGGTTGGGTAAGGTGGCGGACTCCTTTAAGGAAGAGGTGTCACTTAATTCAGCATTGTGATACCACAATCAATTCTATCCTGAGGTCAAATGCTTCCTACAGAAAATCAATCCGAGCCCAATATAAATATTGCTGTTGCAGCAATGAAGTCGCCGTAGTCTAGTAAGTAGAGTGTTGGCTTATTAGACGTAAGGCCATGGTTCCAACTCCACGTCAGACATCAAAACGATAATATGAAAAAAATATTTCTTCGGTGACTTCCTCTCAGCAGATTTCTGGCAAAAACTCTAAGAGTAAATAAACCTGCCATGAAAAGTTTCTCAAAAATCTGTCATTCGGAGTCGACTTTAAACAGTTTAAGCGGTGTGAGAAACTAGGTCCATAATCCTAACTGAAGGTTGTAATGACCAATTATGCATGTAAGTACAACAGCAATCTTTATTTAGAGAGCTCGATCAGAGATGTTAGAAAGTGAGAGATCAGAAACCGCCGTCTCTTTTTTTGGCAACAGCAGGGTATTAATTTATTCGTTTAAAGGACACAAGTGACTCAGTCCTCTTTTTATCCATACGTGTCCAGAACTGTCTATCAATATAGCACTTCTATGAGATTGAGGTTCTTTATAATATGTGTAGTAACTATTCAAGCTAACTAAGCAATTGAAATAACTATGCCCTGTAACATGTCGGAGATTGTAAGCTTCGTATCAGCAATGCAACTTCCAACTACATCCCTATGTCCCGAAGCACATATAAAAGCAACTTTTTAATGACGTACGTTGACACTACGTTCGTCAGAGACTTAGTTGCAGCCTGGCTGTCTCAGTAAATCGAGATATTTTCAGGACAAATCCTGTCACTCAGGTTAGGTAGCCTCCAAGAAAGTTTAATATCACAAGTCTTAACAACTTTACCACATCTCAGCCTGTCACTCATCTTTCAGCCATCAGTGTAAACTGCAGGGGTCCCATTGGGGTCCTCAGACCAAAATTCCCTAGTCGGAATTTTAAAATCGAATGTTCTATTCCGAAAGTTGTTGGGAATCATATTATCGAACCTGATGTGTGTACATCTTCCAAGCATAGCAGCATGGCTGTAACACAAATTGAATCAGGATTTGACTGCATTGAGTCTTACTGCCATTAACTTAGCAATCTGCCTTAATTGCAGATCACAGGGGAATATGATACTGGTGATCAGAACAGCTAATTACATGTATCCTCTGTCGGCAGTGGCGTTGTGTTTGCACACCAGACATATACACCACAGAACAAAGTTGGCCTCACACAATGACACAATGGAGCCAATATGTGATGGTCGATCCGAGGATCCGGATCTTGCCTATGATCCTTTTACAGGTTTAAAGTGCTATTGTCTCTTTCTTAGCCCTATCTATAATGTTCTCCTTCTATGTGAACTTGGGCTTAAGAATGACCTCCAGATATGTAATCCTCTAAGTTAAGGAAAGTTGAACCCCATCAAAGATCGGTTAGTGCAAAATCGTAATTTTATAACGCCTGGCAAAACGCATCAATTCTGTTTTGCGAGGATTGACACAATGAACAACATTCAATTGTAAGCTTCAGTGCCTGGTTCCATCTGAAAGAGGGAGTTTGTGGATTAAAAGCCATATCATCCACATAACTAAAGATTTTATAAACATGCCTTGTAACAGGTTATCCACTACGATATTCCACTATAAAAGGGTAGAAAACACGACCTTATGCTGTGCCTCTATGCACTTCCCTTGCCATACCCTACCTAGAGAGGCATGATGAAAGCTTGCTTTAAAAAATAAATCAAATGAACTACAATATAATTAAAGGACATGGCCTATTCATTCTGATTCTTTATCTGTGTGTTACTCAAGGCTGTTATAACGAAAAGTTTTAATGGCGGTTTTGAAATAAAAATAATGTTTCAAGTAAATAATCAGTAATCGTTATACCCTAGAGACTTGAAACAAACAAATAAACAAACCATGTTGAAGGAAGTGATACTAGCCAATGGCCTTAGCATAAAGAATCATTATTTTCTACCCTAACCACTAACGCGCTTAAAGCAATTGCGGGGGAGGAAGAAACAGAAGCCAGACAATAAAAAGTAATGTTTTAAGATGAATACGAAATACGAAAATATTATAACGAGGGCCGAGTTTTAAGTATTAAATGGAATTTTAAAAATTAATCTAGAAAAGTGTATGAATGGTAGTAGGTTCTTTACTTATATCTTGTAGTCTAGTAGGTAATGTGTTGGCTTATTAGGCGAGAGTATAATTACAGACTGATATACTAGCCATTGAACAAAGTTTTCAGCTCTGCTTATATTAAACCGTTTTGCCTGTCCCCAGAGATCATATCCTGAGAGTCGAAATGTTGAATTCTGGAATTTTCAAAATTAATCCAGAAAAGTGTGTCAAGGGTAGACTATTTACTTATGTCTAGTAGTTTAGTAGGTAGGGTGTTGGCTTATTAGGCGAGAGTATTATTACGGACTGATATAATAGCCATCGTACAAAGAGATAATATCCTGCGAGTTGAATTTTTAATCGTCTTTGTCTTTGAAAAAGGGTTTGCAGAAATCTGAGGGAGCATAAAACTACCAATGAAACTCTATGTTTCTGCCTCGTCATGCTAACTTAAGATACTTGAAAGGGTTGTCTTCAAAGCCCTCGAAAAATTAACTTATGTTACGATTTTTATCCTAGAAGGTTATTATTCTTATACTTTTCCTCTATTTTTCATTTCCTTATCCATATTCCTTATCTTGCTGTTAACTATTGTTTTTTTGGTTTACCTAGCGTTACTGAAACTACATACAATAAATTTTTTCCGCAATCTGACCTAATCATACCAATTTCATTACAACTCTTTAGTTAGGTTTAAAACCTTCTCAAGCCATTCATGTTGTGTGTCATTTTATCAATGGGTGCCGGGACCTACTGTTTAATGTCAACGCCAAACAAAAGATTTGATTAAATTCTCAGAGCAATTTTATTTTACTCTCAGAGGTTTTGTCACAGACTGTTGAGAGTAATTCGCGCAAGAAAATATTTTTTTAAATTATTCGAGAAGTCTGAGCCACTGGAGATGTCGGGACGTCTGCGCCATTATCTATTAGACTACGGCGACCTTTTTCGAAAAAATTAATATTGTTACGTAAATGGAAATGGCCTTATCGTTTAACATTAAAATAATAAACAAAAGCTACAAAAACAAAAACTATGAACTTGTTTACATGATCAAACGAAACTATAACAACAACATCAGTATAAAAACGGGATAACCAAGTAAACAAACGGGCAACAACAACACTGCAAGGACAGACGTAAACAAAATACACAAACAACAATAACGTAAACAACATTTTTACATTTATAGAGATTTCGCGAAGGCAAAGTCATTCTCCTTCAAGAGCATTCATCAGACTGTCTACCCAACGATATAAAAGGAAACACAAAACAAGCAACGGGATCAGAAAGAATTCAGTCAGTCTTGTGTGAAGACGCGTTGCGTTTGAAGAGAATAATCGTGGTTTGAAGATCTCCATTGTAAAGATCTAACGAACAATTGTTAGTGTATACGCGGAAGAGTGTAAAGAAGAATAACAAATAAAGCAAATTGTTGTTGCTTAAATCAAGTTACGAACAGTGGCACACGGAATTGTGCAAACAATAAAGAATTTGTGTAAAACTAAACACAAATTAATTGTTATTTTATTTTTTAAACGTTTTTAAAAGAGCGGGAAATTTAAAAGTTTAAATTTGAAATGCAATAAAACAAAATCGGATTGAAATTTTGCCAAATTTATTTTTTTGTCGTGAAGTACAATTCCTCCTGTTAGAAACGGAATATTATTTCATTAACATGACTGCCGCGGCTGGCCTCACAGTACCTTATTCGATCGAACCAAATTTTGCACTTTTTCAATTATATGGGGTCGTATTTCGGCATCACGAATGTCGCTCTTCAAATGCTCAATCGTCTCTGATTTGCCGACATAACACTTTTCCACAGAAAATATTCCAACGGAGTGTAATCGCAGGTACTTGGCGGCCAATTGACATCGCCATTTCGGCTGATTAACATACATATATAACATAATTGGTCATTACAATCCTTCAGTCAGGATTATGGACCTAGTTTCTCACACCACTTATGTTGTGTGTGTTAAAATTATACATGGGTGGGGCTACCAACAGTTTAAAGTCGACTCCGAACGACAGATTTTTGAGTGCGTGAAATGTTGTAATAAACGCTGATGTCATCGCTTCGATATTTTCGGGTGTACACACTGTACGAGCACGCTCACGACTTGGCACATTAACAATGAAACCAGTTTCATGAACTTTTGCAATAAACTTGTGTATACCAAGCACGGTTGATCCTTCTCGGCGACCAAATTTTGTACGACATTTTAGGTCAATTTCCGAACAATTGCTTTTGTTTTGCAAATAAATTTCCAATTAATCCCAACGTTGCTCAAGCGTAAATCGATTCATTACGTTCGGTGGAGATAATATACTGACTTTTGTGTCAGAATAGAATAACATAAGTATTGCCAGATTCGCAATAACTGATGCTTCATAGTTAAATCGATAGATGGCCCACCCGATAGATCTGAATTGGCAACCCTACTCCCTATGCGTTTAAACGTTGAAATACCTTGTAAAACATTATGAAAAACTTAGATTTAACAAAATAATTCAAAAGGGGTGTTTTCGTCTTTAAATTAATTTTGGAAAAACTATAGTCTGTACCAGCTCTAAAGAACGGGCATAGGTGACGTACCTACATAGGCATTTAATGGTGCTACCGTAACTAAATGCATTAGTTCAAGGCATAATCAAAGCTCTACAAGAAAGCAAATTATCTTTAAAAGCGAACAATGAGTTCTTTCTTTTCAACCACTGAAACAAACAAATCTTCTTCTGATTTTTTTTTTGCTATTGTTTGATGGTATTGTAAGTATTTATGTAAATTTTATAAATATATACCATTTAGCTATTAAAAGCATTTTTAAATTGTATTTAATGTGTCTTTATTTTGTAATAACAGATGTAGACAAGGGTTTTAAAGTTCAATAGCCCAAGTGTGTTGGTTTAAAAAAGAAAAACAATTTTCCAGCAAAAAGCAAAATAAATTGCTTTTAAACACTATTTCTCTAATTTAGATTTATTTCTGAATAGTTGTATTTCAACTCCCCTTTTCTCGTCAAACCTGGGTTTAATTTCTTTGCCTAACAATAATTCGTTCTGTTAACTGCTATGGTTACGTTTATCTTTATGTTTTAAGATTTATTTTTTTTAATATTTTATTACTTTGTTTTGTAAAACAGACAGAAAGCAAAACATAAAAATTTTACTGAAAAAAGGGAGACAGAATTACTTTTTAAAGTAGAACATGACATAACAAAAACTGTTTCATTTTCATTTTTATTATGTCCTCTTGAAAGGGCCATGCCAGTCTTCATTTAATTTATGAATGTGTAGCGCCGTCTCTGATTGTTATTTTGAAAAGCATTTTTTAAGCGTAAAAACAAGCAAACCGTGTAGATGACTACTAACAGTTGAGAAATAGATAACTAACTCTGGGTATGTGCATTTCATGATGGTCTCTTGAATTTCAAATGGCGACAATAACTTAAAAATAAAGAGAATAAATAATAATGTAATAAAGGTTTTTGATAAAATTTAAAACCTTATTTAGCTCAGTTGTTATGACCAGCGTCTGGCCTAATATTTGTTATTTATTCTGTGACTTTTTGCCATTCTAAAGGTAATTCTCAAGCTCTCTCATAGAAAAACTTATCACAATCTCCATCGCCATATAAACAATTCAGATCTTCAGCTTTTCCTATTCTACTTTCGGAAACAGCCAAGTCCAGATAGCATTTGGATTGTTAAGTAATTAACTTTTCCTTTTCGTCAACTGTACCATTCAATTCTTCTCGGTTTTCCTAGCCAAAGAAAGGTAAAGTTACTCCATTTCCTGCAGTTTCCTAAGAATTTTAATCTGAACCGCTATTTTAGCTTCTCATACCTCTTTTGTTTTGTGTATTAGTTTTATACACGAGCGGCAGGAAATACAATTTAAAGTCGACTCTGAAGGAACGATTTTCGAGTAACAGATAGGTATTCGGCTTGTGTACTTTAGTTTATAAGTTTCGCTTTTACAGCTTCTCAAACCATTAGCTTGTCAAAAGATTTCTGTAAATAGTCTCTGCAGAGCTTTGACTTCAAAAGTCACAGTTACATAATTGAGGAAATCAAACTACACCGGGTGGTGGTGCCTTTATTGATAAAAAAACAATGGCTAAACATGGCGTGGTTTCGCTTTGCTCTTGTTTACTTATATAGGGTAATCCAACAGGGAGTTTAACAGTTGATAACGACCATCTAGTTGAAGTTTCATCTGGCAAATTAGTTGTCATATATTCATTCATGGATACCAACGAGTGTTCGCTGAATGGGCTTTGTACTAGTTGGCAACAGACCCTAATTTTCTAATAAAATCGTTTAGAGTAATGCGGCCCATTTCTGGAAGAATGGCTAAGTGAACAAAGAAGATTGTCGAATTTTAGCAAGAGCAATCTACATGATATACTATGGTGTTCAATGCACCACGAAAAAGTCTCTGTTTGGTGCAGATTTTGAGCTGACGGCGTCTACATCGTCTCAAATTGATTTCAAAACGCGAGGCCAATTCTGTAACGCCGGGCACTATAGTGCTATTCATCGCACTATTCTTTTAGTGTGAATTAGATGATCCGTACATTAATGGCAAGTGGTTTCAAAGAGATGACGCTTCGTGCCACTCGGCTTATACCACATTTGATATTCTGTACGAGCGCTTTGATGGCATGGCCATCTCATATGTAGGTGATGCGAACTGGCTACTTAGATCGTTCGATATAACCCCGTTAGGCTTTTTCTTATGGGGTTTTCTTTAGCTGCAGTTGCACTCGACTAAACCACAAACTACTGTGATCCTCAAAGCCAACGTAGCCCAAGCCATCGATCAATTGTGGTCTGTGATCCAACCAAAGAAGACTTTGTGAACATACATAATGACATATTTTAACCCTTAAAGCACGGAGTGCGGCCACTAAAGTCCCATAAAGAAAAATGGGCTTTTGTTGTTCATATGTTAGCATAAAAGAACTAAAAATTTTATTTTGAAAGTAAAAAATTATTATTTTAGTAATTTTCAGTTTTTATTTTTAATTATCACATCAGATTAAACATTAAACGTATTAAATTTAAAACATTTTATGTTACAATTATTATTAAGCAACAGATTGGGGGCCTAAGGTCACCTAAGGTCAAAGGGTTAAACGAATAAAAATGAACATGGGATCAGCATTGCTGACGTACGTACAACGAACTCATAGTGTATTGCTTTCCAAAAGTCGTCGTGTTATGAAGAGTAGTCTAGTAGGCTGTGTGTTGGCTTATTAGACATGAGGCTGCGGTTCAAATTCTGGGTCAAACATGTCTCACAAAACGAAATATAAAAAATATTCTTAGGCGACTTCCTCTCAGCAGATTCCTGGTGAAAACACTGAGAGTAAATAACATTGCCATGAAAAACTTTCTCAAAAAAGCTGTCGTCAGGACTTTAAAGCTGCCGACATCTATGAATAAAATTAACACACACAACATATGTAAGTGGTTTGAGAAGCTAGGTCGTAATTCTAACTGAAGCCTTGTAATGACTAATTATGCATGTAAATACGTTGAAAGAAAGTTTTTCTTTGGTAGGAAGCAATACCGATCACACATGGTACCTTGTAATGATTTTTCTGTCATTCCAAACATGAAGCGAAGAGAATAATTGAGCCTTGAAAGAGAACAATTTTTTTTTTAGAAATGTTTCGAAAGTTGTTAATAGATTGGCGTAAGATTATCCGATCTGAAGATATAATTTTAATGACAAAGCATTCACTATAGTAGTCTTTAATAATATCCAAATTTGTATTTTAATGGCCAATTTAATTCAATTAAAAGCAACAACTTTGAAAGAAATTCACTAAAACTTTGCATTGATATGTTCATGTGCTCCATAAGAACATTTTCGAAAAATTCTACGAAATTAAAGTGTAAAATTCTTCAAAATCTAATTACAATTCCGCAAGAGAGTACAGAAAAAGATTAAACGAAAAGTGATGGAAGGCAAATAAACAAATCATAAACAAGGCATATCCACAGAAAAACAAATAAGTCAAGCCAAAATGTGGCTGCAGGTGGTAACTGTTTTAAATTTTCAAGAACACAAACGAAATAGAATTGAATAGTAATGCGTCGAAGTATACTGTAGAAAAAGAAAATTGGTATTAAAAAAAAAGTGAATGTAAATACTGAGCAATTTCCACTACTGAGGAAATATTGATTTTTTGATGGTATTTGTTTCGACTGTTAAGCTGTATTTTGTTTTTTTAAGGTGTGTTTATACAATAGTTTTCATAAAATGGGATCAAATCTTCAAATGTTTTATTTCCGTCATTGTAATTAAGCTTCTCAAAAGAAAAAAATAAATGTACTCTTTACTGATGGTATGCTTTATGCAATAAACATTTGAGAATCTCATAGAATCTGTTAAAATGATTAAGAAATCGAGAATTCCATTTAAGCAAAGGTATTGATTTTTTATTTTGTGGCATCAATTAAGAAATAATATCACGATCCAGAATATATAACCAAGTCACAGTTAATATCTCCTCCATAATAGCGTTATGTTTTTCTAATGCTTAAACATTATTTCAACAAGAAACTGAAAATTTTATTTTTTTTTTTTGAGACCAACACTCAGGAGATGACCCTTATTCAGGGCATTGTGTTGGAATAAATTACACATAGTTTATGGCAGAAAGGAAAGAGGGAGTAGACGTCACTTTTTTGAGAATTGTTTTTTGGTAATAATTAATTTTTCTATTGTGAGTAATTAAATATAATGTTAAACATACAATTAAACAATCACACAAACTAGGCCATCGGGACACCCTTGAGTCCTGTCAAAGTTTAAACAAGCTGCGTTATATAGTTTCTGCCTGACTGCCGTTAATAGCATATCAATTGTGAAACTAATTGAAATAAAGTGAATTCCGTATGCTCAATTACTCATTTATACGTATTTCTCTATTCTTGAACTAATTGCAAAAATTCACAATATTGTGCTGACAGGTTGTGGACTAGACATGGGGCTTAGCTTCGGGCTACCATGGGGGTCAGTAGGTGGCGGATAACTAAACGGCCTATCCCAGGTAGGTTAGCTGCGAATAACCAATAAGCAGTCCCCGACCAAGAGCGGCAGATACGGAGGCGTACTACAAAAAGGTACAAGTGACCGAAGACGTTATCTGCGACATGGCGAATCGATGCCGCCATTAACTAGGCATCATCCCACAGGGGGTTCCCTCAAGAGATGGGAAAGTAGGAGAGTAACGACTCCGTGGTTCCCTCAGTTCCACCGAAGCGGCGAACTACGACGCCCTTGATTGGGGCATTAGAACCGAGCCCGGTAAGGTTCTAATTATGGTATACCGGAAATTGGATTTGAATTGGTGATATAGGCTGACGATGGCAGTATTCCGGCACTTTAGTAAGCGGTGTGATAGCTGGCTGAAATGGCTGTCGGGCTAATGCTGTCATTGCCCCCGCCCCGTTAAAATGATGGCAAGTCTGTCGGTACGTTCCTGATTTATCACCGTTAAGTTGGTGTTGTAGGACCAGATGTGAATCGCTGGTTTACGTCGACCTGGCTCTGAACACGTATTCCCATGAGGTTATGTGTCAACCCTCGCGTGGCGTCCCTGCTTATGCATAGATAACCACGGGGTCTTTTGTGACGACTACAACGATGGATTAGGACAGCGGCCGAGAGTTGGGGCCCAAATGAAATGATGAGCAATAGAAATAAACCTACGAATAAGACGACGAACGATATGAATACCTTGGAGCTGAACGCTTTCGGTCAAAGCTCAAGGATTCTAAGATCTCCTGTGCGGAATCGGGAAATGAACCCATTCGGCCAGAGTACGAGGACTCCGAGATCCCCAGTGAATGGAGAATCTTCAGGATTGGTGGCATCGGGGTCGGAACCGAGGCGAAGCAACCCGACGGCTTCGACCAGCGGGGTTTTTGGTCAACTCGGAGACCAAATTAGGAGCTTAGTTGATATGATGGAGGATGGAAAGAGGAGATCAATCCACCAGCCGATGAGAGATGCAATCGACTCTATTAAGACCCTATACGACCTGTACGCAGGTGAATTGAGGGGGCAGTCAACTGATGAGAAGAGTTGCAGCAGTTCTGCAACTCAAACTTCGCCCTGGATGAGAAATCAGGAGGGCAAGAGGAGACAGGAGGAAACTGTTGAGACTCCCGAAGCAAAGAGGAGAACTCCAAATCCTGCACCGAAAGCTTTGGTTAGGAGGACTACTGAGACGACTCTGAGTCAGCAGGTAAACGCTCAGGAATCGACTGGAGAGCCAGGGTGGCAAAAAGTCACTAAAAAGAAAAAGAAGGAAAAGAAACCTCAGGAGAGGAAAACAAAGCCTGATGCGATAACGATAGCAACGAGGGATGGCACATCGTATGCTGACATTTTGAGGAGGGTTAAAACGGACCCTAAGCTCTGTAAATTAGGTGAAAACGTGACGAAAATTCGGAGAACCGTTAAAGGGGAGCTACTACTTCAGCTCGGCAAGAACGGCGAGCGAACGGAGGACTTCAGAGGAGCCATTGGAGAGCTCCTAGGGGAGTGCGCGACTGTCCGCGCTCTAAAGGAGAGGAAGACAATTGAGATAAAGGACATTGATGAGATCACGGAGAAGGGAGATGTATATAACGCAATACAGAACATTCCAGGTCTTAGAGGAAGTCGCCGAAGAAATACTTTTTGTATTTTGTTTTGATGTCTGGCCTGGGGCTCGAACCCTGGCTTTTCGTCTAATAATCCAATGCACTACCTACTAGACCACCGCGACTTTTAAAATTTATGTTTATAGCGATTTCGCGAAGGCAAAGTCATTCTCCTTCAAGGGCATTCATCAGACTGTTTACTCTGCTATATAAAAGGCAAGGCAAAGCAGGCAACAAGATCAGTAAAAATTCAGTCACTCTTGTGTGAAAACACGTCGCGTGTGAAGGGAAAAATCGTGGTTTGAAGATCTCCGTTGTAAAGATCTTACGAGCAGTTGTTAGTGTTTACGCACAAGACTGTAAAGAATGATAACAAAACAAATTGTTGTTATTTAAATCAAGTTGCCTACAGTGGCATACGGAATTGTGCGAACAATAAGAATTCATCTAAAACTAAACACAAACTTATTTTTATTTAATTTGTAGATTGCAAACTCATATTTTAAACGTTTTTAAAAGGATAAAAACGTTACAATATTTTACTGTCCTTAAACAAATTTTGAAAACATATTTCGTCTTTGTTTGTTACTAGAAAAAGGTCCTATAGATGGGTGTGCCAATTATAAGACCACCACTGTATGGCACAACTTAAAGTTGTATCCTGAACACAAGAAATGATACTAAATTTTAGAACTTTATTCTCAATCAGGCATCCTTTGCAACCTAGTTAAGTACAAGTATTCTATGTTAGATAGGAATAATATAATTCTTGCTATTATTTTAACCTTTACTGCATGCAAAGGTGAAAGACAACGAATAATTATATCTTTGTAAAATTAAGTTAATGCATAATAATAATTATAAATACATAAATGCGTTTATGAGGCATTTATTATTTTTGCTAAAGATAAACGCAGTTTTCTTTTATGTAGTAAAGTAAGACGAAAGGAGGCTGAAACAATTAAGAAAATTGACTTTTATTGCCCTTAAACATGTTAAAGTAATTTGAAGAGCAAAGGGTGACAGGCGATTGCATGTATTGTGGTATAATTTAATGCATTTTTTTATGGGTTCTTGATTCTATAAATGATTTAAAAGCCTTTAATATAGTGTCGCTCAGTCTTATTATTGGTTGTGGTTTTTATGTCGCCATTAAAATAATGTGTAATTTATATGGAGAGTGAATAACAGTGATTTGTTTTTGTGCTTTGAGAAATTAATAAAATTGCTTTTTATTTATTTACGTATTACAATGCAATTATACAATATTTTTATACAACAGTTATTAGGAGCTAAGTAACTAAGACCTCATGCTGTGTATTGTGTAACAGATCGAGTCTTTGGTGGGCATCGAACTCACTAACCTCAAAGCAAAAATCTATAAAAAATGAGATAAAAATAATTGTAAGCATATACTACTAAAGTAAATGAAACAAAAAAAAAATGCAAAAACTAAGCTCGAGCAATTGTCTATGTATACAGCTTTTACAGCCCTTCTAAAATAACGATTTTTTGTAATTTGGATCGGCTGTAAAGCAACCGTGGAATATGGTAGTTAACTGCTTTAGTTTAAAGAAGTAAAATAAGATTTGGCCTTACAATACTATTGCCTTCGATCCCTTCATGAGAATAAATCGAATTATTAATACAATATTAAAAAAGTAATACGAAATTAAAGCATTTATGACTTAGTTTTGAAGCTAAAAGATTGACAGCCTACAAAATTAATAAGCAAAAGCTCGAAGACACCGTTGTTACAAATGTCTGGAATATTAGGACAGCAATCATACAAAAGTTTTTGTTTTAAGGGACATCATACAACACTTCAGTCAGGATTACGACCCAGCTTCTCATACCACTTATTCTGTGTGTGTTAGTTATACATGAGTGGCGGGACACACAGTCGACTCCAAACGACGGATTTCTGAAAAATTTTTTAATAGTTTAAATTTTTAAATTTTATTTACTCTCCGAGTTTTTGCTGAAAACCTGTTGAGAATAAGTCACAAAACCTAACGAACAAGCAATTATTGTTTTATACGTCAAGTTGTATACAGTGGCACACAGAAATAATCCGAACAATAAAGA